>JAAOOA010000489.1:1197951-1280671 GCA_012861695.1 Trematomus loennbergii | reverse complement strand
GGGCATGAAGTGACAAACTTTCAACATGTCTCCATTAAAGCCCATTGTAAATTCAGGCTCATCTTTCCTCACAGCAGCAGCCGCACACCTTTAGTTAATCTGCCAAAATGCCACATTATTGACCCGAAAGTACACAAAAAGCACACTTCAGATGCCAAGGGTTCTTGAGATACTTCACATGTTGAAATTTCACCGATATCTGTTACGGTTCTTCAACAAAACGTTCACATGCAAGAGGTTTATCCCTCATTCAGTACAATGGAAAGGCTCTCCTCTCACTGATTACTGCACATCACCATGGAAACCTTTGATCTCTGGGCTCAAGGACAGGTGTTTCATAACGTTGTTAGCTCAAACATAAACACTAGTGTGACGGAACATGATGATGTCATAACTCCAATTGACATGCTCAGAACGCCACCAAACATCACATGATGGTTAACACTGTGGCCCTGAACAGCTCTACATCAAATCTGATGTTGGGTAATGTGGTGTTACTATGGCAACGCATCCCTCACCATAAAACACGATGTCGCTGTAACTCCAATAGACACGGTCCAATCGTCCCCCAATCTTCAGTTGTATATCACCGGTCCATGGCTCAACAGCTCTATGTCAAATCTGAGATCTCACCATATGCCGTTTCCATGGAAACGCATCCCTCGCCATAAAACACGATGTTGTCGTAACTTATATGAAAATGGTCAAAACACCACCAGACTTCAGATGACAGTTAATGGTCCAGCCCTCAACATGTCTTTGTGCCATTAGTGAATTTTCCTCAAAAGCTGTTGCCATGGCAACGCATCCCTTTCAATAAAACACGATATTGCGATAACTATGAAAACTGTCAAAAACTTCACATGTGTGCCGTGAAGACATCTACGGGACAGTTTTGAGATTTCTTCAAATGCCGTTGCCATGGCAACACAATGCTCGCCATGAAACATGGTTCTCATAACTTCAGTGAAAATGCTCCAAACTTCACAGGTTTGGTAACGATGAAGTCATCCACAAATCTAAGCGTATTATGGGGTGTCATCAAATACCGTTGCCATGGCAACAGATCATTCGCCATCAAGTTAGTTCAATGGTTTGCAGTTCAAATATTCTGCTACTTTTCCAAGCTTTTCCAGTGTTCATGTATCATTTCAATCAAATCCTTCACTTTCTTCTTACACATTACATTTCAGCATAGCAATTCAGCGTCAGCATAAAGTATTCCCATTAGCAATTTCTTCAGGAATTGCATTCTCTAGTTATGAACTGTTACTCCTATGCTAAAAGACAGTCCAAAATAAGTAGACATTAACTACTTCCTCCAAAATGCAAAAAACTAGAGTGTATGACATTCAATCAAAACTATGGGAAAAACTCAATTGACAATGAATTGGGAAAAACACAGTGTACCTTAGGGATTGTTCTCAGTAAATGGGTACATTTGTTGAGAATACTTCAATAGATAAAGCTAACTTGGGAATAGAACAGAAACAGGCTGTAGATTCCCTAAATCAGTCTCCCATTCATTGTCTATATAGCAGCTTCAGACTTTATACCTGATGACATCAAAGTTTGAGACGGACTTCCATGGTTGGTGGCTTAGAGAGGAAGAAGCTTATTATCAAATTGAACTTTCCCAGGCCATGAAAATGCCACAATGGAAATGTTAGTTAAGGGTGGTGTCACCCTTTAGCACCTTATGTTGTAGTTGGTATGAACACTAACCTCTCATATGCACAGACAACTGGGTGAGTGAAGGCCAAATTGTAAGAATCCGCAGAAGCAACGTAGGTCAGATCATTACTGTACACCAGTGCATCCCCGGTGACCTGTTAGAGAGACAAAGATCCCCCTGAGAGAGCTGTAGGAAATATAGCAGACTCACAGCTTGCAGGTTTACAATATATATACACATACCAGTCTCCTAAAGTTACAGTCAGTGAGATCCACATAGAAGTAGGCCTCTCCTGCTGAGAAGCTGGTTGGGAAACAGCTACCCAGACGGAGAAGCGACGTGTCGGCCTGGGGTCGGCTTTCTGTCCACATCAGCGTCACAAAATCTGGCCCACAGTCCACTTTCATGTCTGCAACACAAATAAATTAAGTTTAGACTCAACTATTTGAGTCAAGGATAATAACATGACTTTAATTGTTTCCAGTCTTACCTGCATATACCGCCATGGCAGCTGCCAGGCTCAGAAGCAGTGCACCTTGACAAAATGAAACCATCATGACTGAATGCTTGCTACTGACACAGTGCATGTTCTTATACCTTGTTCCTGAGAGGCATTAATCAAGATAACGTCTTTCACCTGGTGCCTGTCAACAGTCCCAGCTGCAGCAGCTAGCACACTGATTACAGCATGGGGAGCATCCAATCACATTAGTCCTTACACCCAATTCATTTGTATTCAGCTTCATCAGCAGCACAAAATCACCATTTGTTAATCAATTTATTATCCTGTATGACTACCTGAAATTCTTATTTAAAACACTTTAAGGATGATAGTGCATGGGTTGTCTTACTGGTGTTTTGATTTAGTTTTGCTGTTATATATATCAACATTAGTATATGTATACGTGGGATTCTTTGTTCAACTTCAAGTCATGCAAGAAATAGTTTTCTTTGAGAATGAAAAGGTGAGTCATTTCTAAACAAATGATCATTTGGGGGAAGGTAGTATACCTTTATCAGATGTCCTGTCCTATTTGTATATCTTTGACCTAATGGAAACTTAAGGTAAGGGAAAAAGGTACATTTTTCAGTTCATTCAAGTTGTATTCAGTGTGAGAATATCCACACTCACACACCTGAATATTAGTTGTGTTGCTATGATGTCCTCTTTTAACTGCATAAACACGTGCCATGCAGGCCATCCCTATTGATTTTATATTCATGGCCAGAATAAACTATGCTACATTCAACTGCAGGCATTAGTGCCCAGAAAATAAATTCAGATCAGAATTGTCTTTTCAAATCAGGCTCAATGTAAATAATTGCCATAGTTGTAATACCAGACAGATCACCAATAACTTTTAAATCTGGTGGTGTATGTAATGTCAGAATTTATATCATGTGCAGAGCTCAATGTAAAATGGAAAGTGAAAGAAAAATTCAGCGGCTATACTCCAACTCAGATGGCCATTAAAGGTTACATTATAATTGACAGTACTTGACAGTATCTTTCAATGACAAAAGTCACACATAATTAGTCAAATTCTACTGATAGGACAGATGGACACAGTTGAGGACAGTAGGACCTTCATATGAAGTAAAGATACTCGTTTTATACTCCACAGGAGTTAACAACAGTTTTATTTATACAGAGATTATAGACAACTTTAATCTGCATATGGATGTCGTCCACCTGGGCCCTCTGTTCAGTCTCCCCAATCTTAAACTGGACTTCCTGTTGAGAAAATGTTTAGCAACGTTAGTCTTATGGCAAGTTTTGAAACACTTTAAGACAAATACCATAAATAAATACTCATTAATCTTGGTCAGCAATGGAAACATCTGATGCATTGTGGGCATTTTGTTGCGATGGATCCATTATGATCAGGGGTCCCAACACAGAAGTGTGCATGAAGCCGTTGGATTCTGAGGTGGAAAAAACAACAATAACTTCATAATGAAAAAGACTACACTATATAAAAAAAGCATACAAGTTAGCATAAAAGCGATACCCCATTCGTCTCCTCTCTTGGAGCGAGTGTTGCAGGTCCTAGAACAGCAGTCACACATGGAGCTCTGCATGGGGTCATCCAGGAGTTCCCATCTGAGGAAGCCGCAATCGTTAAGGCTCAAATACATCAGCATGGCTTTAAAACATTTTGTATACACAGAAGAAAAAAGCTGTGATAAAAATGATATGATGTTTCTATAAAAAACTAAAACTGGTAAAATTATAAATATCAAGTTAATGACCAAAAGATATATTTCCATCTACAGTGCAGAAAAAGGTTAACATTTTACAAAGGCTCAGGCCTTTTTTTATTTTATAAATCTCATTAGGTTGGCTAATCATTTGAGTGCCCCTCCTTTTAAAACAAATATATTTTATTCTCAAATATTTTACTTATCATTCATCACAATTGTTGTCTATACTTTTAGTTAGCAGGAGATCATTTTTTATAGATATATAAAAGCACAATACTGATCAAAGTACATGCATTGATGTACTTCAAGTTGGATATGTTATGCTAAAATCAGCTAGCATCCTTGGCTAATGGTGCATACTTGTTGCACATGGCATCAGTTGCATTCATCATATTAAACTGCTGGCAAGAACATTTTCACATACTTCCAACATATCAAACTCTTCCCTTACCGCTCATTTCCCTTTACATAGTGGCAAGCTTTCTTGCTCTCACTTAGAACTTCAGGATCCCATGCGAGCAGTTTGCAGTGAATGTACACCTGAGGAGCACATGAAACATACATGTTTGCTAGGAACCAAATATTCTTTAGAGCACTTTACATTTACCCCCTCACCTCGTCGCCGAGACCAAACTTGAAGGACTGCAGGTAGAGGATGATTGCAGACGAGTGGTACCGAGGGAGAAACCTGGAGTTTCCCTTCACACTGTCCAGGAGACACCTGAAGAAATTCAGATAAGCGATAAGGACTAAACTCCAGAAAACAATGAAAGAAATCAGAGACTGGATCTCACCCCTTATTTGTAATGATGGGGTACACATTGCTGTTAGCCTGCAGCTCAGGCGTAGTGGCTGCCACACATTCCTCCATGAGCAGCAGCAATGGCTGATGGGACTTCTGCTCCACTGTTGCCCATATTGGCATGAAGGAGCCCAGGGGGATGACATTTGTCTCCGCTACCCCTGTTATTTTTTCTGAAAAGGGGAAAAGTAAAAACGGCTTAGTGTGCATTTTTTGAGTGTTTTGCCTTTGGGAGCATGAGCCCTCACCATTTAGGAGCAGCATGTGGAACTTCAGCCCTCCTCGGCCTTCGGCAACACCTGACCCCGGGTTCAGGAAAGGAGGAGCCCACTCCTTAGGTCTGAAATATATTAACAACATTTATCCCATATATCAGCTTTAAACTTGAATTTAAATAAGAAAGCAACTCCTACCTTGGATAAACACACTCGATGGGATACACATAAGCTGCAGGACTCCACTTTGGTCTGGGCCTGAAAGTCAGCTCATTTTTGTAGAGGAGATTTTTCCCTTTCACCTGAAGAAAAAAAATAAGCTCATTATGACATTGAAAAGGCTGAGAGGTATTTTGGTGAAACATGGCAGTTACATTACCAGTCTTTTAAAATTGCAGTCAGCTAGTTTGTAGTTAAACTCAGCTTTCCCCTCTCCGCTGGGCAGAACATTAAACCTAGATGGATTGCAGTTTCCGAGGAAGAGACGAGCTGCATATTGCCGCAGCGTCGAGGGGATCGTCCATGTGATGCTTATGGAGTCTTTTTCACACTGTACTTTGATTTCTGCAAAAAAAATCATTATTATATATTTCCCTACATTCCCCAACAAAAGCAGATGTTTACATACATGTGCTAAGCATACCTGCATTGGCAACAGTCGTTGCAAAAAGAGTCACGACTATCACACCTAGGTAGAGTTGAGTCCCATGACTGAATGATCTGGATCACACAGGAAGTGGCACAATTTGTAGACTCCCTGCCAAATTAGCTGAACGAGCAACACCTGTGTGAGAGCAGGGCAGCATCTGTCTACTTATACTGGGATGTCATTTCACATACTTGCAATTTCATTGTAGAGTTTCATTTGGATCATTTCTAGTGCACTTATTCAAGTACATTTTTATTTATCTGCCCAATTGCTTCTTTTTTTTGTATTCTACTGAATTTATGTTTCAACAATTACCTGATTATTTTACATACAACACTATTTATAAAACAATACAACAATTCAGATTAAACTACTTAAAGGCAATTTTCTCAAATCAGCCCAACCATAACAAGCTTCCAAGTCAATATACCTACATGTTAGTAAGTCAGAGATGTGCAATTACATTTAACTTTTTGTTTTAAATTTTTTTTTAAATGATTATGGGAAGTGCCCTTTTTCTCACTTGAGCTCCCGCCCCCCAAAATGTCTGTGCACGTCCCTGGCAACAGTGGAGCAGAAGTCCCATCAGCCATTGCTGCTGCTCATGGAGGAATGTGTGGCAGCCACTACGCCTGAGCTGCAGGCTAACAGCAATGTGCACCTCAAACATTAAAACAAATCCAGAGTTACGTGTTTCTGTACTTCCTGAAAGGACAGTAACAGAAGATCTCTGTGGCTCCAGGCTTGATCGCCGTTCAAATGACAGCGTTGGTTTACCCAAAAGTGGGCGGGGCTGTAAAGTGACGGTGTGGCAGTGTGCCAAGGTTACGCCGAGCGTCAAGCTCTTTGAAATGGAACGAAACCACGGCAGACTATTCAAAACTGAGGCCTGTACTACGAAGCTGGTTCAACCTAACCTGGATATGTTTGAGTTAGCCGGTTGGCCCAATCCAAAACATACGCGCTCTCGCTAAGCTGTACTACGACGCTGGTTATCAAGTGGATCGCTCAAGCCAGCCGTGTCCTATCTAGTTAGGTGCGCGTTCACATGAAAGGGGTGGTATTTGGAGCATTCGACCAATCACAAACATGGACAAGCGTACTGACAGCGCAGCGTCATACTTCCTGAATGAAAACTGAACTTTAATATTAGTCAAATATGAAGAAGTTAAACTTTAAACATCCATGACTTAAACACTTTATCCAGGATTCGCCTGCAAGGTGAATACAGCTGGTAAAAGAAAAAGCGTTTGAATGCGTACATTAACAGGTTTATGAAATCACTGCCCCGTCCAAGACACGATCTGACTTTAATTACATTTGACTCGAGTGTTTCGTCAACTTAATGTGTTGCTTAAAATAATACTTCTGCATACAGTATGTGACACTGTGAGTGTTGCACGGCCAGATACGGCTCAAGAAGCTGACTCTAATAAGGAAATAGCCTTTATATATACAGTCTATGGAAATAGCCTATATGATACATTATGATGTGATATGATATGAATGATAATGGGACACATCGACGTCTGCACTCACAGTGCCGCGGACTGTACTTAATGTTACTCTGATCCGGTTACTTATGTTGTGGCAGATATTTAAGTAAGCTTTCTTAACGCTAATGTTATAATAGTCAGATTGCTCTGAATATGGGAGGGGATATTCTATTAATTTTCACGTTCACACAGTCAGTTGATTTTTGCCGGCCGTCTTTCCTGCAACGGCAGTTTTTCTGTATTTCCTCTATCCTGTAATATGACTTGATCGCTTTAAACTCCGCACACGGAGCTCTGATTGGTCAGCAGGCGGTGCTTTCACTGAGTTGATCTCTTAGCCTGCAACCTAACCCCTCCCGAGGAGGTTAGCCGCTCAGCATAAGTTACCATGGAGATCTAGCCCGCTAAAAAGAGAACCAGCGTCGTAGGACCGGAAAGCCCGAGTTTTCCCTGAAGTCAGCCGGCTAGCGAAAATCCAGCTTCGTAGTACAGGCCTCTGGACTCGAACTTCCCCCCAGAACTACACATGCTGGCTATTGTGTTTCGCAACATGTTCTCTATGGCACGTCTCTACTGGGAATTGTAGTTTTAAAAGACGTTTTCGTTTTTCCCAAAATTAGAAGTTGACAGTATTAAACTGTGTACAGCCCTGGAGGTTTAGGCGATAGGAAACAAATTGGTGTGTACAAATGTAAAACATGTAGGCTAAGTACTAAATGGGTGAAAATCGCTTGTATCCATAATGGGCATCATTAATATATACCCACATGACAGCTCATTGTTACTTTGTAATTCTACTCCACTACAATTCAGAGGTTAACCTGGTATTTTTACTCCACTACATTTATTTTAGTTACTTTGCAGATTCTGATTAATGATGTGAAATATAAACAACCCTTAAATCAGACTTTAGTTACACCTGAGTAAAATTCAGGGAAGGTGATTGTCAAGTGCCAACAATCAGGAGAGATATTTGATAGTTGGTGTTTGAGAAGACCAAACATTTATCTGCAGATCCCTATAAAGTATATTAATTACTCGTTATTCTCGACTAATAGTTCATTAGAAACTGTATATAATGGCTATTTTGCATATCCCTTTCAAGATTTCAAGATTTTCTAAGGTTTATTGACATATCATATACACAACTACGGTGTAGTTATGCAATGAATGAAAAACTTGGGTCACAGGTTCCTCAACAAGACATCTATCAATATGTGTGTATACCTCCACCATCAAACTGTCAAATTCTGCACATTTCTTATTCTATCTACATACATAAGAGTATAATTAATGTGTATAATATCAGTTAAAATAAGTGCTTCAACATAGTTAACATTGCAGGAAAGCAAATATTAGACGTTAAGTACTTTGTCAGGCTTAATATTTATCTGTAGATAGATACCCCCAAAGCTTTTTTCTTATTTGAAAGAAGACCTTAACCTAAAGTATTCTTTAATGTGTTAATAAAGGTTAATTAGTTTGTCTGTTTTGCACATCCTCATATTAAAGGTAGGGTAGGTAAGTTTGAGAAACAGCTCGAGTGCGCTAGAATTTGAAAATACACAACCGTAGAAAATCTGCCACTTCCTTATAGAGCCCCTCCTCCAACACACACGAATGCGCACACATGACCAATGAGGGCACGAGATAAGTTTGTGCACAGATGGAAGGCTGACAGGCAGGTAGGCCATCCAGTTATTTTTTTAAATGATTGGTCGTACTTTTTACAGTACTACGGCTTCCACAGATGACATTTTATTATGGATTTTTTGTCAAAGCACTTAAGATATTCATTGCTATCGGGATGTTAAGAGCATTCCATGGAATATAACAAAAAGTGTATCTCGAGCCGGTTTCTCAAACTTACCTACCCTACCTTTAATATCTTTGTACATCCAGCACTAAACTGTTTTATTGTAGAGATCACTTACAGTATCTTCTTGATTTTTTATATTCTATATTTCTATCATTGACCTTCTACTTTCCCCCTATTTTGTATGTACTCTTAATATTTTTTTCATCAAATAACATTATTCAACAAAAATAATTCAATAACGTGCTTTAACCACTAGGCGGTGCACACAAGGTACACACAGCATACTAATAATAACTTTGTATTATTAGTGTAGGACACTTATGTATGTATAACATCTGAAGATGTGTAGTTTTATTCATGTTTTTACATAATTTTACAAGATATTGCTATACTATTTCTCATGTTTTACTTCTACACATAAATATCTCTGATTTGTAAAACATCACAGACAGAAAGGTATATCCGTCATTTAATGGTAAGCTATTGAAATTGTGATTCCATAGATGTGTCTCCCATCACCCAAATCCCCTGACTATTCTCTCAACTCAGTATTTACATTCTTATATTCAAAGAAAATCAGTAATTCAGTTGGAGCAAGTATTTTATTACTTTTAAACACCTCTCTTACCTCAGGATGTGTCCCAGCTGCCTTCAAACATGCCGTGGTTAAGCCACTCCTTAAAAAGAAAAATCTCGACCCCTCCATTCTCGCAAATTTTAGGCCCATCTCCCAGCTACCTTTTTTATCAAAAGCCCTGGAGCAAGTAGTCTACGCCCAGCTGCAGTCTTTTTTAACCATCCATGGAATCCATGAAAAGTTTCAGTCTGACTTCAAACCCATGCACAGCACTGAAACAGCCCTTTTAAGAGTTTTTAATGATCTGCTCCTAGCCGCCGACTCAGGTAGCCCAGCTGTCTTGGTGCTGTTAGACCTGACAGCTGCCTTTGACACTGTGGACCATAGCATCCTGCTGTCACGGCTTGAACAGTCCGCTGGCATCACAGGCTCTGCCCTTGCATGGTTCAGGTCCTACCTGACAGACCGTAGCTTCTCAGTGCAGCTAGGTTGCCTTCTCCTCTGCCAAAGCCCCTCTTACCTGTGGGGTTCCCCAAGGCTCGATTCTGGGCCCCATCCTTTTTCTACTGTACATACTGCCCTAGGTTCAATTCTCACAAAACATAACATTCCCTTCCACTGCTACGCCGACGATGTACAGATCTATCTGCCTCTCAAAGCAAATGTCAAACACTCACTACAGCAGTTGATGGACTGCTTAGCAGAGATAAAATCCTGGCTGAGCAAAAACGTTCTCAACCTCAACGAGAGCAAGACTGAGGTCATCTTTTTTGGACCGCAACCTCCAGCCTCTCCGGTTGATATTCTGGGCTCCATAAAAAAAAACATCCTCCCCTCGGTCATGAACCTTGGAGTGACCTTCACTAGCACTTTTAAATTCGACAAGCAGGTCAGCACCGTAGTAAAATCCTGCTTTTTTAAAATAAGACTATTGGCCAAAACCAAGTCGTATTTATCTTTCAATGACTTAGAAAGGGTTATTAACGCCTTTGTAACCTCGAGACTGGACTATTGTAACGCTCTGTATGTGGGTATGGACCAGGCCCCAATTAAACGCTTACAGCTAGTCCAAAACGCTGCTGCACATTTGCTGACTGGCCACAAAAAGCGTGACCACATCACCCCTATTCTGGCCTCACTACACTGGCTTCCAGTTCGGTTCAGAATTGATTTTAAAATCCTTTTATTTGTTTTTAAAGCACTAAATGGGCTGGCTCCGGCCTATATAGCTGAACTGCTCCAGCGCTACACCCCAGCCAGAGCTTTAAGGTCTGCTGACCAGCTGCTGCTGGTAGTGCCCAAGACCAGGCTAAAAACCCGAGGGCACCGAGCCTTCGCAGTAGCTGGCCCTAGGCTCTGGAACACTCTGCCCCTCCATGTGAGGTCGGCCCAGACCCTAGGGGTTTTTAAATCTAAACTAAAAACATACTTCTTCTCTCTGGCTTTCTAGTTAGAGCGGAGCACGACTCCTGACTTTTCCGTGTGTTTTATTTTTATTTTGTTTTTAAGATATATCTGTTGTAATTTATTGTCGTTTATTGTGATTGTAGTAATGTGTTTTTATTACATGTACAGCACTTTGGCTCGACCAAAAATCGCTTTTAAATGTGCTATATGAATAAAACCTGATTTGATTTGATAATATCTTTAAAAACTACAAGTCCTTTTATATCAGCTGTGCACCGTTATGGTGTAAATATAACCTATCTACCAATTGGATCAAATATAAAAGTCAGCCGAATTAGTATTGATACTGCAAGGAGACGTATTGTGTGAAAAGAAATGTAAGATGTTTAATAGCTGATATATTTATGATCCACGTCACGTTTTCAGTTTTGGCGGCAGTGCTTCCTGTTTGTCCAGAAGTCTTCTCATCAGGGCTCTATAAATACAGAACTACGGCAGATATGTCATATTTAATGCAGCCGAACCGTGTATTACAATGCCGTTATGTGATAACCTCCAAAGAGAAAAGCAAGCAAACTCGGAATAAAGTATTATTTTAAAAAAATGTTTTCGGATTTCACATCAACAGGAAGTCCGGTTAACTAAAATGTCCGTGCGGAACAATACCCCCAACCCATAGATCCATGGGTGAATAATGTCAATCACCACATTACACACATCCCGTCACATTTACATTTTAATTTACATTAAAGTATTTCGTGAGGCCTTCTAAAATGTTTTTAAATATAATCAGGGTTGTAGTTGGGTTAGGGTTACCCTATCAATCGCACAACGTCACGTCCGTTAATTCCACATCTTTATTATATATATATAGTACAGTCTATGATCCACACATGGATTAACATCGATTGAATACATTAATGTAGCCTTTGTTTCTGCTAAAAGAGGTGTCGACCAGCTAGGGCAAAAGAAAATTGGCGAAATAGTGTGACGATTAAAAAATAAATTAAAAACATCTCATTTTGACAATAAAAACCGACCAATAGGCGCGGTAGACCATTTGCTTGGCACTTCTGGGTATTTCTCCACTGGTTGGGCCATGTTAACAATACCGTGTAACTGTCACGTTTGAAGGGACGAAACCGTGACATATTCACGTCTCCCAGCATGGTAGATCGTCACATCGTGCCGTGATACCGGGTTGAGGCTAACTGTACCTGTTTAGAGCCGTCATTCTTACAGCAAACATACCAGTCTCCATCGAGGAGCACAAAAGCAACCCACAGCAGATCAACTAAAAAAGCCTTGAGAATGTGAAGGAAATAAAAACACCAAGGAACTTCGTGGCATTTAGTGCATGAGCACCAGTTTCTACAGGCACTTTGAAAATAACTGTTTGTCCACAGTGTGAAGAAAGTCATTATTAAGACTGGCAGAACCATGAACGAGTCGCAGCCTGAGTGTTGTGGTTCGCAATCGCTTTCTCCTTTGTCGCTCCTGCCAGTGTATTAAAAACAATTCAGTAATTTAGTTCATTTCACTTAGCGGATAGATATATGGGGTTATTAAGCCTACATAGTTTGCATTGAACAGAAAGTAAATGCAACCCTGGGCTCAGAAGGCTGTCCCTGCAGTTCCTCTCTGACTTCCATCTCTTTCTCTCTGCCTGTATCGTATCACCCTTACTAAAGCTGAACTTGGACAGATAGATTATATCTATGTCAGTGAAAAAGAAAATAAATGTTATCTCTTCAACCTTTAACTCAAATTATAATGAAAGAAAAACATTGAAACTTTCGTTAAAAGGTCTGACATTGGATTAATTAAATTTACTTTAGCTCTCTGGATATTTTATCATATTGCTTTCAAAGATTTAGTGTGATCAATATTTCTGGGAAATTGACACATAAGAAAAAAAAAAGTTCATGACATTGAATAGACCTGGAAATGTTCCCAGAAATAAGACAAGGTCATCAAGATTCAGTAATACAGCTTAGTTTAAACTATTTCACACAAAAGGCAAGTCAAACTCAATAATTTGAGAACTTCAATTAAGTTGTTCGGAAACATTTTTTTTTTGGCCACATACAATCTGAAATGCAAAGAGAACCAAGAATAAAAAAACAAATTCAGATTGAAGAAACCAGTCAGCTAAATGGATCCATTCCTGTTGGGAGAACAACGTTTAATATAGCCGTTCAGAATAAATGTATATTGCAATACGAAACCCTTACCTTCAGGAATTCACATCTGTGATGGTAAATGGCCCAATGACTGCTTTTTGTACCATTCCATGTTTCTCTGCAAAAATATATATTTTAGTACAAGTCAACCAAACAAGTGTAATACAGCAGAAGTTGTGTACATACCTGACGCAACACTCCTCTGCCTCCTTGACTTGCATTTCGATTCACAGCAGTCACAAAGATTGCTCTGGGCCAAGTTGTCCAGCAACTCCCAACTGAGTTCATGAAGATTGGATGAAAAGATAATTAAAATGCATCTCAACTGTTCCAAATGAAGATTACACAAAGTTTGAATAGTTAGAATGGGATCCATCTGTATCTTCAGTAGACTGGGCTTAAGCTGAATAAGTCATCTCATGTAAAACAAATTAACCTACAATTCAAATTCTGATATATTAAAAGTAATATTTTTACCCATGCCCTTTGACAAAGTGGCAGGCTTTCTTAGTGCTGTCAAGACCATTGGGATCCCAAGCCAAAAGTTTGCAGTGGATAAAGACCTGTTGAGTAGAGGGAAAATATAGCGTCATGGCATAAATTAATCTCAGTTTCCACAATAAAACCTTGAATCTGAAAAAAATGTAAATGCCAATTTACCTCTTCTCCCATAGCAAACGTAAAGGTCTGAAGTGATAGGCGGATCTCCGATGACTTTTGCCTTGGTTCAAACTTTGATCGTGACGACACACTTTCCAAAAGACATCTGTTGGGTTAAAGAAAATGTATTAGCATTACTACCAAAATACGTTTTTTTAAATCAATGCTCATTGCCATACCCTTTATTGGAGATTATAGGGTACATGGTGCTTTCAGGGTACAGCTCTGGTGTGGTAGCTGCTACACATTCCTCAAGAAGCAGCAGCAAGGGCTGATGGGTCTCCTGCACCACACTAGCCATGATGGGGATGATGGAGCCCAGAGGAAAGCGTGTAGATTCAGCAGGGCCTGAGAAGTCGTCTGGGGCAGTAAACAGGAGAAGAGTCATTAAGTTACAAAAGTCAGGGAGAGCTGCCGTTCGTAGAGAGTTTCTCATGTTGTTTACCCACCATTCATAAGGCCAATGTTAAACTGCAGATCTCCTAGACTGTAGGTTTTAAACACCGGGTCATAGATCGCAGCATACCAGTCTTTGGGCCTGCACAAAATAAAGCAGAATGGTAAAGAAAATGCGTGACACTATTGAACTTATTAGTGCAAGCTTGTTTACTCACATTTGCTTTAAGCTCATTTAGTGGGAATGCTGATACAGCATTCCAACTACTTGTTCTACGGACGAATTCTTTATTATTATGCCGGGTTATTTTGCTGCTCTTCTGCTCCCACATCGCAGGAACTCCGTTCAAACATCAAAACGTTCGTGAATCGATTGCATCCCATAATTCATCACATTTTTGAACATGGAAGTCAATGGAGAAACTCTTCAGACTTGAACAATCTTCATGCCACTTCAACTGCTCCTTCATACTTTCACTCAGAAACCTCATTCCAACTTTAACATTTTACACATCTTTCAGACATTATTCGTGTAACACAACTTTTAGAGATATTAAACATTGTTCAGACCTTGGTAAAGAGGCCTTCTTCAGATTTTAGAGTGTGTGATGTCACAGCTAGAGTGGAGGACAGATTTAATTTTGCCTTCATATTTTCTTTTAAACCTGCCATAATTCCCAAACCCTACATTCCTGAGACATAATTTTTCATGAGAAACGTAGGAAAACATCTCGTATCTTGAAAAATGAAAAAAAATTAAACAAAATGCCTCTCGAGGGCATGAAGTGACAAACTTTCAACATGTCTCCATTAAAGCCCATTGTAAATTCAGGCTCATCTTTCCTCACAGCAGCAGCCGCACACCTTTAGTTAATCTGCCAAAAATGCCACATTATTGACCCGAAAGTACACAAAAAGCACACTTCAGATGCCAAGGGTTCTTGAGATACTTCACATGTTGAAATTTCACCGATATCTGTTACGGTTCTTCAACAAAACGTTCACATGCAAGAGGTTTATCCCTCATTCAGTACAATGGAAAGGCTCTCCTCTCACTGATTACTGCACATCACCATGGAAACCTTTGATCTCTGGGCTCAAGGACAGGTGTTTCATAACGTTGTTAGCTCAAACATAAACACTGTGTGACGGAACATGATGATGTCATAACTCCAATTGACATGCTCAGAACGCCACCAAACATCACATGATGGTTAACACTGTGGCCCTGAACAGCTCTACATCAAATCTGATGTTGGGTAATGTGGTGTTACTATGGCAACGCATCCCTCACCATAAAACACGATGTCGCTGTAACTCCAATAGACACGGTCCAATCGTCCCCCAATCTTCAGTTGTATATCACCGGTCCATGGCTCAACAGCTCTATGTCAAATCTGAGATCTCACCATATGCCGTTTCCATGGAAACGCATCCCTCGCCATAAAACACGATGTTGTCGTAACTTATATGAAAATGGTCAAAACACCACCAGACTTCAGATGACAGTTAATGGTCCAGCCCTCAACATGTCTTTGTGCCATTAGTGAATTTTCCTCAAAAGCTGTTGCCATGGCAACGCATCCCTTTCAATAAAACACGATATTGCGATAACTATGAAAACTGTCAAAAACTTCACATGTGTGCCGTGAAGACATCTACGGGACAGTTTTGAGATTTCTTCAAATGCCGTTGCCATGGCAACACAATGCTCGCCATGAAACATGGTTCTCATAACTTCAGTGAAAATGCTCCAAACTTCACAGGTTTGGTAACGATGAAGTCATCCACAAATCTAAGCGTATTATGGGGTGTCATCAAATACCGTTGCCATGGCAACAGATCATTCGCCATCAAGTTAGTTCAATGGTTTGCAGTTCAAATATTCTGCTACTTTTCCAAGCTTTTCCAGTGTTCATGTATCATTTCAATCAAAATCCTTCACTTTCTTCTTACACATTACATTTCAGCATAGCAATTCAGCGTCAGCATAAAGTATTCCCATTAGCAATTTCTTCAGGAATTGCATTCTCTAGTTATGAACTGTTACTCCTATGCTAAAAGACAGTCCAAAATAAGTAGAC
This sequence comes from Trematomus loennbergii, assembly GCA_012861695.1. Lineage (NCBI taxonomy): Eukaryota > Metazoa > Chordata > Actinopteri > Perciformes > Nototheniidae > Trematomus > Trematomus loennbergii. The sequence continues at coordinate 1,264,503 of JAAOOA010000489.1, read as the reverse complement.
ATTAACTACTTCCTCCAAAATGCAAAAAACTAGAGTGTATGACATTCAATCAAAACTATGGGAAAAACTCAATTGACAATGAATTGGGAAAAACACAGTGTACCTTAGGGATTGTTCTCAGTAAATGGGTACATTTGTTGAGAATACTTCAATAGATAAAGCTAACTTGGGAATAGAACAGAAACAGGCTGTAGATTCCCTAAATCAGTCTCCCATTCATTGTCTATATAGCAGCTTCAGACTTTATACCTGATGACACAAAAGTTTGAGACGGACTTCCATGGTTGGTGGCTTAGAGAGGAAGAAGCTTATTATCAAATTGAACTTTCCCAGGCCATGAAAATGCCACAATGGAAATGTTAGTTAAGGGTGGTGTCACCCTTTAGCACCTTATGTTGTAGTTGGTATGAACACTAACCTCTCATATGCACAGACAACTGGGTGAGTGAAGGCCAAATTGTAAGAATCCGCAGAAGCAACGTAGGTCAGATCATTACTGTACACCAGTGCATCCCCGGTGACCTGTTAGAGAGACAAAGATCCCCCTGAGAGAGCTGTAGGAAATATAGCAGACTCACAGCTTGCAGGTTTACAATATATATATATATATACACATACCAGTCTCCTAAAGTTACAGTCAGTGAGATCCACATAGAAGTAGGCCTCTCCTGCTGAGAAGCTGGTTGGGAAACAGCTACCCAGACGGAGAAGCGACGTGTCGGCCTGGGGTCGGCTTTCTGTCCACATCAGCGTCACAAAATCTGGCCCACAGTCCACTTTCATGTCTGCAACACAAATAAATTAAGTTTAGACTCAACTATTTGAGTCAAGGATAATAACATGACTTTAATTGTTTCCAGTCTTACCTGCATATACCGCCATGGCAGCTGCCAGGCTCAGAAGCAGTGCACCTTGACAAAATGAAACCATCATGACTGAATGCTTGCTACTGACACAGTGCATGTTCTTATACCTTGTTCCTGAGAGGCATTAATCAAGATAACGTCTTTCACCTGGTGCCTGTCAACAGTCCCAGCTGCAGCAGCTAGCACACTGATTACAGCATGGGGAGCATCCAATCACATTAGTCCTTACACCCAATTCATTTGTATTCAGCTTCATCAGCAGCACAAAATCACCATTTGTTAATCAATTTATTATCCTGTATGACTACCTGAAATTCTTATTTAAAACACTTTAAGGATGATAGTGCATGGGTTGTCTTACTGGTGTTTTGATTTAGTTTTGCTGTTATATATATATCAACATTAGTATATGTATACGCTGGGATTCTTTGTTCAACTTCAAGTCATGCAAGAAATAGTTTTCTTTGAGAATGAAAAGGTGAGTCATTTCTAAACAATGATCATTTGGGGGAAGGTAGTATACCTTTATCAGATGTCCTGTCCTATTCAAATGTGTTATTTGTATATCTTTGACCTAATGGAAACTTAAGGTAAGGGAAAAAGGTACATTTTTCAGTTCATTCAAGTTGTATTCAGTGTGAGAATATCCACACTCACACACCTGAATATTAGTTGTGTTGCTATGATGTCCTCTTTTAACTGCATAAACACGTGCCATGCAGGCCATCCCTATTGATTTTATATTCATGGCCAGAATGTATGTAAACTATGCTACATTCAACTGCAGGCATTAGTGCCCAGAAAATAAATTCAGATCAGAATTGTCTTTTCAAATCAGGCTCAATGTAAATAATTGCCATAGTTGTAATACCAGACAGATCACCAATAACTTTTAAATCTGGTGGTGTATGTAATGTCAGAATTTATATCATGTGCAGAGCTCAATGTAAAATGGAAAGTGAAAGAAAAATTCAGCGGCTATACTCCAACTCAGATGGCCATTAAAGGTTACATTATAATTGACAGTATCTTTCAATGACAAAAGTCACACATAATTAGTCAAATTCTACTGATAGGACAGATGGACACAGTTGAGGACAGTAGGACCTTCATATGAAGTAAAGATACTCGTTTTATACTCCACAGGAGTTAACAACAGTTTTATTTATACAGAGATTATAGACAACTTTAATCTGCATATGGATGTCGTCCACCTGGGCCCTCTGTTCAGTCTCCCCAATCTTAAACTGGACTTCCTGTTGAGAAAATGTTTAGCAACGTTAGTCTTATGGCAAGTTTTGAAAACACTTTAAGACAAATACCATAAATAAATACTCATTAATCTTGGTCAGCAATGGAAACATCTGATGCATTGTGGGCATTTTGTTGCGATGGATCCATTATGATCAGGGGTCCCAACACAGAAGTGTGCATGAAGCCGTTGGATTCTGAGGTGGAAAAAAACAACAATAACTTCATAATGAAAAAGACTACACTATATAAAAAAGCATACAAGTTAGCATAAAAGCGATACCCCATTCGTCTCCTCTCTTGGAGCGAGTGTTGCAGGTCCTAGAACAGCAGTCACACATGGAGCTCTGCATGGGGTCATCCAGGAGTTCCCATCTGAGGAAGCAGCAATCGTTAAGGCTCAAATACATCAGCATGGCTTTAAAACATTTTGTATACACAGAAGAAAAAAGCTGTGATAAAAATGATATGATGTTTCTATAAAAAACTAAAACTGGTAAAATTATAAATATCAAGTTAATGACCAAAAGATATATTTCCATCTACAGTGCAGAAAAAGGTTAACATTTTACAAAGGCTCAGGCCTTTTTTTATTTTATAAATCTCATTAGGTTGGCTAATCATTTGAGTGCCCCTCCTTTTAAAACAAATATATTGTTCTCAAATATTTTACAATTATCATTCATCACAATTGTTGTCTATACTTTTAGTTAGCAGGAGATCATTTTTATAGATATATAAAAGCACAATACTGATCAAAGTACATGCATTGATGTACTTCAAGTTGGATATGTTATGCTAAAATCAGCTAGCATCCTTGGCTAATGGTGCATACTTGTTGCACATGGCATCAGTTGCATTCATCATATTAAACTGCTGGCAAGAACATTTTCACATACTTCCAACATATCAAACTCTTCCCTTACCGCTCATTTCCCTTTACATAGTGGCAAGCTTTCTTGCTCTCACTTAGAACTTCAGGATCCCATGCGAGCAGTTTGCAGTGAATGTACACCTGAGGAGCACATGAAACATACATGTTTGCTAGGAACCAAATATTCTTTAGAGCACTTTACATTTACCCCTCACCTCGTCGCCGAGACCAAACTTGAAGGACTGCAGGTAGAGGATGATTGCAGACGAGTGGTACCGAGGGAGAAACCTGGAGTTTCCCTTCACACTGTCCAGGAGACACCTGAAGAAATTCAGATAAGCGATAAGGACTAAACTCCAGAAAACAATGAAAGAAATCAGAGACTGGATCTCACCCCTTATTTGTAATGATGGGGTACACATTGCTGTTAGCCTGCAGCTCAGGCGTAGTGGCTGCCACACATTCCTCCATGAGCAGCAGCAATGGCTGATGGGACTTCTGCTCCACTGTTGCCCATATTGGCATGAAGGAGCCCAGGGGGATGACATTTGTCTCCGCTACCCCTGTTATTTTTTCTGAAAAGGGGAAAAGTAAAAACGGCTTAGTGTGCATTTTTTGAGTGTTTTGCCTTTGGGAGCATGAGCCCTCACCATTTAGGAGCAGCATGTGGAACTTCAGCCCTCCTCGGCCTTCGGCAACACCTGACCCCGGGTTCAGGAAAGGAGGAGCCCACTCCTTAGGTCTGAAATATATTAACAACATTTATCCCATATATCAGCTTTAAACTTGAATTTAAATAAGAAAGCAACTCCTACCTTGGATAAACACACTCGATGGGATACACATAAGCTGCAGGACTCCACTTTGGTCTGGGCCTGAAAGTCAGCTCATTTTTGTAGAGGAGATTTTTCCCTTTCACCTGAAGAAAAAAATAAGCTCATTATGACATTGAAAAGGCTGAGAGGTATTTTGGTGAAACATGGCAGTTACATTACCAGTCTTTTAAAATTGCAGTCAGCTAGTTTGTAGTTAAACTCAGCTTTCCCCTCTCCGCTGGGCAGAACATTAAACCTAGATGGATTGCAGTTTCCGAGGAAGAGACGAGCTGCATATTGCCGCAGCGTCGAGGGGATCGTCCATGTGATGCTTATGGAGTCTTTTTCACACTGTACTTTGATTTCTGCAAAAAAATCATTATTATATATTTCCCTACATTCCCCAACAAAAGCAGATGTTTACATACATGTGCTAAGCATACCTGCATTGGCAACAGTCGTTGCAAAAAGAGTCACGACTATCACACCTAGGTAGAGTTGAGTCCCATGACTGAATGATCTGGATCACACAGGAAGTGGCACAATTTGTAGACTCCCTGCCAAATTAGCTGAACGAGCAACACCTGTGTGAGAGCAGGGCAGCATCTGTCTACTTATACTGGGATGTCATTTCACATACTTGCAATTTCATTGTAGAGTTTTTTGGATCATTTCTAGTGCACTTATTCAAGTACATTTTTATTTATCTGCCCAATTGCTTCTTTTTTTTTGTATTCTACTGAATTTATGTTTCAACAATTACCTGATTATTTTACATACAACACTATTTATAAAACAATACAACAATTCAGATTAAACTACTTAAAGGCAATTTTCTCAAATCAGCCCAACCATAACAAGCTTCCAAGTCAATATACCTACATGTTAGTAAGTCAGAGATGTGCAATTACATTTAACTTTTTGTTTAAACATTTTTTTATAAATGATTATGGGAAGTGCCCTTTTTCTCACTTGAGCTCCCGCCCCCAAAATGTCTGTGCACGTCCCTGGCAACAGTGGAGCAGAAGTCCCATCAGCCATTGCTGCTGCTCATGGAGGAATGTGTGGCAGCCACTACGCCTGAGCTGCAGGCTAACAGCAATGTGCACCTCAAACATTAAAACAAATCCAGAGTTACGTGTTTCTGTACTTCCTGAAAGGACAGTAACAGAAGATCTCTGTGGCTCCAGGCTTGATCGCCGTTCAAATGACAGCGTTGGTTCCCCAAAAGTGGGCGGGGCTGTAAAGTGACGGTGTGGCAGTGTGCCAAGGTTACGCCGAGCGTCAAGCTCTTTGAAATGGAACGAAACCACGGCAGACTATTCAAAACTGAGGCCTGTACTACGAAGCTGGTTCAACCTAACCTGGATATGTTTGAGTTAGCCGGTTGGCCCAATCCAAAACATACGCGCTCTCGCTAAGCTGTACTACGACGCTGGTTATCAAGTGGATCGCTCAAGCCAGCCGTGTCCTATCTAGTTAGGTGCGCGTTCACATGAAAGGGGTGGTATTTGGAGCATTCGACCAATCACAAACATGGACAAGCGTACTGACAGCGCAGCGTCATACTTCCTGAATGAAAACTGAACTTTAATATTAGTCAAATATGAAGAAGTTAAACTTTAAACATCCATGACTTAAACACTTTATCCAGGATCAAAGCCACATAGCTGCACCTGCAAGGTGAATACAGCTGGTAAAAGAAAAAGCGTTTGAATGCGTACATTAACAGGTTTATGAAATCACTGCCCCGTCCAGACACGATCTGACTTTAATTACATTTGACTCGAGTGTTTCGTCAACTTAATGTGTTGCTTAAAATAATACTTCTGCATACAGTATGTGACACTGTGAGTGTTGCACGGCCAGATACGGCTCAAGAAGCTGACTCTAATAAGGAAATAGCCTTTATATATACAGTCTATGGAAATAGCCTATATGATACATTATGATGTGATATGATATGAATGATAATGGGACACATCGACGTCTGCACTCACAGTGCCGCGGACTGTACTTAATGTTACTCTGATCCGGTTACTTATGTTGTGGCAGATATTTAAGTAAGCTTTCTTAACGCTAATGTTATAATAGTCAGATTGCTCTGAATATGGGAGGGGATATTCTATTAATTTTCACGTTCACACAGTCAGTTGATTTTTGCCGGCCGTCTTTCCTGCAACGGCAGTTTTTCTGTATTTCCTCTATCCTGTAATATGACTTGATCGCTTTAAACTCCGCACACGGAGCTCTGATTGGTCAGCAGGCGGTGCTTTCACTGAGTTGATCTCTTAGCCTGCAACCTAACCTCCTCCCGAGGAGGTTAGCCGCTCAGCATAAGTTACCATGGAGATCTAGCCCGCTAAAAAGAGAACCAGCGTCGTAGGACCGGAAAGCCCGAGTTTTCCCTGAAGTCAGCCGGCTAAGCGAAAATCCAGCTTCGTAATACAGGCCTCTGGACTCGAACTTCCCCCCAGAACTACACATGCTGGCTATTGTGTTTCGCAACATGTTCTCTATGGCACGTCTCTACTGGGAATTGTAGTTTTAAAAGACGTTTTCGTTTTTCCCAAAATTAGAAGTTGACAGTATTAAACTGTGTACAGCCCTGGAGGTTTAGGCGATAGGAAACAAATTGGTGTGTACAAATGTAAAACATGTAGGCTAAGTACTAAATGGGTGGAAATCGCTTGTATCCATAATGGGCATCATTAATATATACCCACATGACAGCTCATTGTTACTTTGTAATTCTACTCCACTACAATTCAGAGGTTAACCTGGTATTTTTACTCCACTACATTTATTTTAGTTACTTTGCAGATTCTGATTAATGATGTGAAATATAAACAACCCTTAAATCAGACTTTAGTTACACCTGAGTAAAATTCAGGGAAGGTGATTGTCAAGTGCCAACAATCAGGAGAGATATTTGATAGTTGGTGTTTGAGAAGACCAAACATTTATCTGCAGATCCCTATACAGTATATTAATTACTCGTTATTCTCGACTAATAGTTAATTAAAAACTGTATATAATGGCTATTTTGCATATCCCTTTCAAGATTTCAAGATTTTCTAAGGTTTATTGACATATCATATACACAACTACGGTGTAGTTATGCAATGAATGAAAAACTTGGGTCACAGGTTCCTCAACAAGACATCTATCAATATGTGTGTATACCTCCACCATCAAACTGTCAAATTCTGCACATTTCTTATTCTATCTACATACATAAGAGTATAATTAATGTGTATAATATCAGTTAAAATAAGTGCTTCAACATAGTTAACATTGCAGGAAAGCAATAAATTAGACGTTAAGTACTTTGTCAGGCTTAATATTTATCTGTAGATAGATACCCCCAAAGCTTTTTTCTTATTTGAAAGAAGACCTTAACCTAAAGTATTCTTTAATGTGTTAATAAAGGTTAATTAGTTTGTCTGTTTTGCACATCCTCATATTAAAGGTAGGGTAGGTAAGTTTGAGAAACCAGCTCGAGTGCGCTAGAATTTGAAAATACACAACCGTAGAAAATCTGCCACTTCCTTATAGAGCCCCTCCTCCAACACACACGAACGCGCACACATGACCAATGAGGGCACGAGATAAGTTTGTGCACAGATGGAAGGCTGACAGGCAGGTAGGCCATCCAGTTATTTTTTTAAATGATTGGTCGTACTTTTACAGTACTACGGCTTCCACAGATGACATTTTATTATGGAATTTTTGTCAAAGCACTTAACCTCTTAAGCACGGCGGTCCCCCATTGGACCCCTCCCACCGTTTTGTTTTCGAGATAATGTCTCAGGGCTTCTTAACATTTATGAAACTATTAATGTGTAGCACCAGATTAACGGGAAGAATCTCAGCTAACTGAAGATATGAACCATTTTTACCAAAACAAAACACAAGTCTCATAAGAAGCGTCTAAATGACCCCTGAGCGAAAAAATTCTAACGCACTGCGGCACACAATTCAAGATAAAAATACCCTTATTACTTATCGTAGCTGCACATACAATATAGCCGATTAAAGCTGAGACTCCACTGATTATTTAGGTATAGTATCATCACTGAGCGATCCTAAATTGCGACAGGGGAAGCAAACACAGACATCACAACACGTACCTTTACGGAGTTTTACGGCAGATCGTCTCACCGTAGCTGTCAATTAGGTCAAAAGACATGTTCAATGGCATTAAAACGAAAAGAAAAAAATCTACAACTGTTGATCCATAGGTTGATAATGTACCTGTACCTTTTAAAAAATTATTTATAATCCATAATTCCATTTTTTATGTAAAAATCGGAGCGGAAAAGTTAGCTGCTAATGGTAGCCACCAGAGTGTATGCAGCTTCCGGTTTGGTAACGCGTCACTCTCACTCCTTATTTGTTAACGTGTTGGTGTGTATATAACTTTCCCTCGATTCCATTGGCTCTAGCGGTTATAAAGAGATTTCATTCATCAAAATCGAGCAAGGGGGCCAGAGATAGGTCAAATCACCCAAATGACCCCAGAAGTGGGGGTTTTTGGCTAAATCTCTCTAAAAAGGTCAATTTCACTTGTTTTGCATCAATCTTGATACAGGGTACTTATTATATGTTGTACTTTGGATTCCTAAAGCTTTTAGTCTACTAACCCATCATCCAAGGGTAGTTTTCACTATCTGTAAAAAATTATTTTTGGACGGACACTATAATTTACAGTTTTTTACTATGTAAAATCTGAATTTCTTTAAAATAAAAACATCTATATTGATTCTGACTTTTCTAAATCCAACTCACAGGTTTATCATTACTTTGAGAAAAAAGATGATTAATTTAACCCTTTTAGAAGGGAAGATATGGTCATTGGTTCTGGGAATGTCATTTTCGAGCCTGAGACCTGAAAAACAGGCTCAGGGCTTAAGAGGTTAAGATATTCATTGCTATCAGGATGTTAAGAGCATTCCATGGAATATAACAAAAAGTGTATCTCGAGCCGGTTTCTCAAACTTACCTACCCTACCTTTAATATCTTTGTACATCCAGCACTAAACTGTTTTATTGTAGAGATCACTTACAGTATCTTCTTGATTTTTTATATTCTATATTTCTATCATTGACCTTCTACTTTCCCCCTATTTTGTATGTACTCTTAATATTTTTTTCATCAAATAACATTATTCAACAAAAATAATTCAATAACGTGCTTTAACCACTAGGCGGTGCACACAAGGTACACACAGCATACTAATAATAACTTTGTATTATTAGTGTAGGACACTTATGTATGTATAACATCTGAAGATGTGTAGTTTTATTCATGTTTTTACATAATTTTACAAGATATTGCTATACTATTTCTCATGTTTTACTTCTACACATAAATATCTCTGATTTGTAAAACATCACAGACAGAAAGGTATATCCGTCATTTAATGGTAAGCTATTGAAATTGTGATTCCATAGATGTGTCTCCCATCACCCAAATCCCCTGACTATTCTCTCAACTCAGTATTTACATTCTTATATTCAAAGAAAATCAGTAATTCAGTTGGAGCAAGTATTTTATTACTTTTAAACACCTCTCTTACCTCAGGATGTGTCCCAGCTGCCTTCAAACATGCCGTGGTTAAGCCACTCCTTAAAAAGAAAAATCTCGACCCCTCCATTCTCGCAAATTTTAGGCCCATCTCCCAGCTACCTTTTTTATCAAAAGCCCTGGAGCAAGTAGTCTACGCCCAGCTGCAGTCTTTTTTAACCATCCATGGAATCCATGAAAAGTTTCAGTCTGCTTCAAACCCATGCACAGCACTGAAACAGCCCTTTTAAGAGTTTTTAATGATCTGCTCCTAGCCGCCGACTCAGGTAGCCCAGCTGTCTTGGTGCTGTTAGACCTGACAGCTGCCTTTGACACTGTGGACCATAGCATCCTGCTGTCACGGCTTGAACAGTCCGCTGGCATCACAGGCTCTGCCCTTGCATGGTTCAGGTCCTACCTGACAGACCGTAGCTTCTCAGTGCAGCTAGGTTGCCTTCTCCTCTGCCAAAGCCCCTCTTACCTGTGGGGTTCCCCAAGGCTCGATTCTGGGCCCCATCCTTTTTCTACTGTACATACTGCCCCTAGGTTCAATTCTCACAAAACATAACATTCCCTTCCACTGCTACGCCGACGATGTACAGATCTATCTGCCTCTCAAAGCAAATGTCAAACACTCACTACAGCAGTTGATGGACTGCTTAGCAGAGATAAAATCCTGGCTGAGCAAAAACGTTCTCAACCTCAACGAGAGCAAGACTGAGGTCATCTTTTTTGGACCGCAACCTCCAGCCTCTCCGGTTGATATTCTGGGCTCTATAAAAAAAAAACATCCTCCCCTCGGTCATGAACCTTGGAGTGACCTTCACTAGCACTTTTAAATTCGACAAGCAGGTCAGCACCGTAGTAAAATCCTGCTTTTTTAAAATAAGACTATTGGCCAAAACCAAGTCGTATTTATCTTTCAATGACTTAGAAAGGGTTATTAACGCCTTTGTAACCTCGAGACTGGACTATTGTAACGCTCTGTATGTGGGTATGGACCAGGCCCAATTAAACGCTTACAGCTAGTCCAAAACGCTGCTGCACATTTGCTGACTGGCCACAAAAAGCGTGACCACATCACCCCTATTCTGGCCTCACTACACTGGCTTCCAGTTCGGTTCAGAATTGATTTTAAAATCCTTTTATTTGTTTTTAAAGCACTAAATGGGCTGGCTCCGGCCTATATAGCTGAACTGCTCCAGCGCTACACCCCAGCCAGAGCTTTAAGGTCTGCTGACCAGCTGCTGCTGGTAGTGCCCAAGACCAGGCTAAAAACCCGAGGGCACCGAGCCTTCGCAGTAGCTGGCCCTAGGCTCTGGAACACTCTGCCCCTCCATGTGAGGTCGGCCCAGACCCTAGGGGTTTTTAAATCTAAACTAAAAACATACTTCTTCTCTCTGGCTTTCTAGTTAGAGCGGAGCACGACTCCTGACTTTTCCGTGTGTTTTATTTTTATTTTGTTTTTAAGATATATCTGTTGTAATTTATTGTCGTTTATTGTGATTGTAGTAATGTGTTTTTATTACATGTACAGCACTTTGGCTCGACCAAAAATGCTTTTAAATGTGCTATATGAATAAAACCTGATTTGATTTGATAATATCTTTAAAAACTACAAGTCCTTTTATATCAGCTGTGCACCGTTATGGTGTAAATATAACCTATCTACCAATTGGATCAAATATAAAAGTCAGCCGAATTAGTATTGATACTGCAAGGAGACGTATTGTGTGAAAAGAAATGTAAGATGTTTAATGCTGATATATTTATGATCCACGTCACGTTTTCAGTTTTGGCGGCAGTGCTTCCTGTTTGTCCAGAAGTCTTCTCATCAGGGCTCTATAAATACAGAACTACGGCAGATATGTCATATTTAATGCAGCCGAACCGTGTATTACAATGCCGTTATGTGATAACCTCCAAAGAGAAAAGCAAGCAAACTCGGAATAAAGTATTATTTTATTTAAAAAAAAATGTTTTCGGATTTCACATCAACAGGAAGTCCGGTTAACTAAAATGTCCGTGCGGAACAATACCCCCAACCCATAGATCCATGGGTGAATAATGTCAATCACCACATTACACACATCCCGTCACATTTACATTTTAATTTACATTAAAGTATTTCGTGAGGCCTTCTAAAATGTTTTTAAATATAATCAGGGTTGTAGTTGGGTTAGGGTTAGGGTTGTAGCAATTGCGTTGCCAGGCAACGCAATTGCTACCCTATCAATCGCACAACGTCACGTCCGTTAATTCCACATCTTTATATATATATAGTACAGTCTATGATCCACACACATGGATTAACATCGATTGAATACATTAATGTAGCCTTTGTTTCTGCTAAAAGAGGTGTCGACCAGCTAGGGCAAAGAGAAAATTGGCGAAATAGAGTGTGACGATTAAAAAATAAATTAAAAACATCTCATTTTGACAATAAAAACCAACCAATAGGCGCGGTAGACCATTTGCTTGGCACTTCTGGGTATTTCTCCACTGGTTGGGCCATGTTAACAATACCGTGTAACTGTCACGTTTGAAGGGACGAAACCGTGACATATTCACGTCTCCCAGCATGGTAGATCGTCACATCGTGCCGTGATACCGGGTTGAGGCTAACTGTACCTGTTTAGAGCCGTCATTCTTACAGCAAACATACCAGTCTCCATCGAGGAGCACAAAAGCAACCCACAGCAGATCAACTAAAAAAGCCTTGAGAATGTGAAGGAAATAAAAACACCAAGGAACTTCGTGGCATTTAGTGCATGAGCACCAGTTTCTACAGGCACTTTGAAAATAACTGTTTGTCCACAGTGTGAAGAAAGTCATTATTAAGACTGGCAGAACCATGAACGAGTCGCAGCCTGAGTGTTGTGGTTCGCAATCGCTTCTCCTTTGTCGCTCCTGCCAGTGTATTAAAAACAATTCAGTAATTTAGTTCATTTCACTTAGCGGATAGATATATGGGGTTATTAAGCCTACATAGTTTGCATTGAACAGAAAGTAAATGCAACCCTGGGCTCAGAAGGCTGTCCCTGCAGTTCCTCTCTGACTTCCATCTCTTTCTCTCTGCCTGTATCGTATCACCCTTACTAAAGCTGAACTTGGACAGATAGTCTTTTTTATTATATCTATGTCAGTGAAAAAGAAAATAAATGTTATCTCTTCAACCTTTAACTCAAATTATAATGAAAGAAAAACATTGAAACTTTCGTTAAAAGGTCTGACATTGGATTAATTAAATTTACTTTAGCTCTCTGGATATTTTATCATATTGCTTTCAAAGATTTAGTGTGATCAATATTTCTGGGAAATTGACACATAAGAAAAAAAAAAGTTCATGACATTGAATAGACCTGGAAATGTTCCCAGAAATAAGACAAGGTCATCAAGATTCAGTAATACAGCTTAGTTTAAACTATTTCACACAAAAGGCAAGTCAAACTCAATAATTTGAGAACTTCAATTAAGTTGTTCGGAAACATTTTTTTTATTGGCCACATACAATCTGAAATGCAAAGAGAACCAAGAATAAAAAAACAAATTCAGATTGAAGAAACCAGTCAGCTAAATGGATCCATTCCTGTTGGGAGAACAACGTTTAATATAGCCGTTCAGAATAAATGTATATTGCAATACGAAACCCTTACCTTCAGGAATTCACATCTGTGATGGTAAATGGCCCAATGACTGCTTTTTGTACCATTCCATGTTTCTCTGCAAAAATATATTTTAGTACAAGTCAACCAAACAAGTGTAATACAGCAGAAGTTGTGTACATACCTGACGCAACACTCCTCTGCCTCCTTGACTTGCATTTCGATTCACAGCAGTCACAAAGATTGCTCTGGGCCAAGTTGTCCAGCAACTCCCAACTGAGTTCATGAAGATTGGATGAAAAGATAATTAAAATGCATCTCAACTGTTCCAAATGAAGATTACACAAAGTTTGAATAGTTAGGAATGGGATCCATCTGTATCTTCAGTAGACTGGGCTTAAGCTGAATAAGTCATCTCATGTAAAACAAATTAACCTACAATTCAAATTCTGATATATTAAAAGTAATATTTTTACCCATGCCCTTTGACAAAGTGGCAGGCTTTCTTAGTGCTGTCAAGACCATTGGGATCCCAAGCCAAAAGTTTGCAGTGGATAAAGACCTGTTGAGTAGAGGGGAAATATAGGCGTCATGGCATAAATTAATCTCAGTTTCCACAATAAAACCTTGAATCTGAAAAAATGTAAATGCCAATTTACCTCTTCTCCCATAGCAAACGTAAAGGTCTGAAGTGATAGGCGGATCTCCGATGACTTTTGCCTTGGTTCAAACTTTGATCGTGACGACACACTTTCCAAAAGACATCTGTTGGGTTAAAGAAAATGTATTAGCATTACTACCAAAATACGTTTTTTTAAATCAATGCTCATTGCCATACCCTTTATTGGAGATTATAGGGTACATGGTGCTTTCAGGGTACAGCTCTGGTGTGGTAGCTGCTACACATTCCTCAAGAAGCAGCAGCAAGGGCTGATGGGTCTCCTGCACCACACTAGCCATGATGGGGATGATGGAGCCCAGAGGAAAGCGTGTAGATTCAGCAGGGCCTGAGAAGTCGTCTGGGGCAGTAAACAGGAGAAGAGTCATTAAGTTACAAAAGTCAGGGAGAGCTGCCGTTCGTAGAGAGTTTCTCATGTTGTTTACCCACCATTCATAAGGCCAATGTTAAACTGCAGATCTCCTAGACTGTAGGTTTTAAACACCGGGTCATAGATCGCAGCATACCAGTCTTTGGGCCTGCACAAAATAAAGCAGAATGGTAAAGAAAATGCGTGACACTATTGAACTTATTAGTGCAAGCTTGTTTACTCACATTTGCTTTAAGCTCATTTAGTGGGAATGCTGATACAGCATTCCAACTACTTGTTCTACGGACGAATTCTTTATTATTATGCCGGGTTATTTTGCTGCTCTTCTGCTCCCACATCGCAGGAACTCCGTTCAAACATCAAAACGTTCGTGAATCGATTGCATCCCATAATTCATCACATTTTTGAACATGGAAGTCAATGGAGAAACTCTTCAGACTTGAACAATCATGCCACTTCAACTGCTCCTTCATACTTTCACTCAGAAACCTCATTCCAACTTTAACATTTTACACATCTTTCAGACATTATTCGTGTAACACAACTTTTAGAGATAAACATTGTTCAGACCTTGGTAAAGAGGCCTTCTTCAGATTTTAGAGTGTGTGATGTCACAGCTAGAGTGGAGGACAGATTTAATTTTGCCTTCATATTTTCTTTTAAACCTGCCATAATTCCCAAACCCTACATTCCTGAGACATAATTTTTCATGAGAAACGTAGGAAAACATCTCGTATCTTGAAAAATGAAAAAAAATTAAACAAAATGCCTCTCGAGGGCATGAAGTGACAAACTTTCAACATGTCTCCATTAAAGCCCATTGTAAATTCAGGCTCATCTTTCCTCACAGCAGCAGCCGCACACCTTTAGTTAATCTGCCAAAAATGCCACATTATTGACCCGAAAGTACACAAAAAGCACACTTCAGATGCCAAGGGTTCTTGAGATACTTCACATGTTGAAATTTCACCGATATCTGTTACGGTTCTTCAACAAAACGTTCACATGCAAGAGGTTTATCCCTCATTCAGTACAATGGAAAGGCTCTCCTCTCACTGATTACTGCACATCACCATGGAAACCTTTGATCTCTGGGCTCAAGGACAGGTGTTTCATAACGTTGTTAGCTCAAACATAAACAGTGTGACGGAACATGATGATGTCATAACTCCAATTGACATGCTCAGAACGCCACCAAACATCACATGATGGTTAACACTGTGGCCCTGAACAGCTCTACATCAAATCTGATGTTGGGTAATGTGGTGTTACTATGGCAACGCATCCCTCACCATAAAACACGATGTCGCTGTAACTCCAATAGACACGGTCCCCCAATCTTCAGTTGTATATCACCGGTCCATGGCTCAACAGCTCTATGTCAAATCTGAGATCTCACCATATGCCGTTTCCATGGAAACGCATCCCTCGCCATAAAACACGATGTTGTCGTAACTTATATGAAAATGGTCAAAACACCACCAGACTTCAGATGACAGTTAATGGTCCAGCCCTCAACATGTCTTTGTGCCATTAGTGAATTTTCCTCAAAAGCTGTTGCCATGGCAACGCATCCCTTTCAATAAAACACGATAACTATGAAAACTGTCAAAAACTTCACATGTGTGCCGTGAAGACATCTACGGGACAGTTTTGAGATTTCTTCAAATGCCGTTGCCATGGCAACACAATGCTCGCCATGAAACATGGTTCTCATAACTTCAGTGAAAATGCTCCAAACTTCACAGGTTTGGTAACGATGAAGTCATCCACAATCTAAGCGTATTATGGGGTGTCATCAAATACCGTTGCCATGGCAACAGATCATTCGCCATCAAGTTAGTTCAATGGTTTGCAGTTCAAATATTCTGCTACTTTTCCAAGCTTTTCCAGTGTTCATGTATCATTTCAATCAAAATCCTTCACTTTCTTCTTACACATTACATTTCAGCATAGCAATTCAGCGTCAGCATAAAGTATTCCCATTAGCAATTTCTTCAGGAATTGCATTCTCTAGTTATGAACTGTTACTCCTATGCTAAAAGACAGTCCAAAATAAGTAGACATTAACTACTTCCTCCAAAATGCAAAAAACTAGAGTGTATGACATTCAATCAAAAACTATGGGAAAAACTCAATTGACAATGAATTGGGAAAAACACAGTGTACCTTAGGGATTGTTCTCAGTAAATGGGTACATTTGTTGAGAATACTTCAATAGATAAAGCTAACTTGGGAATAGAACAGAAACAGGCTGTAGATTCCCTAAATCAGTCTCCCATTCATTGTCTATATAGCAGCTTCAGACTTTATACCTGATGACATCAAAGTTTGAGACGGACTTCCTTGGTGGCTTAGAGAGGAAGAAGCTTATTATCAAATTGAACTTTCCCAGGCCATGAAAATGCCACAATGGAAATGTTAGTTAAGGGTGGTGTCACCCTTTAGCACCTTATGTTGTAGTTGGTATGAACACTAACCTCTCATATGCACAGACAACTGGGTGAGTGAAGGCCAAATTGTAAGAATCCGCAGAAGCAACGTAGGTCAGATCATTACTGTACACCAGTGCATCCCCGGTGACCTGTTAGAGAGACAAAGATCCCCCTGAGAGAGCTGTAGGAAATATAGCAGACTCACAGCTTGCAGGTTTACAATATATATATACACATACCAGTCTCCTAAAGTTACAGTCAGTGAGATCCACATAGAAGTAGGCCTCTCCTGCTGAGAAGCTGGTTGGGAAACAGCTACCCAGACGGAGAAGCGACGTGTCGGCCTGGGGTCGGCTTTCTGTCCACATCAGCGTCACAAAATCTGGCCCACAGTCCACTTTCATGTCTGCAACACAAATAAATTAAGTTTAGACTCAACTATTTGAGTCAAGGATAATAACATGACTTTAATTGTTTCCAGTCTTACCTGCATATACCGCCATGGCAGCTGCCAGGCTCAGAAGCAGTGCACCTTGACAAAATGAAACCATCATGACTGAATGCTTGCTACTGACACAGTGCATGTTCTTATACCTTGTTCCTGAGAGGCATTAATCAAGATAACGTCTTTCACCTGGTGCCTGTCAACAGTCCCAGCTGCAGCAGCTAGCACACTGATTACAGCATGGGGAGCATCCAATCACATTAGTCCTTACACCCAATTCATTTGTATTCAGCTTCATCAGCAGCACAAAATCACCATTTGTTAATCAATTTATTATCCTGTATGACTACCTGAAATTCTTATTTAAAACACTTTAAGGATGATAGTGCATGGGTTGTCTTACTGGTGTTTTGATTTAGTTTTGCTGTATATATATATCAACATTATATATGTATACGCTGGGATTCTTTGTTCAACTTCAAGTCATGCAAGAAATAGTTTTCTTTGAGAATGAAAAGGTGAGTCATTTCTAAACAAATGATCATTTGGGGGAAGGTAATACCTTTATCAGATGTCCTGTCCTATTCAAATGTGTTATTTGTATATCTTTGACCTAATGGAAACTAAGGTAAGGGAAAAAGGTACATTTTTCAGTTCATTCAAGTTGTATTCAGTGTGAGAATATCCACACTCACACACCTGAATATTAGTTGTGTTGCTATGATGTCCTCTTTTAACTGCATAAACACGTGCCATGCAGGCCATCCCTATTGATTTTATATTCATGGCCAGAATGTATGTAAACTATGCTACATTCAACTGCAGGCATTAGTGCCCAGAAAATAAATTCAGATCAGAATTGTCTTTTCAAATCAGGCTCAATGTAAATAATTGCCATAGTTGTAATACCAGACAGATCACCAATAACTTTTAAATCTGGTGGTGTATGTAATGTCAGAATTTATATCATGTGCAGAGCTCAATGTAAAATGGAAAGTGAAAGAAAAATTCAGCGGCTATACTCCAACTCAGATGGCCATTAAAGGTTACATATATAATTGACAGTATCTTTCAATGACAAAAGTCACACATAATTAGTCAAATTCTACTGATAGGACAGATGGACACAGTTGAGGACAGTAGGACCTTCATATGAAGTAAAGATACTCGTTTTATACTCCACAGGAGTTAACAACAGTTTTATTTATACAGAGATTATAGACAACTTTAATCTGCATATGGATGTCGTCCACCTGGGCCCTCTGTTCAGTCTCCCCAATCTTAAAACTGGACTTCCTGTTGAGAAAATGTTTAGCAACGTTAGTCTTATGGCAAGTTTTGAAAACACTTTAAGACAAATACCATAAATAAATACTCATTAATCTTGGTCAGCAATGGAAACATCTGATGCATTGTGGGCATTTTGTTGCGATGGATCCATTATGATCAGGGGTCCCAACACAGAAGTGTGCATGAAGCCGTTGGATTCTGAGGTGGAAAAAACAACAATAACTTCATAATGAAAAAGACTACACTATATAAAAAAAGCATACAAGTTAGCATAAAAGCGATACCCCATTCGTCTCCTCTCTTGGAGCGAGTGTTGCAGGTCCTAGAACAGCAGTCACACATGGAGCTCTGCATGGGGTCATCCAGGAGTTCCCATCTGAGGAAGCCGCAATCGTTAAGGCTCAAATACATCAGCATGGCTTTAAAACATTTTGTATACACAGAAGAAAAAAAGCTGTGATAAAAATGATATGATGTTTCTATAAAAAACTAAAACTGGTAAAATTATAAATATCAAGTTAATGACCAAAAGATATATTTCCATCTACAGTGCAGAAAAAGGTTAACATTTTACAAAGGCTCAGGCCTTTTTTTATTTTATAAATCTCATTAGGTTGGCTAATCATTGAGTGCCCCTCCTTTTAAAACAAATATATTGTTCTCAAATATTTTACAATTATCATTCATCACAATTGTTGTCTATACTTTTAGTTAGCAGGAGATCATTTTTTATAGATATATAAAAGCACAATACTGATCAAAGTACATGCATTGATGTACTTCAAGTTGGATATGTTATGCTAAAATCAGCTAGCATCCTTGGCTAATGGTTACTTGTTGCACATGGCATCAGTTGCATTCATCATATTAAACTGCTGGCAAGAACATTTTCACATACTTCCAACATATCAAACTCTTCCCTTACCGCTCATTTCCCTTTACATAGTGGCAAGCTTTCTTGCTCTCACTTAGAACTTCAGGATCCCATGCGAGCAGTTTGCAGTGAATGTACACCTGAGGAGCACATGAAACATACATGTTTGCTAGGAACCAAATATTCTTTAGAGCACTTTACATTTACCCCCTCACCTCGTCGCCGAGACCAAACTTGAAGGACTGCAGGTAGAGGATGATTGCAGACGAGTGGTACCGAGGGAGAAACCTGGAGTTTCCCTTCACACTGTCCAGGAGACACCTGAAGAAATTCAGATAAGCGATAAGGACTAAACTCCAGAAAACAATGAAAGAAATCAGAGACTGGATCTCACCCCTTATTTGTAATGATGGGGTACACATTGCTGTTAGCCTGCAGCTCAGGCGTAGTGGCTGCCACACATTCCTCCATGAGCAGCAGCAATGGCTGATGGGACTTCTGCTCCACTGTTGCCCATATTGGCATGAAGGAGCCCAGGGGGATGACATTTGTCTCCGCTACCCCTGTTATTTTTTCTGAAAAGGGGAAAAGTAAAAACGGCTTAGTGTGCATTTTGAGTGTTTTGCCTTTGGGATTGTTGTGGCGATCCAAGTACTCACACAACATGAAATAATGAAACAGAGAGGAATCAATGAAACACAAACACAGAAATAGTTGAGATTAATCATTATTATTTAGTTGCGCACCACTAAACAACAATGGGGAAACATTACCTTGCTTCAACAGCAACCAATCGCAGAAATGGTCCCTCGAAACAAGAAAACCCAGGGTTTATATAGGTTTTCTAAATGACACACGAACATGTTCCCTAATCATGTTTAACGCACACACATTGTCAGTTCTTAAACTTGGACGCACCAACATCAGAGCAACATGTAAGTTCCAGATGTCAAAAGGTCATTATCTCATGAAGTCTTTAGGAGCCTTGCAGGATATGAATTATCCAATTAACAAACTATATTATCGTCTGCACATGAGCGCACATACATTTCTTTACATTAACTAACACCAACATCCTTATCGTTTCTTAGCTAATGCATGGTGGATATGAACCACTAACTAACAAGACTTTAACTGTATTATATCTGAGGAAGACCTCTCTTGGAGTTCCTCTGACCTTTGCCAATTTAATTAACATGGGTACATCTGCTGTTAATTGCAAAGACCATTGATAATTAGCAAAGAGACTCATAGGCCTCTTCCAATATCTGGAAACTGTAATTAAATTATAGTTATATTGAGAAGGTCCAAGACTTGACATAACAGGATCATGAGCCCTCACCATTTAGGAGCAGCATGTGGAACTTCAGCCCTCCTCGGCCTTCGGCAACACCTGACCCCGGGTTCAGGAAAGGAGGAGCCCACTCCTTAGGTCTGAAATATATTAACAACATTTATCCCATATATCAGCTTTAAACTTGAATTTAAATAAGAAAGCAACTCCTACCTTGGATAAACACACTCGATGGATACACATAAGCTGCAGGACTCGACTTTGGTCTGGGCCTGAAAGTCAGCTCATTTTTGTAGAGGAGATTTTTCTCTTTCACCTGAAGAAAAAAAAGAAGCTCATTATGACATTGAAAAGGCTGAGAGGTATTTTGGTGAAACATGGCAGTTACATTACCAGTCTTTTAAAATTGCAGTCAGCTAGTTTGTAGTTAAACTCAGCTTTCCCCTCCGCTGGGCAGAACATTAAACCTAGATGGATTGCAGTTTCCGAGGAAGAGACGAGCTGCATATTGCCGCAGCGTCGAGGGGATCGTCCATGTGATGCTTATGGAGTCTTTTTCACACTGTACTTTGATTTCTGCAAAAAAATCATTATTATATATTTCCCTACATTCCCCAACAAAAGCAGATGTTTACATACATGTGCTAAGCATACCTGCATTGGCAACAGTCATTGCAAAAAGAGTCACGACTATCACACCTAGGTAGAGTTGAGTCCCCATGACTGAATGATCTGGATCACACAGGAAGTGGCACAATTTGTAGACTCCCTGCCAAATTTCATTGTAGAGTTTTCATTTGGATAATTTCTAGTGCACTTATTCAAGTACATTTTTATTTATCTGCCCAATTGCTTCTTTTTTTTTGTATTCTACTGAATTTATTTTTCAACAATTACCTGATTATTTTACATACAACACTATTTATAAAACAATACAACAATTCAGATTAAACTACTTAAAGGCAATTTTCTCAAATCAGCCCAACCATAACAAGCTTCCAAGTCAATATACCTACGTTAGTAAGTCAGAGATGTGCAATCACATTTAACCTTTTGTTTTAAAAAATTTTTTATAAATGATTATGGGAAGTGCCCTTTTTCTCACTTGAGCTCCCGCCCCCCAAAATGTCTGTGCACGTCCCTGGCCCCCACCGTCGGTAAATGGAAGTACTACAAAAGACCCTGTTAATTATGTGCAGTTATTTTACGACTTTTATTACGGTTTAGTTGAATACTCGATTCTGATTGGTCAATTCAGAACACGTGACACGTTGTTAATCCAGAACAGACAGGCCGCTGTCAAGGACTGAAATGAACAGAGCAGCGTCCTCTGGTGGCCTCTGTGTAGATCAGTCAGTCCAAAAAGACTAAAAGATAATTACCAACATTAAAGTGTAAGAGACATTTATTTAAAAATAGTTAGCTCTAGCCTTTTTTATTGAGTTGGTGCGTATGCCCAAAGTGCATCAAGTAGGGAAAGATGTACAGAGTGTAACCCTCCAACAGAGGATGTCTTTGTAAGGAGGCTTTCACATCAGACACCGAGCCTGGATCCAACACTTGAAAAGGAGTTCTCGAGTTAGGTTCAAATTTACTAAAACGAATACATTTTTTTCCAATACATAAATCTTAGTATCACTTTTAAGAGCACACGAAGACTGCATTATAAGCCCATTAAAAGTGATACTAGGCGAAAAAGGACACTTTAAAAAAGGTGAAAGGAAATTTGTTTTCCATGCTTGTAAGGAGTCATGTGTTACGTTAAGCTAATTCCATTGGATGTTGTCATATAATGACTCCTACTGTCCTGTGCTTTAGTAAAACCTCCAGTATATGAGTGTTGAAGATATGCATAGCATACAGTGTTCTTCCAGTTATGCACTTTGGCGGTGGTGGTGTTCGAGGGAATTTGGGGATCTTTGCACAGATGTATGAGAAAATAAACGTTTGTATTTTATGTAGAGTATGTTCTTATACAACTGGGATTGGAACTGGCTCAGATTTATTATTGATTGTTGGTGTTTTGTCATATTCTGTATTTTTAAAAGGCTCTTTTTAGTCAGAGCCGTTCACCGTCATTGTGAGTGACACCGTGCTGTGTGCCGTCATGGATCACTCTGGAAATGTTCCAACAAATATATAAAACATTTCAGAATCATCCTATACTTGTTTTCTTTCGCTTTCACCTCATAAATATTGACTCACCTCAAGTCATGTTTCAGTATGATCAGAAATGATTTATCCTGAAAACATGCATGAAAATATCCTGCTCGATCTATTTAACATGTTTTGATTTATTTTGATTTGATAACATTTTAATTACATGTAAAAAAAGAACATTCAAAGGACACAAAAACAAAATGTTCAAATAGAAAGTTTACTGAATTCAATCAAATATATATTTAATTAAAACCAGATTTATTTTGCATCAGATCATTATCAAGCGAGTTTTTGTATAACATTCTTAATTCCTTAATATTCAGTATCTCTAAAGTAAAAGCTAAATAACTGTTGTCATATTGACAAAACATGTCTTTAATTGCAATAATGTTAATCCATATTTATGCATGAAGGTGTAGTAAACCGGCGCCCCTCCAGACTGAGCTACTGCAGCCTAGATCCACTATACAGTTTATACAGAAATCAAATCAGCGCGGGGGGGGGGGGGGCAATGACCAATAAACCTAAATAAAGCTGAACTACGTGATGAAGAGATGTACCACCTAAAGTCCTAAACCTCACATAACACATTTTACAGTTGACATTTTAAATAGGGTACACTTCAGCTCTGCAGTCATCATCAGATCAGGATCCATGGAGAGACAGAACTCTTCAGGGTGTGCCTCCTAGATTATCAGCTTGTGTAGGTACAGAGAGCAAGCATATACTCTCGCCTGCAACACCCTGGCCTGCACCACGCTGGTCTGCAACACCCTGGCCTGCACCACGCTGGTCTGCAACACCCTGGCCTGCACCACGCTGGTCTGCAACACCCTGGCCTGCACCACGCTGGTCGCAACACCCTGGCCTGCACCACGCTGGTCTGCAACACCCTGGCCTGCACCACGCTGGTCTGCAACACCCTGGCCTGCACCACGCTGGTCTGCAACACCCTGGACAGAGAAATAGAGCAGGAGGTGAAAAAAACAAACACACTAGCAGACTGTCTGGCACCAACGCCTGTCACATTGAGCACAGAGCATTTACATTTATTTAAATAAAAGTGATGATGATTTTAACATGAAAAGGACATTCTAATCAAATCAAATCAAATCAAGTTTTATTTATAGAGCACATTGAAAAGCGATTTTTGGTCGATCCAAAGTGCTGTACATGTAATAAAAACACTTTACTACAATTACAAAAAAGACAATAATTACAACAGAAAATAAAAACAAAAGACAGGGAAATGTCAGGTGTCGTGCTCCGCTCTGACTAGAAGGCCAGAGAGAAGAAGAGTGTGTCTTCAGTGAGGATTTAAAAACCCCAGGGTCTGGGCCGACCTCACATGTAGGGGCAGACGGTTCCACAGCCTAGGGCCAGCTGTTGCGACGCCTCTGGTTTTGATCAAAATAGGTTTAAAAGTCCAGTCTACCATAAACACTAAGATAAAGCGACTTGCTAACAACCAGACGTTTTGCAGTTGCTGATTTAATAGAACATTTTTAAGCATGTGGCCTGTTCCATTTTATTAAATTAAAATGTTTGCATTCTTCATAATAATGCTGTTTTTGTTATTTATCCTCTTTTTTCCCCCTTCTACTGTATGTCATTTTATCCATTATTCAGTTACTGCCCACCATGAACTAAGTGTATTTCTGTATTAAAAGTGAATGATAAGGATATCTGCTTCACCATATAACATCTATTTTTAACAGCGTGGGCTCTTTTTGTAGGAAACTACAAAGCAGAGTCCTCCTTCTGAAATCTTAAAACTTTTTATTTTATTTACCTGGCCATCTCTTACCTCAATCAGCTTTCCAGCAACATCGAAACACTCTTCCCATTTTTCATCACTGATTTTGCTCTTGATTCCTTCAGTCAACTTCTCCTTTGCTGAATTCCTCAGAAGCTCTTTCAGCACTTTGCTCTCCTCTATTATAATCCGTTTTTTATACAGAAATGTTTTGTTGGAACATGGCAATCTTACACAAAATGTCAAGACGAAAGCCACGAAAACCACTGCTAATAGAATAATGCCACCGATACACTAAAGAAAGAAAGAAAGAAAGAAAGAAAGAAAGAAAGAAAGAAAGAAAGAAAGATGGTTATAATACAACAGCATTACTTCATTCTTGTATTTTATTTTAGATAGAACTGATGCTGATAAAGTAGATCCAGAGTGGAAGCACTCACCCGGGATGTGTTCTTCAGTTCAGCTTTGAGAGCTTTCTCGTTGAGCGTGATATTCGTCTTATCTATGCAGGCTAACTTTGCTGTTGTTCAGAGCCGTCATTCTGACAGCAAACATACCAGTCTCCATCGAGGTACACAAAAGCAACCCACAGCAAGGCGACTAATGATGCCCTTAAAAAATGAATGACATAAAAACAGCAAGGACGGCAGAGGCATTTACAATGCGAGGAATAGAATCTACAGACTCTTTGGAAAGACCTGTCCAACAACAGCATTAAGAAAAGTATGATAAAGGTTGGCAGAAGCATGTACAGGATGCAGGTCGAGGCTTGTGGTTTGCAGGAGCAGGACAAATCCCTGTCGAGCAAAATAGTGTAGGTGAAGATAGATATGACCGCAGCGTAGGTGCTCAGCTTCTCAGTGGCGATTTTTGTTATAAGGCTCTGCATCTTTGATGTGCAGCTGGCATCAACTGACAACGATCACAGTTCTGCAGCTGGACATTTATATATACCCGCAAAAAAAAGCATTTCCTGTTCATTTTACAAGCAGCGACGCTGTTAAGTCTTGTGTCAGAACGAGACTTACAGCGATAGCATTGCAATCACCATTTCCTCCAATGTCTGTTTCCTTGTGTTTTACATAGTTGTTTTTATCCATCTTTGCTTCAACACTATCAGATATGGTATATGATCGTAGTGTAGAGGGAATCGTGGATATATAATAAGTGCTGAAAGTCATGCCATGAGTAATCTTTTAGTTTCTTAGAAGGGGCCACCCGTACTAATGGTACACGAAGTTTCCCTATGCAGTCTGTGTTTTGTGATCACTCAGATGTCAAAAGGTACAGTGTTGTGAAACGTATGATTTGTAAGATTCAACACCAGAAGCCGAAAGAAACCACATTATGGCATCAGTGTTAACAGCAGTGCAAACAATGGCAGAAACAATGCTAACAAATGTTAGCAAATGTGTTTTAAGTACAAGGAATATTAGAGAATACATTTACAGTGTGACTGGTTTATGTCGTGCCATGTTTATATTCATGTTGGTGGTGCCATTCTAGCACTTTCCAATCTCTGCACTACTAATGCTGCAACAACTTTATAGTCTCGCCATGACCTACGCAGTGACATTTTGTAAATGATTGACATCATGATATTTGGACTAATAATTATAGGTATACGTTTTTTCTTTTTTTACTTAATTAGATGATCTTAATACATTCTCAAGTAGTGGTACAATTTTGAGGTACTTGTACTTTACTTGAGTATTTCCATGTTATGCTACTTTTTACTTCTACTCCACTACAATTCAGAGGTAAATGGTGTACTTTGCTCCACTTTATTTATTTAAGACCTTTAGTTACAGTTTTTCTTTGCTGCACTGCGTCTACGATCCTCACGTTGCCCGTTTCTTTGTGGTTCTTGAAAGAGCTTGAACAGTACATCTTGAAACTCCAAGCCCAAGTCTGCTTCTTAGTCTGGGAGAGACCTTGCTGATGCAGAATAACTACGTGTCTTGTTGCCGTGCTCAGTCGTGCCATGGTGTGTGAGTGACTTGGGAAATAAAACTGTCTTCCAAACCTCACTTTCGTAGCAGTTTGTCTGTTCCTCACCCAGTTTAACCCTCCTACAAAGCTGTTTCTGTTTCAGTTAATGACTGTTTTACAACGTGTGAAATTGATGATCATTAGCACTTGCTTGGTATAATTGTTGATCATACACCTGACTATAATCCTTCAAAATCCCTGATGTCGTGCAAGCATTTTACTCTGGAGCTTTATCAGGGTCCAAAGTTTTGATCATTCAAAAAAATAAGATTTATCTGAAATCTCAAGTTTTTATCCTGAACTTTGAAAGATTCAATGATGTATTCAAACAAAAAATAAGTATTTGAAAAAATAATATTGAATTATATATGTTGGATATTATTTTGATTCACTTGAGCAATCTTTTGGAATAAAATATTTGAATGAAATATTTTTTTTTCACTTTCAGATCCTTTTTATTCGCTTTCAGATCTGTTTTTCTCGCCTTCAGTCGTCCCTCGCCTCCACGCCCTTTCCCCCAGAGATCAGATTGATAAACCAGTTCTGCCAGGCAAGGCAAGGCAAATTTATGATAACACTTATATTAAGGTACACAAATTCACCATCAACTAGTTGTTAATTAACAAGCATATTAGCAGTATATTGGCTCTTTATTAGTCATTACAAAACACTTATTAATGTGTCTGAACCACTCTTTAGTGGTTTAATAAAACATATATTCAACGTGTGCCTACTTTGAATGTACTGTTGAGGTTAATTGCAGTAGTTGTGTGCTATAAAGTATTTACAAAGTGTGAAGAGGAGGCAACTTCAGAATAGGGAACCTGTTCAGGTCCATTAGAGTCAAACTACTAGCGTATTGGTTATGAACAAGACTTCACTTTAAAATAGGGAACATGTTCTTAGATATAAATACCTAATTTTGAGTTATTTATACACAATTAACACTTATAGTTTCATGTCTTGTTACATAAGAATAGATCATATTTGTTAAGTGTTATTATGGGAGAATTACTATTATTGTGGTACTACTGCCTTATTAGGCCCATATTGAGCAGAGCATATTAAGACCAAAACTCATGAACAACAACTTCCTTACTTGCAATAAATAAGCACTAATTAGAGGGTTATTGTGGAAAACTCTTAACTAATGGCCTATTACTTGTAGAATATGTTCATGTAGAATAAGGCATTAATACGTGTTTAATACTGTCTAATAAAGAGCCAATATACTGCTAATATGCATGTTAATGCACATTTCATTTCATTTCAAACCTTTATTTATCCAGATTGTCCCTTGAGATCATAGATCTCTTTTTCAAGGGAGACCTGCAGCAAATAGGTTCCACATGAAACATAAAACAACATAAAAACAATACAGGACATCATACAACATATTTACAAGCTACATTTACATACTTATCGACATTACAAGTACCCATAGTATCAACGAGCATTTCATTTAGCCTAGCTTTAAAAACATGCAGAGGAATGAAATTGCTCAGTTTCAATTCTTGCTGAAGATTGTTCCAAGCAAGTGGAGCTGCGCACATTAAAGCTGTCTTACCTAAGACAGTCCATGCTCTTGGCACATAACAAGACTTCATCATGCGATCTCAGACAATAGCTGCTTGCAACTCTCTGTGTTATCAGAGAGCAGATATAATACGGGAGTTTACCCAACATGGCTTTATAGATAAACATGTACCAGTGACTGAGCCTCCGTACAGTGAGTGATGGCAAACCTGCCTTGGCATACAGGGTACAGTGATGAGTAAGTGCATTACAGTTAGTAACAAATCTCAGTGCACTGTGATAGGTGGCATCTAACTTGATCAGGTAATGGGCAGGTGCATTCAGATCAGATCCCCATAGTCCAGCACAGGTCAAAAGGTCACAGTGGCTAGCCTTTTCCTGGCTTCAAATGAGAAACAGGACTTGTTTCTGAAAAAGAAACTAGTTGATGGTGAATTTGTGTACCTTAATATAAAGTGTTACCAAGTTTGGTAATATAGCATCTTTCAACACAAAGCAATTCAAAGTCCTTTACAAAAATGAAACACATTAAAGGTCACCTATTATGCAAAATTCACTTTTTCATCTCTTTTATAGATAAACATTCTGAAAGTTTCAGGAACAAAGATTCTCTCTTTTGTCCTGGTCCATTTATATAAAAACCTGTCTGAAAATGAGCTGATCAGATTTTGGCCACTTCATGATGTCATAACATTTTTCAAAATGCCGACTTTATGGGGGCAATTCCATGAGGAATGTCTGTGCCAAGACTCGGGTAGTCGGAGAAACTATATGTGACTACCGCACAATAGGGGGCACTACTGAGCCGTATTTGCAAAAACGTAAGATTTTTTTGTACAGTCTGGAAAAGGTTGTGGGTTGTCACGTGTGTTCCAAGTGTAAAGGCCGTAACTCATTTTAACACAAAGTTATGTGTCCATAAGTCATTTTAACCCTTCAATTTCGAGAAAAAACTGTGTAGGACACGCCCACATTCATCATTGGCGACACTGTAAATCTCAGTTTATACTCATCCTTCCAGTATATGTATTACAAAATATATATATTTCGTCCATCCGTTCTTGAGGTATACATTGTTGTTGTTTTTGGCGCCCCTATTGCCCAAAATGAACATGGTTTCGTGTGCCTATTCCCCAAGACAGACTGAACCTATCCACCGAAATCTGTGATATTTGGATAAATTGTGATGAATTATGAGCATTTATGTCTAAGCCACACCTTTTTGCTAATACGTTTTGATTGATGTCAGCCACATTTTTCCACACATCGTGCTCATTTCCAGAGATGGGGTCGTTACTAAAAATAAAAAAAATATTACACATATACTTTAAAAAGTAATATATTTCACTACTTCGACTCTCTACATAAAATAACTCGTTACTTTACTCGTTACTTTACTCGCAGGGCCGGCCCGCCCTCCCTACAGGCAGATCACGCAGACTGCTAAAGTTTCAAATGTTCTCTTTAGTTCAGTTTCCATGTCGCATAAGACTGATCCAGATAGCTCTGACCATGGCTGTCCTCTGTCTCCTGCTATCTGTATTTTGCGCAGTATATCTCTGAACGATGCGATGGTGATTCCACTGTGCAAATGGGCAACATTTCCTCTACTATGAAGGATGCTACAAGCCTGTCCATCTCTGCTTTGGTTACCGGTCCTCCAAATTCTAATTTGTGCTGCTTCGGAGTCGGCGACGGCGCACTCACAACATCCTCACTCTGGGTTCGGGGGTCCTTAGCTATTAGCTTCCCCTTAGCATGTGTTCTTTGCAGGTGTTTGTTGAGGTTTGACGTGGTGTTTGCAGCAGTGGATAACAGCTTCTGGCCTGGACACAGTTGCACCTCACCGTCACATTCCTGTCTATTCTTCGGACAAACTCAAAATAATGGGCATACCTCCACCCTCGAAAGTTATCGCTGACTCAGCCATGTTTATGCAGCACTGCACGTGGAGATGTGGTCTCCACTTTGTAACGCGTTACACCCAACTCTGCTCATTTCTACGGTAATGTGTCTGACCCTCCACTGATGCTGTACACTAAGTTTGGTAGGCGGAGCTTAGGATACGAGAGGAATATGTAGAGCAGCTCACCCGGATAAGTGTGCGAAATTTCAGGTCCATCAGACATTTTGAACCCATCGACTAGAATGTAAAAATGTTCACCCGTCTCGGCTTTGCCAAATGCTACATGAATGGCGTCGTAAAGCCCTCAAAAACAGGTTCAATGTGCAGAACAAGAATCGGGAGAATAATAATTATGCATACAATAGGTCTTCGCACATCAGGCCCTATATAACCGGACACAGACGTGGGCCTATATGGGACATTTCGAGCATCATTGCGATACACAGCCACTGAACCCAAGATCCTCAGCTATGGTTTAAGCTCGTGATTGGATGTTTTAGCTGCAATGCACGTTGGGATATGGTGTTAATGCGATATGAAATCCGAAAAACATTTCGGAGTTTAGGATGGCCGAAGACACTACACTACCATAATCCCCAGTATCGTTTGGGACTACAGTCCCCGTGATTAATCTTCAAGCTCTGGATTGGATGTTGGAGTGGCAGTGCAGCGTCAAACAGCTCTTGAAATGGAACGAAACCACGGCAGACTATCCTCCCCCCCCCCCAGAACTACACATGCTGGCTATTGTGTTTCGCAAAATGTTCTATGGGACGTCTCTACTGGGAACGTTTTTGTTTTTCCCACAATTAGAAGTTATTAAACACATTGGTGTTATCAAATGTAAAACATATAATTAATTAATGGGTGAAAATCGCTTGTGTCCATAATGGGCAGCATTAATATATACCCACATGACAGCTCATTGTTACTTTGTAATTCTACTCCACTACAATTCAGAGGTTAACCTGGTATTTTTACTCCACTACATTTATTTTAGTTACTTTGCAGATTCTGATTAATGATGTGAAATATAAACAACCCTTAAATCAGACTTTAGTTACACCTGAGTAAAATTCAGGGAAGGTGATTGTCAAGTGCCAACAATCAGGAGAGATATTTGATAGTTGGTGTTTGAGAAGACCAAACATTTATCTGCAGATCCCTATAAAGTATATTAATTACTCGTTATTCTCTACTAATAGTTAATTAAAAACTGTATATAATGGCTATTTTGCATATCCCTTTCAAGATTTCCTAAGGTTTATTGACATATCATATACACAACTACGGTGTAGTTATGCAATGAATGAAAGACTTGGGTCGCAGGTTCCTCAACAGTGCATTACAAGACATCTATCAATATGTGTGTATACCTCCACCATTAAACTGTCATATTCTGCACATTTCTTATACTATCTACGTGCATAAGAGTATAATTAATATGTATAATATCAGTTAAAATAAGTGCTTCAACATAGTTAACATTGCAGGAAAGCAATATATTAGACGTTAAGTGTCAGGCTTAATATTTATCTGGAGATACCCCAAAGCTTTTTTCTTATTTAAAAGAAGACCTTAATCTAAAGTATTATTTAATGTTTAAATTAAGGTTAATTCGTTTTTCTGTTTTGCACATCCTCCTATTAATATCTTTGTACATCCTGCACTAAACTGTTTTATTGTAGAAACTTACAGTATCTTCTTGATTTTTTATATTCTATATTTCTATCATTGACCTTCTACTTTCCCCCTATGAAAGTATGTACTCTTAATATTTTTTTCATCAAATATAACACATTAAAACAATAATTCAATAATGTGCTTTAACCACTAGATGTGTAGTTTTATTCATGTCTTCACATAATTTTCCAGGATATTGCTATATTATTTCACATGTTTTACTTCTATTCTACATGAATATCTGATTTATAAAACATCACAGACAGAAAGGTATATCCGTCATTAACAGTAAGCTATTGAAATTGTGATTCCATAGATGTGTCTCCCATCACCCAAATCCCCTGACTATTCTCTCAACTCAGTATTTACATTCTTATATTCAAAGAAAATCAGTAATATCTTTAAAAACTACAAGTCCTTTTATATCAGCTGTGCACCGTTATGGTGTAAATATAACCTATCTACCAATTGGATCAAATATAAAAGTCAGCCGAATTAATGTTGATACTGCAAGGAGACGTATTGTGTGAAGAGAAATTGAAGATTACATGTTACATTACATTACATGTTACTTGTTAGACGCTTTTATCCAAAGCGACTTGGAGCGTGTGGAAAACTGCAAATGTTCTCCCCTTATTGAAAGGTGGTGATGAATAATTACAGACCAATTTCCAAGCTCTATTTTAGCTAAAGTACTTGAAAGGCTGGTGAATGATCAAATCAAAGAATATTTAAGTTTGAACAACATTCTATCTCCTCACCAGTCAGGCTTTAGAAGCAGCACAGTACAGTAACGGCTGCTTTGAAAGTAGTGAATGATATTGTTGAAGGCTGGACACAAAGAGCTACTGTGCTGCCCTTTTTATA
The DNA here is from genome assembly GCA_012861695.1 of Trematomus loennbergii. Taxonomy (NCBI): domain Eukaryota; kingdom Metazoa; phylum Chordata; class Actinopteri; order Perciformes; family Nototheniidae; genus Trematomus; species Trematomus loennbergii. The sequence continues at coordinate 1,232,236 of JAAOOA010000489.1, read as the reverse complement.
GACTTATCCAAGGCATTTGATACTGTGGACCATGGCATTGTATGACCAAGCTGTTGGTTGGTTTTCAAACTATCTTTCAAATCGCAAGCAATGTGTACAATTCAGCGGCCTCTCCGCAAGCTTCTTAATTTAACCAGAGGTGTTCCTCAAGGTTCAGTCTTGGGACCCACCCTTTTTACAATTTATATAAATGATGTGGGTCAAAATATTGATGCCTCTGTACATCTATATGCAGATGATACTGTTGTATACTGTTGTGCCAGCACTGTTGCCCTTGCATTTGAACGGCTGCAGTCACAGACTGCAGACACTTTTTTGACACTTTTCAGTCACACCTGTTCCACCTCAGGTTGGTGTTAAATTCAGACAAGACAAAAGTCATGTTGTTTTCCAATAAGAAAAAGTTACCAACTGTTCTTCCCTGCATCATGTCTGCACCAACCCGGTATCACGGCAAGACGTGAACATGTGACGATCTACCATGCTGGGAGACGTGAATATGTCACGGTTTCGTCCCTTCAAACGTGACAGTTACACGGTATTGTTAACATGGCCCAACCAGTGGAGAAATACCCGGAAGTGCCTAGCAAATGGGCCGCGCCTATTGGTCGGTTTTTATTGTCAAAATTAGATGTTTTTAATTTATTTTGTAATCGTCACACTCAATTTCGCCAATGTTCTTGTTGCCCTAGCTGGTCGACACCTCTTTTAGCAGAAACAAAGGCTACATTAATGTATTAAATCGATGTTAATCCATGTGTGTGGAGGTGAGGATGTGGAATTAACGGACGTGACGTTGTGTGATTGCGTTGCCAGGCAACGCAATTTACAAACTCTTCAACTACAACCGAATTATATTTTAAAACATTTTAAAATGCCTCACGAAGGCCTCACGAAATACTTTAATGTAAATTAAAATGTAAATGTGAAGGAATGTGTGTAATGTGGTGAATGACATTATTCACCCACGGATCTATGGATTGGGGGTATTGTTCCGCACGGACATTTTATTTAACCGGACTCCTGTTCATGTGAAATCCGAAAACATTTAAAAAAAATAAAATACTTTATTCCGGGTTTGCTTGCTTTTCTCTTTGGAGGTCATCACATAACGGCATTGTAATACACGGTTCGGCTGCATTAAATATGACATATCTGCCGTAGTTCTGTATTTATAGAGCCCTGATGAGAAGACTTCTGGACAAACAGGAAGCACTGCCGCCAAAACTGAAAACGTGACGTGGATCATAAATATATCAGCAACTAAACAACATCTTACATTTCTTTTCACGCAATACGTCTCCTTGCAGTATCAATACTAATTCGGTTGACTTTTATATTTGATCCAATTGGTAGATAGGTTATATTTACACCATAACGGTGCACAGCTGATAGAAAGGGACACCTACTGGTTAAAGCACGTTATTGCATTTTTTATTTTATTATTTTTCACAAAAATGAAACCATCAATAGCAAAAACAGAATTAACTGTCATTAGTAAACCACTCAAATAAAAAAAATCATAAGTGGTTTTGTTTTACATATATTTTAAGGATAATAATAGCAATGTAACACTGTCTATGACACTTACTGGATAACACTGATTTGAAAAACATACAGAAAAAACTAATTCACTGCCCTTAATAAAGTATTTAAATATACATTTCAGGTGTGCTGTTTTGTTTAGATCATTAACATCTGGAGCTCTTTTAATGTCCTTTTTGATTATTGTTACACCAGGTCTTGTCAAAACCTTTATTCCATATTCAATATCCATTACTAAACAAAACAGCAATTCTACTCCACTACAATTCAGAGGTTAACCTGGTATTTTTACTCCACTACATTTATTTTAGTTACTTTGCAGATTCTGATTAATGATGTGAAATATAAACAACCCTTAAATCAGGCTTTAGTTACACCTGAGTAAAATTCAGGGAAAGGTGATTGTCAAGTGCCAACAATAAGGAGAGATATTTGATAGTTGCTGCTTGAGAAGACTAAACATTTATCTGCAGATCCCTATAAAGTATATTCATTACTCGTTATTCTCTACTAATAGTTAATTAAAGACTGTATATAATGGCTATTTTGCATATCCCTTTCAAGATTTCAAGATTTTCTAAGGTTCATTGACATATACACAACTAATTCAATAACGTGCTTTAACCACTAGGTGTTGCACACAAGGTACACACAGCCATAATAACTTTGTATTATGAGTGTAGGACACTTGTGTATGTATAACATCTGAAGATGTGTAGTTTTATTCATGTTTTCACATAATTGTACAGGATATTGCTATATTATTTCACATGTTTTACTTCTAATATCTGATTTGTAAAACATCACAGACAGAAAGGTATATCCGTCATTTAACAGTAAGCTATTGCAATTCTGAATCCATAGATGTGTCTCCCATCACCCAAATCCCCTGACTATTCTCTCAACTCAGTATTTACATTCTTATATTCAAAGAAAATCAGTAATATCTTTAAAAACGACAAGTCCTTTTATATCAGCTGTCCACCGTTATGGTGTAAATATAACCTATCTACCAATTGGATCAAATATAAAAGTCAACCGAATTAGTATTGATACTGCAAGGAGACGTATTGTGTGAAAAGAAATGTAAGATGTTTAATTGCTGATATATTTATGATCCACGTCACGTTTTCAGTTTTGGCGGCAGTGCTTCCTGTTTGTCCAGAAGTCTTCTCATCAGGGCTCTATAAATACAGAACTACGGCAGATATGTCATATTTAATGCAGCCAAACCGTGTATTACAATGCCGTTATGTGATGACCTCCAAAGAGAAAAGCAAGCAAACTCGGAATAAAGTATTTTATTTTTTTTAAATGTTTTCGGATTTCACATGAACAGGAGTCCGGTTAACTAAAATGTCCGTGCGCAACAATACCCCCAACCCATAGATCCGTGGGTGAATAATGTCATTCACCACATTACACACATTCCTTCACATTTACATTTTAATTTACATTAAAGTATTTCGTGAGGCCTTCGTGAGGCATTTTAAAATGTTTTAAAATATAATTCGGGTTGTAGTTGAAGAGTTTGTAAATTGCGTTGCCTGGCAACGCAATCGCACAACGTCACGTCCGTTAATTCCACATCCTCACCTCCACACACATGGATTAACATCGATTTAATACATTAATGTAGCCTTTGTTTCTGCTAAAAGAGGTGTCGACCAGCTAGGGCAACAAGAACATTGGCGAAATCGAGTGTGACGATTACAAAATAAATTAAAAACATCTAATTTTGACAATAAAAACCGACCAATAGGCGCGGCCCATTTGCTAGGCACTTCCGGGTATTTCTCCACTGGTTGGGCCATGTTAACAATACCGTGTAACTGTCACGTTTGAAGGGACGAAACCGTGACATATTCACGTCTCCCAGCATGGTAGATCGTCACATGTTCACGTCTTGCCGTGATACCGGGTTGGTCTGCACAGCATAACCAATTGAAGCTGTTAACACCTACAGTACAGATACTTAGGCATCACTATAGATGAAAATCTCAGCTTCAAACCACATATTGACAATCTTTTAAGGAAACTGAAATTAAAACTGGGATTCTTTTTTAGAAATAAGGCCTGCTTCTCCACAAGTGCGAGGAAACGGCTTGTAGCTGCCACAGTTTTTTGCCGCTCTTGGACTACGGGGATGTTGTGTACATGAACGCCTCAGCTCACTCCCTTCATCTGCTGGACGCTGTCTACCATGGGGCTCTGAGGTTCATAACCAACTGTAAACCCCTCACACACCATTACGGACCGTCCACACAGCAGCGTTAAAAAAATCTTGGAGGTAGGCGTATCTGAAGCTTGGGGATTTTTTGCGAGCAAGGCACCAACAACCAATCACATGAATCTCCTGCCCCGACATAGGAAGCAAAAAAGCCCGAAGTAAACTGGATATAAACTCCCCAAACAGGCGAAACCTACACTGTCTCTGCCACCTCCCTCCATGCCTGGCTCCTCCGGTTTATATCCCGGTAGGTAAATAGGGACTGGTCATAAAAGCACCGGGTGATTCCCTACCGCTAATTTCTCCTCCATTTTTTGGAATATGACGAAATGACCTGCGGTATGTCTCTCCCAGCATACACGCGGTTTGATTGGCTAGTGCTTGAACTGTCAGATTTGCATACACGGGATTTGATTGGCTGACGCTTCCACCTCAGCTTCAAAAGTTGAACATTGCTCAACTTTGAATCCTGAAAATCCTGAAAATCTCCGCTCTGCTGCCCACAATGCAGTTCGGCGAAAAGTGAGGCAAAGTGACGTCACCCCATTCAAAGTGAATGGGCAGAAGCGTTCCAAGATTTTTTAACGCTGCTGTGTGGACAGGCCGTTACACGCTGTACTCTTTAGTTAACTGGACATCACTATCAATGCGCAGATCACTGCACTGGTACAAATTAATCTATACCTATGCTTGGACTGCTGCCCCTCTACATATCCACTTACATATCATACAAACAGTACAGCTATAGACTACGATCTCAAAATGACATCACTCTGTCCGTCCCCTCAGTACGCACGGAGCTTGGGAAAAAAAGCCATATCATACTCTGCCCCCTCAACCTGGAACACACTTCAGCAGGAACTTAAGCTGACCAGTTTGATACCCATCAGAGATTTTAAACTAATTTTTAAAAAGCTGGATAAATCATCCGTGGGTGTGTTTGCACCTGCAATATCTGACTATATGAATTTTCAATGACTACTTTTTACGATGTTTTGTTTGATTGTTGCCTCTGTGTTTAGTGTCCTGTCTGTCTGTGACTTTGTGTGGTAGTGTTACCACTGATCAGGTCTCTCTTGAGAATGAGACCCTGTGTCTCAATGAGATTTTCACCTGTATAAATAAAAGCTAAAACAATGTAAACAATTGGTACACGAAGTCTCCCTATGCAGTCTGTGTTTTGTGATCACCCAGTGCTGCTGCAGTGGACACGAAGAACTGATTCACTTGCCCTGGAATCGATTCAGTGGAAACGTTTTTTTTGTCTTTGTCTTTATTTTACTAAGGACCATACTGAAAAGCGGAGATGTTGAAATGATATTGTCGAATGTAAAGTTTTTACACAGTTTGTTTTCTTGTCATTTCATAATAAAAATGAATTCACAGATCATTGTATGTAACAATACATGAACATCCTCCAGAACTCTTTCAGAACGGCAACAACTGTGTTTGTGGTTTGTTTCAGTGAACCTTTGAAGATGGGGTGATATGCAATTACACAGGACGCAGCAAAAGTTGTGCAGCACAAGATGGAAAATAAGGGCCTTAGAGGACACACCACAAGTGCATGTGGTCGTATGTGGTGATATTATGTGCTGAGTTTTTGGTATATTTCCGGTGTTAGAATCTTAAACCCGGCTCTACACACTTTCTCGGAAACTTACAAAGTGGTGGTGTGCAAACCAAATGCAGAAATATATCATATATGAAAATGAAAGCAAACAGTTAGCTTGGTTTAGTGAAATTCTCACACAATGTATAAAGAGAAACGACTAACAAAGCAACACCTGGGTGTTTACTGATGTTTTTGTAATTTACTATATAATTAGAGGTCAGAAAGTATATATCATAAGAACAAATTAATAAGTATGAAACCAGGACAGTGGCTTTAAATGTTGGCAAAAACAGGTGTTTGTTTTACTTAATTAAATGATCTTAAAGCTCCCATGTCATGCTTTTCCGGTTATTACCCGTCCCCTTGTGTGTTATGAAGGTTTTTATGCATGTAAACGGTGTGCAGAGTCAAAACCCTCAAAGTACACCCTATAGCGAGTAAAACTCTAACACAGAAAATACCTCCCCAAAACGCCTCGTTGGAGATACGTCACTGCCCATTTGAGTCTTCCATTTAGTTCCGGGTACGGCATGATGTCATGCGGTACCCGGAACGAAATGGACCAATCCCGAAGAGCTATGGCCACACCCAGCGGCGCTGGCCGCACCCTCTGCCAGCCTAACATTTACTGTTGGAAGCTCTGGTTCAGTTCACAATCGATCCAGCAAGGACCTGTTTCCTGAAATGTGAGGAGAAATCTGAGCTGTTTGTCCTACCGACGGAAGAACCACGACGAAGTCAGTGGTTGAAATGTCTTTTTAACACTGTTCCTTCAGAGGTTCGAAGAACCGGCATTTCACAGACGAAAGCTTCCAAAACATTGCCCAGTTTGAGGCCGGATATGCACAGCATTTGAAACTGAAGGACGATGCTATTCCTAGTTTGTTTGGACCGTTTGGAGCAGGGAAGATTCGGGTACACAACCTGTAAGTTTGCATTGTTATTTGTGTATTTATCAAACAAGGTATCTACCACGACTGTTTAAATGTGTAAACATGTTTCGGACTGCTAAGCCAGTGCTAACTGTGCTAACTAAGTTGCTAGCGTTTCCATATCAACTCTAATATCAGCAGATGGCCTTACATACATGTATCTCATAGCAGGAGAATGTCTGCATTCACACACGAAATACTCATAGACAGTATACTCCGGGTGATTTGCCGTACGGTCAGTCGCGAAACGTAATTACATTATAGCTGGCGTAGCGTGTATGCTACCGAGCTAAACAACAAGGCTACTAAGAGCTAGACATGAGTTTGCTCGGAAAAACATTTTTTTTATGCCAGCTACAATGAATGTAGCAGACTACCCATATAAGATTGCAATTGTAAACATGTGCTTGATAGCCTAATATGAACCACTATCTGTTGTTCATAGTATAGTATAGCATATTGAACAACTGAACAACTAGCAAACGTAGATTAGCATTGTAATCCAGCTGGCAAGCTGACGAACATCAAACAACTAAGTTTATTTCACACTTCCAGCAGAGACAACGGGGAAATCCCCCTCTTTGCCCGCTCACAGACCCCCAAAGGACTGTACATTACAGTTAGCTTTCCTCCGACGCTGATAGCATGTATAGCTAACGAGGCTAGCTATACATGCTAGCGGGAAACATTGTATGACCGAACGTAGCAGACTACCCGTATAAGATTGCAATTATAAACACGTTATTGCTAGCCTAATATGAACCACTAGCTTTTGTTCATAGTAGTTTTATTACACTCCATTATAGTTGCCGTTCCTCCGTTCATATCGTGTTTGCTAAGGTAAACAAAGCTAGGTTAGCATATTAGCTGGCAAGCTTACTGTGTTGATAGATAGATGGATTCGATAGATCCACACTCCTACCACAACTACTACTAACGAATCTAAAACAACTAAGTTTCTCTAATATTTTGTGATTTGCATTTGATTTCGTCCAGCCAGATCCTGGCGGACAATACATCACGGGGACTACCACACTGAGGCCGTCCTAAAAAGCCCCGGCTGCGCAGGCAAGATGCCGACAACGGGGAGGAATGGATGATATACCGTGTATATATGTATATTTATGTTCATTTTGTACATTTCTAAAAATAAAGTTTGATGGAAATACTTAGTAGGCCTATCCTTTCTTCCCTGAATTATTTGCTCCTATAACATATCATTCATATATAGCAAACCATGATTTGATTTCTCATCAAACAGTAGTAGTTTTACAGGTAAAAATAACTTACTCTTTGTTATGACCGGCTCGTAGGCCACAACGGAAAGACAAGGAGACATACACGAGTTTACAAAACCACGGCACATTTATGTGGTAAATGCAGAGATAGGTGGTCGAGGGGAGAGGATCGCCGAGTGTCCTTCTGCAGCCGCTTTGAAGAGAGACTAGGGCCGCCGTGTGACTCCGGGCAGCTGGCTTAATAGCACCTCGTCGAGGTGTCCGTGATCGCGCTGATTAGCCTCTTCAGCTCCACCCCATCGTAAGACCTGCAACACACCTGCACAAAGGCCTGGGGCCGTCACACTCTTCTATAACAACAGTTGTAGGTACAGTTTGGTTAGTTAGCGTATAAAATATACGGCTGTACCGACGCCATTATAAGACTGATGTTCTGAGAGCGAGCCGAAAAAAGCACTGTTAGACATGGGCGGAGCCTCTCTGGTGGTTGACTAATCAGAACAGAGTGGCCGAGCTGACCAATCGGAGCACACTAGGCTCACAGGGAGGGGGGGGCAAGAGCTCCAACGAGTCGTTTAGTGGAGAGAGTGAATACTGCTGAATACACATACTTTACAGAGATGCTGTATGCGAAACCAATGTGAGTTTGGAAAATTGCACAGTATAAATCTATTTTAGTATACCTCAACAATGTAATTATGATCAGTGGAAATGGCCATGACATGGGCCCTTTAATACATTCTCCACAGTGGTGTAAAGTAACTAAGTACATTTACTCAAACTTAAGTAAAATGTTGAGGAACTTAGAGACATGATTATCTCCATTTTCTGCTACTTTGTACTTCTACTCCACTACATTTATTTAATACCTTTAGTTACTTTACAGATCTGGATGAATGATGTGAAATATAATCAAGTCTTAAATCAGACTTTAGTTCCACCTGGAGAAAATTCACAAGCTACCCTGCAGTATACAAAGTCATTCAAACTAGCTGCACCTTTACCAGCTTTGATAACACTTTAATGATCAATCATTATAAAACATATCATATATATTATTCTGAAATGGACCAATCTGCACAATGACTACTTTTACTTTTGGTACTTTAAGTAGCCGAAATGTTGATGCTAATACTTTTCTACTTTTACTTGAGTAACATTTTGAATGCAGGACCTTTACTTGTAACATATAGCATTCCTACACTCTGAGTACTTCTACTTGTACTCCACTACAAGATCTGAGTACTTCTTCCACCTCTGATTAAAGGATCTTAATTAATTCTCCACCACTGGAGCAGCAGGCAGGCTTTAGCCCCATTTGACTGTTGTTGTTTCTTGGTTCCGGGAAACAGAGTCAGAGTGAGAGCTCCTCTTCTTCTTCTTCTTCTCTCTTCTCTGCTCCTCCTCCGTCTCCTCCGCTAGCTTAGCCTACTAGCCTACCTCAGGTAAACATGGCCCTGTCCCAGGCTCTGTCAGAGGAGGAGTTCCATCGGATGCAGGTGAGATACATGAAAAATAAACCCGACATTTGTTGTTTCAGGTCGGTGGACTGTCAGTTGTGTGATGTCACACCTGTCAGTTGCTGCAGGTGTGACATCACTGACAGTTAGCTCTCTCATGCTAACCGTTAGTAGCCGTTAGAAGTTAACGGTTGTCCGGAAGCTTATCCTGTAATATATTGTTATTAATTTAACAATGTCAGGTCAGTCTGAGAAGAAGCACAAGTCATTAAATCACATATTGAGAGAAAATATATTTTTATTGACAGTTTACAACAGTATGCTAGCTCAGTTAGCTCAAGCTAGCTTAGCCTCCTCTGCTGGTAGAGAAACATGTAGCTTTCCTGAAGCTAACCCTTATTTTTATCTGCAGTATGCTAACATGTTAGCATCCACGGGACAGATCACGGGGTCTCAGAGGGGTTTCTGTTCGATTGAACAGCCCAGTGTTAGCTGTCATTTATAGCAAATTAATGATACATTTAATACAAGTACATAGTGTGTAAACAGGCAGATGTGGAAGAAGTAATCGGATCCTTTACTGCTGTATTAGTACTAATACCTCACTGTGAAAATGAGTAGGAGGATTTTTCTCACTTCATCATTCAGTATGACAGACATTCAACTTTAACACATCTGCAGACATGTTTTTTACTAGAGAGGAAGGGGAAGGAAAACTCATCTGAAAAATAAACTAAGGAGGAAATGTATTGGAAAGTACAACATTTACCTTTGAGATGTAGTTTTGTGGAAGTAAAAAGAACCAGAAAATATTCAATAAAATAATGTACGTAAGTAAATGTACTTAGTTTACTTATATAATATTTGTAATATGCTACCTTTTAACCTGTTGTATTCATAGTTATCATTCGCCCGATTACATTCCTTGCAATATGTATATTAAGCTTTTAGACCTTTTGCATCGTTATGTATATTTTCTTTTTTTCATTTCTTTATTAATGCACTTTTTCTTTCTTCGGACTGCTGCACAATAATTGCCCTGAGGATAAAAACAGTTCTCTTATCTTATCTTTTCATAGGGCGTGCACCGTGCACTCTATTTTTGTTTTTATTGTAGCACTTTGTACAGGTATTTACAGTAGGATAACTCTGGGCATGGACCAGGGAGCTGGTATCAATGATAATATGTATTTAATTACTGTGCTGTGAGGAAAACATTATCTGGCAACACAGCTGAGAAGTGATCTTTAACGTTTTAGCCAATTTTAGACACATTTATAAACCAATTATAGTTATTTCTGCTGTTATTACCTGTGTAAAGTGATGTGCTCCTCCTCCAGTTTGACCTTATGTCCATTTCTAACACTACATTGTCTGTTTCGTCTTTCTCTCTGACAACACACTGAGCTGTTTGCTAGACACTGTTGAACAAAGTCTGACTAACAGAAAATATGTCATCGAGCCTTCTTTCCATTTTATTTTTGGGCGATTGAGAAGCTAGCTGTGAAGCTCTCCCATCACGAGGAGCAGTTTCATGCTTCTTGTGTGTGTGTGCAGGCTCAGCTGCTGGAGCTCAGGACTCAGAACTACCAGCTGTCTGATGATCTCAGGAAGAACTCGGCCGGTAAAACACCTCTGCATGTTTCCTGATAATAATCTATATATTGGATATGTGTAGTTTTCCTGTCTCTGACTTCATCCTAGACTGATATCACTTTCCCTTCTGCTCTCTACAAAGCAGTTTTTATTTTTACTGAACAGATATTCTCTTTAAGACCAAGCAAGTGTTTTAAGTTTTCTTTGGTTCAGTTTCTCTCTTACAATAACTCTTCATATTCTATGGCGGCCTTACCCTAACAAAAGGAAATCCTCAATTTGCATAGAGTGATTCATCTGATTAAGTCCAACTTTCAAACCAACTTTAAAGAAATGTACTTTAATTTAGGTCCTCCAGAAAAGCCTTGCCTTGTCATGTTTAATCAGTTGAATTTAGTAACAGGTGAACAGAGAAATTCAGCAAAGGTGTTTGTTTTCTTCATAAAATAAATAATTAACTTGTGATTTTGTATAATTTATGAGTCAAACACCTGATTTACTCAGGTTACGCTGTGAAGACTTTCAGCCTGCAAACTGCTTACAGTACATACAGTTTACCTCAGGAATAATCATGTGTATTATAAATTAATGATTAATTGTTCATCAATAATGTTTGTTGTGTTTCAGAACTGAACGCCGTCCGTCAGAAAAATGCGGTTTTGGAAAGAGATTTTGTCAAAGCACAGAAGGTAAGGAATGCTTTATTTTTATTAGAAATTATTTATATTTTCTGAACAAAGACTGTTCCATTTCACTTGGATTTGGTGGTCTGATGTACGATGTTGTTATGCTCTTAGATATACAAAAGAAATGTTGACCTGACTAGTTGTCTGACCCAGATTTGTTGATTGTTTTTTCTCCTCAGGCTTTGAATAAGAGCAAGAAGGCTCAGGTGAGTTTTGTTTGTTTGTATGCTACTGCAGGATTACACGTTATCCCCACCTGCATGACTGATTCAAGTACATTTCACAGTAGTATTTTATCTCAATTGTTTTTGTTTGTTTAAATATGAGTGTCTCATTTCAGTAGTTTTAACATTGTCTAATACCAGTGTTGTTTATTTCTAAATATCAGCTTTACAAAGTGACTGTAGTTACCTTTTCAAATCTTTTCTTGTTTGTAAGTTTCATTTTTAAATACGGTCATGGTCCTGAGCATTACATTAGTTTTTCTGCAAAGACAATAAAGACATGTATTTATAGAAATGGACTGTAAGCATTTATTATAATAATTTATAACACTGTTGTTATTGTTGTTGTTGTTGCAGGAGGTGGAGGCGCTGCTGAGTGAGAATGAGATGCTTCAGGGGAAACTCCACAGTCAGGAGGATGACTTCAGACTACAGAACAGCACGCTGATGACCGAACTCTCTAAGGTAGCTCGCTCTCTCTCTCTCTCTCTCTCTCTCTCTCTGTCTCTGTCTCTGTCTCTGTCTCTGTCTCTGTCTCTGTCTCTGTCTCTCTCTCTCTCTCTCTCTCTCTCTCTCTCTCTCTCTCTCTCTCTCTCTCTCTCTCTCTGTGTGTGCATTCACATCCTACTAACATGTAGAATATATCACTTCTATCTAACTGACACTGTTTCTAATCATTGAAATATCCACAGTTAGCAGCAAATTAACATCAGAAGTTCCCGTGCTCAATCAATGTGACATAAGAGGCGTTCAGGAACAGTGCAGAGTAGGTCACCCATGTTTTGACAGCGCTCAGAGTCCAACTACTGTATTAAGGCCAACTAGAGGCTGGATTTATTAAAATAAATGTGTTTTTTTCCCCATGAGTTGGGCGTGATATGGACAAATAAGAAACTTGACTTAGACACCTTCTTAGAACTGTAGGAAAATACTTTACTGACGTTAAACACATCCTATACATCAGCACCATGACCCAGAACACTGGTAACCTATAAACATATACAAATACATTTTACAATAAATAAAAACATGCAAAAAAGTAGGTCCAATAGGAATACGACATTATCTTTGAGAATAAATATATGCAGTGTATCAGAATTTATAGTGGCAGAGCTGTGGAATTATAAAAGATGAAGCATTCAATAGAAGTGTGCAAAATAGGGGAAATGTGCATTTACAGTATGGAGAATGAGGAATGCCTCACATGATGTGTGTTACTGTGTTTATGGGAGAGGAGAAGAGTCGGTAGCATCTGGAGAATTACAGAACTGAGAAAGAATACGTTATTTGAAAGTTAACCTCTTCTCTATAAACTATTAAATCTTACTTTTATATATTTTTTTGTTATACCAATAAATGTGTGTCTTTCAGCTCAAAGGTTCCTCCTTAATTCAACATGTATATTTTCTACTTTCTTGTTTATTTCTATTTCTATTCGTTTCATTTGTATTGTACAATGCATGTCTTTTTATGCTGCTGCAACACAAACATGTCTCTAATTGGGATCAATAAAGTACTTCTTATCTTATCTTACTGAAGACGACAGATGGTGTTAATACCCTCTCTGGCATCTTCTTTTTTTTGTATTACTGCCACATTTTATTCCAAATTTTATTCCATTCTATTTCTATGTAAATACTGCTATATTTTATTATATTTTTTATTATTTTAATATTTTGTAATGTTATTATAGTTTCTTAAAATAGTTCACTATCTGTGTTTTACATTTTTGTTTACTTTTAGATAGGTAGATAGATAGATAGGTAGGTAAATGGATGGATAGATAGGTAGTAGGTAGGTAGGTAGGTAGGTAGATAGATAGATAGATAGATAGATATATAGGTAGATAGATAGATAGATAGTAGGTAGATAGATAGGTAGATAAATGGATGGATAGATAGGTATAGATAGGTAGATGGATAGATAGATAGATAGATAGATAGATAGATAGGTAGGTAGATAGATAGGTAGATAAATGGATGGATAGATAGGTAGATAGATAGGTAGATGGATAGATAGATAGATAGATAGATAGATAGATAGGTAGGTAGATAGATAGATAGGTAGATAGATAGATAGATAGATAGATAGATAGGTAGGTAGATAATGGATGGATAGATAGATAGATAGATAGGTAGATGGATAGATAGATAGATAGATAGATAGATGGATGATGGATAGATAGATAGATAGGTAGATGGATAGATAGATAGATAGATGATAGATAGGTAGATAGTAGGTAGATAAATGGATGGATAGATAGATAGATAGATAGGTAGATGGATAGATAGATAGATAGATAGATAGATAGGTAGGTAGATAGATAGATAGATAGGTAGTAGATAGATAGGTAGATAAATGGATGGATAGATAGGTAGGTAGGTAGGTAGATAGGTAGGTAGATGATGGATGGATGGATAGATACTTTATTGATCCCAATTTAAGAAATGTTTGCGTTGCAGCAGCATAAAAAAGCAAGGCAATGTATATAAGAGAAATTAAGACACAAGAATTAAACAGTTCAAAATATTTCTGAAATAGAATAAAATAGCATAAAAATTAAAAAAGGTTAAAGAATATAATAAAAAAATATATATTAAAGGTGGGGTAGGTAAGTTTGAGAAACCGGCTCGAGATACACTTTTTGTTATATTCCATGCAATGCTCTTAACATCCTGATAGCAATGAATATCTGAAGTGCTTTGACAAAAATCCATTAAAAAATATCATCGTGGAAGCCGTAGTACTGTAAAAGCACGACCAATCATCTGAGCCGGCCCGGCTAAAATAACTGGATGGCCTACCTGCCTGTCAGCCTTCCATCTGTGCACAAAACTTATCTCGTGCCCTCATTGGTCATGTGCGCGTTCGTGTGTGTTGGAGGAGGGGCTCTGTAGGAAGTGGCAGATTTTTCCGGTTGTGTATTTTCAAATTCCAGCGATCTCGAGCTGGTTTCTCCAAAATCACCTACCCCACCTTTAATGTGGAAAATATACAAGTAGAAATACATATTTCCAGTAACAAATATATGCAGAATATTATTGTGCAAGAAAGGATTATCCAAAATGAAATAGAATATGAATGTAAAATGTAGAGTGGGAGTTTAAGTCCAGTAATCAAGAGACGCTGTGGAGCAGTACTCCAGCCAGAGGTGATTTGTTATAGAGTTTTATGTATGCACCACGACATCAAGTCAAATTCCTCGTACGTGTCAACCTACCTGGTAATAAACCTGATTCTGGTTCTGTTTGGTTTGGTTCCAGCTGTGTACGCAGATCGAGGAGCTGGAGCAGGAGAACCAGGGTCGAAGGACGAGCAGCTTTCTGCACCCAGCCCCCCCCAAACCCCACCTCCAGCCCTGTGGATGGAGAGCTGCTCCGCCTGCAGGCCGAGAACTCCCCTGCTGAAGAAAATGAAAAGTGAGTCCTTATCTGTTTCATTGTGTTGCTCTGTTGAGGAGCCTGTGACCTAAGCATTTCATTGTCATAACTACACTGTAGCTATGTACACATGACAATAAAAAGCCTTGAACCTTGTAGCTGCCATCTCAGCAGTGTGGAAGATGTGACTTTTTCATTCTTAAGAATAAAAGACAAAACTAATTACGATACACCATACAGATGAAATAAATGTCCATGTCCTAACAGGTGGGTTTGAAGATGCTCTTAAAGTGTCCACAGTAGTTAAAAATAGAGCTGCAGTGATCAATCAGAATCAGAATACCTTTATTAGTCCCACGGAGGGGAATTGTGCGTAGTTACAGCAGGAAAAAGAGCACAGACAGCTTAATGTTACATATGTTAAATATGTGACATGCATTAAAAAAAGTACTAAGTTATGATATAATAAAAAATTAAAAGTTACATAATTTAAAAAAAATACACATCCTGTAACAGTTCTTAGAATTTAGCAGCCAGTATATATTACACAGTTATTAACAGCATCTATATATATTGCACATCTAGCACATATTGCACATAGGTGGTTGGTATTTAACAGCAGCAAGTTACACAATTTACAAAATACACACCCTGTAACAGTTCTTAGGATTTAGCAGCCAGGTATATATTACACAGTTATTAACGGCATCTATATATTGCACATATTGCACATAGTTTGTTGGTATTTAGCAGCAAGGGGTGTTATCGTCTGTGTTGTGTGTGTGTGTGTTGTGTGGGGGGAAGGAAAGACCTGCGGTATTTCTCCGTGAGACAGCAGGGGATCAGCAGCCTATCTGAAGGAGCTGCACAGTGAGGACAGGGTGTCCTGGAGGATGACACATTGTCCAGCAGGGAGGACAGCTTGGCTGCCGTTCTCCTGTCTCCCACCACCTCCACAGTGTCCAGAGAGACTCCCCAGGACAGAGCTGGCCTTCTTTACCAGTCTGTTCAGTCTCTTCCTGTCAGCAGCCAGATGCTGCTGACCCAGCAGGCCACATAAATATAACTTGATCAAGAAAATGTAATTTTAAATTAGCACTAATTTCCACATTTTCAAGCTAAAATGCCAAAAACTAAACACTGATTCCAGCTTTGGATTCAATGCTTTTATTTGCCAGAAAAAAGCAATCTAATAGTTAACTTGAGGCTGAGGGGAAATATTACCTATGACAAAATGATTAATAAAAAATAACGTTTATCAATAATAACAGTAATTATTTTTAAATCCATCAAATTACTTATTAGCCAGGAAACATGCACAAGACAAACCAAATACATATTTTATTGAATTCCTGTGGTGTTTAATAAATAAATGATTCTTCCTGCAGCTCTCCAGGAGCGCTTCGACATGGAGCAACAGAGACAGCCGGTCGCCGAGGGCAACCAGAGCGCTGCCATGGAGACAGCCGGCGCCAACGGAGTCTCTGATGCCACAGGGAAGGGGGAGGAGCCGACATCAGAGGGAGCCAATGAGAGACTAGAACAGGTGACAAAATATTTTCTTTGGAATATTTCAAATGTTTTAAAACCCTGGTCTTATTTTTTGGCAATGAATATTTATAATAAAACTTTTATTTTAAGGATAATGATAAAGCATTACGTTTTACATTGTTCGTATCTCTGTTGTTTAATTTATGAACTCTAATTTATTGATTTTCTAGTTTTTAATTGTTAAGAAAATGCCAACAAATTGTAAAGTGGGAGATTAACACTGAGAACTTTCATTTGATAATTTATTGCATTTTTTTGTGTGTTTGTATTTTATGTAATTTCCTGTTTGCAGAAGGAGGCTCAGCTGGAACACAAAGAGAAACAGCTACATGGTGATTTTAAACTTTATCACATACAGAATTTCCCTTTTAAAACACAAACTCCTGTCTTTTCATTCGATCTTCGATAGTTCTCTGGTCGCTGGCAAACACACTTATATTGTGCAATTTGATTTAACCAGTTACCATGTCATATTTATGAGTTAGTAGTTGACTTAAAGACATTTAATCAATTGAATTTCACATTGCTTAAATAGAGTGGTGGCAGTGACGCGTCCTAAAACACGGAAGTAAACTCCTTCCGGTTCCTTCGACAAAAACGCAATGCAATTTCTCCATAGGATTTAGGAAAATAGCTGGAAATAAGGTCTGTGGTTGAGACACATTTAAGAAACGGATCACGTTCTGTTCAGCCGGATAATCTCCACATGTCTACCCTACTTTTATAATTTTCTAATCATAAATCTAGTCACCAGAAGCAACGTTATGCTATAAAGGAACTACAGCAGGGTCGCTGCTTCAACGTCACACCAACTTAAGATCCATATTCAAACATACAGATTCTAAATGGTACGAGTTGAAGCGTTTGTTTGAACAGTCTGCAGGAGGAGGTACTTGCTTTCAAGCAGAACAGACACAAACTTAGAGAGTGTTTACATGTTCGGCGTAATGACGTTCATGTCCTCGACGACTTCTGTAGTCCTATTCAGCCACTTGGTAACAACCATCGTTTTTCAGACACGTCAACTCTTCAGAAATCACCAGTGGGGTCACTGCTGATGGATTTAATGTCCTAGAACAAAACGTGATCCGTCTCTTCAATGTGTCTCAACCACAGACCTTATTTCAGATATTTTCCAAAATCCTATGGAGAGATCCCATTGGCTCTGAGACGAGGGAACAGGAAGTGGTAAATGCTGAGGACGCGTCACTGTGACGCTCTATTCTGCGATATTGTCTCAATTATCAGATTACTTTAAGCATTGTTAAAAAAATACAGCCTCTGTTTAAAGGTTAAAACTTGTGTTACACTAAATATGTTTACTTCTAATAGATAAAACATGTGAATCCACCAGTTTGACCCTTTTATCACGCTTGTTGTACTAAATTCTCAATATCAGCCAGAAATCTGTTACAGTAACATTACAACTCTTCCTCCTATTGATTTGTCATGTTTTTCTTCCTGCTTGTCATTATTTGAAATCTGGTTTCTATTTGATAATTAACGATAGTCTCATCCTGGCTTTATTAAAGCGTAGAGCAGCTAGCTGCTCAGGGCAGACACACACTACCAGCTGACGACATCAAATGTGTAACTGAGGAAATATCAGGAGCATCATTCAAAAGTTATTTTCTGGCAAAGCTGCAACGCCAACTTACCTGATTCTAAAGAGGACAGTAATAACCAACTGTTACCAAAACACTACTGTAGTCTACATACTTGATATATGATAAAGTCATTGGGAAGTTGTCATTTTGTTTGGGTGATCAAGTCTGTGTTTTATGACTGAATTCTATTTGAAATTCAAGATTTGAAACTCTTTTTTTGGGGGGAAACGTGTTTTTGTATCTTCGGATAACCACCCATTTCTGCACGATGTGAGACAGGTTTTATGAGCAAACCTTGTGGTTATTAATTGTTAAATTATGACATCACTCATCCGTCTTTGTTTGTTTTCATATGATCAGATATAGCAGAAAAAATTAATTAAGTTCAAATGAATTAAAATGCATGAACATAGCAGGAATTTGTTTGTTATTAACATGTTTTTAATGGCCTGAATAAGAAAAGCTTAGAAAACACGCCGTCACTGGACATTTGTTCAAGTTTTTTTATTAAGAAACACCTCACAACTCAGTAAAAATGTTTTAATGTGACTTTATTTGATCATTTTACAAAAATAATTACGAACTGTTGATAGTTTGCCCTTTGGTTTATTATATTTTTGAATCTTAAAACCTAAAAGCAGCAAGTTTCGTCAGAAGATGGACCTGATAAGTCTTAATAAGCACCGTAACTTACATGATCTGTGTCACGAATAGTTTGTCTTTGTGACATTGTGGGACATCATCTCCTTTCCTAAGCATGATCCGTGTATCCTAAGAGATATCAAAGGAAGCATTGAAGCTCCTTTCCTATCATTTAGTCAAAGTCAAAGTCAACTTTATTGTCAATCTCAAAATATGTTTGTACTCACAGAAAGATCGAAATACTGTTTCCCACAGTCCCGAGGTATAAAATAACACATTAAAATACAAAAACACTCAATAATTACAAAAAACCACAAATAACCGTTTACTTCAAAAATAACCGTTTACAGAATTCAAACCGCTCTCATGGTGTTTTGCCTTTGCTGCTCAGCCAGAGAAACTCAGGTGATGATTGGGTCGTGCAGAGAGGAGCTGGTGTAGTGTGTGTCTGGCCTAACAGACTCCCCCCTGCTGTGTGCGGCGCCCCCTTTAGGCCTGTCAGAGAAGAGCGTAGAGAAGATTGTAGCTAAGCAGGCAGCGATAGGCTGGTCGCTGCTCTCTGTCCAATAACTCACTGCTTTGGACCAGAGCTGGAGATGGCACTGAACACCGAGCAGGAGGAAAGAGGCTGCTGAGGGAGCAGATCCACGCCCTGGAGGTACACATGCACACACACACACACACACACAAAACACACACACGACCAGAACACACACGCATAAACACACACACACGCACAGAACACACACATACATACACACACGCACAGAACACACGTGCACAGAACACACACACACGCCCATGCACAAAACACACACACACACACATGCCACAGCACACACACACGCATAAACCCACACACATGCACAAAACACACACACGTGCGCACAGACACACACATACATACAGACACACACGCACAGAACACGCACAGAACACACACATATATACAGACACACACGCCAGAACACGCACAGAACACACACATACACACGCACAGAATACACACACACGCGCGCGCACAGAACACACAACTGTATTGATCACACATCTACTCACTCTTTACTTCAGCTGCTATAAAACAAGTTCACAGAAAACCAGACAACACTCGACCTACACAACTACACTCTCAAGAGCCCAGAAAACATCAACAGGCTATTTACAAAAAATGATTAACCAATGAGTTATCCCTGATATTTTTATTTTTAATATATCCTATGTACTTCGATTTTAGTTTTGTTTTTTTAACATTCATAGATTTTATTGGCCAAAATTGTACTTCTTTTCTTTTCTTTTTGTTTGTTTGTTTGAATGTGAAGCATTTTGGGGCTACAAGTCTTCAGGAAAGATGCTTTGTAATTAATCAAGTTAAAATATATCACATTTGACTTATATTACTACATTCAGAAAATGCAGGCTTATGCGAAAACAATGGAGATCAGATTTAATTTCTCTACAAATTATCCCACAATTCAGCATGTTTCCTGAAGTCCATGTTTTCTCATATTTTCACCAGACTGGTGCTTTGGTCAAGTATTAAAATGACCAACAGCTATTGTGAAAATAAAGGGTTTCTAGAAATGTGGTATACCTCCAACAATCAGAGAGTACTGCTACCTCAAGTTTGTGGGAAATCTGGACTTTCTGGAGTTCAATTTGCCACTCCCAAAACACGAGAGAAAGGCCTGTGTGTGTTTTGTAGTATAGATTTAAATGCTTGTTTACAGTATATGTGTAAACAAAACAGTTTCTCTGTTGTTCTCTTGACTCTGAAACTGTACTAACACATTTTCTCCTGTCTGCCTTCAGGCGTCCAAACAGGCAGAAATCACCAAACTGCAGGAAGAGATAACAAAGGTGAATGATCAGGCAGCATGACGCCTTCATTGATCGATTGATTAATTTAATTGAGTACTGGTTTGACTCCTGGCTAATTGGCGACTGATTACAGCTCAACGAGTGAATATCAGATGTTTATCTCAGGCCCAATCCCAAACCACGCCCCTACACCCTACCCCTACACACTACCCCTCCGTTTGCGCGTTCGCGCGGAGGGTCCGCCACATTATGTGCTGTTCCAAACCAACGAGTGTGGAGAGGTGTGGAGGGGGAGTGGGCTATCAAGCCCTCAAACAGCGAGTCTGCATCGGTGCTGACTTGAGACTGGTCTCTACCTGACCGGAGTCACGCTGTGTGTGTCCGTCAGGAAACACGCTGTTTACAAGTAGTTCCAGCAAACATCCACTGATAAATTGCGATGTTAACAACCTCATGATAACCTCATATTTTTTTTAACTTAGGATCATACCTGTGTTTAGTCTAGAAAAAGGTAAATGTGTGCATTTTATTATAAAGTTGTGTATATTTACAGACTGTTGCAAAAACTAAGAAGCTTATAAACATCAGGTTTAAAACTAAAAAGAGCTTTACAAAAAAGTAACACAATGAAAGATGTTTGGAGTTTTATTTGAGTTATTAATTTACATGTTTTTGTCAAAGAAATGCTGATTTGAAACCGTTGTTACATACAGTTACGGCATTTCCTGTTTCTGCCGGAGAGAGGGGAGTTTGTCCCAAAGCTTGCCGCTGTATTTACTCCCTCCATCTGACAGGAGGGAGCCTCATTCAGCTGCGAGTGTGGCTACAGGCGGAGTTCACTCCGTCACGGAGGGGTAGGGTCGAGGGAGTGGTTTGGGATTGGGCCACAATGTTAAAGAAGGTAATGTAACGCTTTTAACACTTCCTGCCTGTCTCTTCTCCAGCTGACTGACAAGTTAAAGAAGAAGCAGGAGAGGTGAGACACCTTTAAAGTTTTACTAATAATCACATCTGTTCTTCATCAAAACTGTAAATGCATACTTTTTTTTTCCTGTAACGTCAGAAAAAGTTGAATTCACAGCAGAGTGTTTTGAATTATAATTATACGAGATGTTTATCTACCACTCCTGTTTATCTCCTCTCGGTGGCTTTCAAGTCAAATATAAAGCGTTGTAAAAGTCAGACTGGATGAAATTAACTTAAAGCAGATGTTTATCTGATTGAATGAACAGATAAGATGAATAAAACACTGCTGGATTATAACGTGTGCTTTTCTCTTGTAGTTTTCAGCGTCTGCAGGGAGAGAAGGAGGCTCTGTACAACGACAGCAGGTCAGAACTGAGATTACTACTACTACTACTACTACTACCTATACTACTGCTATTACAACTAATACGTATACTACTACTACTGCTATTACTAATACTACTACTGCTACTACTACTGCTATTACTACTACTACTACTACTACCTACTACTAATACTTATACTACTACTACTCCCTATACTACTGCTATTACTACTGCTATTACTACTACTACTAATACTTATACTACTACTACTACTGCTATTACTACTACTACTCCCTATACTACTGCTATTACTACTGCTATTACTACTACTACTAATACTTATACTACTACTACTACTGCTACTACTACTACTACTACTGCTAGGTATAATTATTTTTCTATTCTCTTATTATGAATGAATTTCTTAATAAAACATAATATAATATACACACTACATGTACATTAACATCAATTAACAATATCATCTTTAGACATTTTTTTATAAATAGGAATAAGATGTACACTACTACTGCAAATGGGACTTCTGCTATTAATGTTACTACTTCTGCTGTTACTACTATTACAAATACTACTACTTCTGCTTCTTTACAGCTACCATAAGTACAGCTGTATTGACCTACCTGGTGCCCATGGTTACGCTGTGTGTTGTTTTTATGTCTCTGCAGGACAAAGATTGATGAGATCAACCAAAGAAAGAAGAAGAGCTGAAGGCCACGAACATCCGCATCCAGAAACTCCAGTCAGACGTCCTGGCAGCCAATCAGGTGAGAGCTCAGTCACACAGCCACGGGTGGAAGTACTCAGATATACTACTTTTACTGAAGGTGTGTGTGTGTGTGTGTGTGTGTGTGTGTGTGTGTGTGTGTGTGTGTGTGTGTGTGTGTGTGTGTGTGTGTGTGTGTGTGTGTGTGTGTGTGTGTGTGTGTGTGTGTGTGTGTGTGTTGTGTTGTGTGTGTGTGTGTGTGTGTGTGTGTGTTGTGTGTGTGTGTGTGTGTGTGTGTGTGTGTGTGGTGTGTGTGTGTGTGTGTGTTGTGTGGTGTGTTTGTGTGTGTGTGTGTGTGTGTGTTGTGTGTGTGTGTGTGTGTGTGTGTGTGTGTGTGTGTGTGTGTGTGTTGTGTGTGTGTGTGTGTGTGTGTGTGTGTGTGTGTGTGACTGACTTGTGTGTGTGTGACTTGTGTGTGTGACTGACTTGTGTGTGTGACTTGTGTGTGTGTGTGTCTGACTTGTGTGTGTGTGTCTGACTTGTGTGTGTGTGTGTGTCTGACTTGGGTTGTGTGTGTGTGTCTGACTTGTGTGTGTGTCTGACTTGTGTGTGTGTCTGACTTTTGTGTGTGTTTTGTTTCAGGTGACAGGTGAGCTGAGGGAGCAGCTGCAGAGCAAAGAGAAAGAACATGAACTGGCTCTGCACACACTGAGAGACCAGGTAACACACACACACACACACACACACACACACACACACACACACACACACACACACACACCACACACGAAGGACTGATTGTTTAAAGAATGGTAGGAAACGTCTGAAGACAGTGTAGTGTAGCAATCTTCTCCTAAAATTCACAAAGAAAAATCACCTCTCTCACATTTGTAACAAATAAAACTGCGACACCGATCAGGAAACTGGCAAACGAGTGTGAAGTCAAACCTGTTTTTAATTCACACTCGATTACATGTCTTTCCTTGACATGAGGGAGGGAGAGGAAGAGATGAGGAAGTGAGGTGAGGGTTAAAGGGAGGAATTTGATGAAATGAGACGGACACCAGTAGGAACTTCTTTCCCTGCCAAAGTGATTCGGTCATGAAAAAATGTATTTTCAACACAAAAATGTATACACATAAACAAAACTCAACTATTTTATATGACGTTAATATATATTTCTAGAATCACTTTGGCAGTGGAACAGCCTTGTGTGTATTTCTGCCTGTTGCTTTGTCTCCGTGTTTCTGACTGTATCCTTCTCTTGTCCTCCTCTGCTCTTATTCTCTTTGCTTTTGTTCTGTCTATTTTCTTTTGTTTCTACCCTAATTCTCTTACTTCATGTGTTTCCATGTTTTTACTGCCCTTTCGTATCATTTTCTCTTCTTTATTGGTACTTTTCTCTCGTTTCTCTTTGCTTGGCTCTCTCTCTCTCTCTCTCTGCCCCTCCCCCTACCTGTGGTGATCGGTACTGCAGGTAGCCAATCAGAGTGCAGTGAGTCAGGAGCAGGTGGACAGCATCCTGCAGGAGAACGATGCTCTGAGGACAAACCTCGCTGCTCTAGAACAGGTAACAAACCTGGAGAACCTCATCTAGAAGTCTAACCCGAAACACACTCCTGTGCACTAATGTAGCTTCAATCAAAGCACGTAAAGGGTTCTATGTAATGTTCTCCACTAACACTATATCATCTAAAACCCCAGCAATGCTCTGAGGATATAAAAGAGTTCTAAGAAATGGATTCGATCTTGTTTTCTGAACCTTTTTTAAAAGAATGATATAGCTAACTATAACATATAGAAACATTGACTTAATTGCCTCAAACATGTATAAAAACATACAGCAAAATGTAGTTTTGCACCTTTTCTTGTTCTACAACTATAATCATTCTTTAAAAGCCTTTTCTTAAACCTACAAAGCTAGTTAGAAAATATTAATTTCAACTACAGTTCACTCAGTATGGATTGTAACCCGTCTTTCAGGAGAACAGTGCTCTGAGGACTAATCTGAGCGCTCTGGAACAGGTAACTATACCTCAGACCTGAACTAGAACCCTCTTTTAGAACCTTAACCTTAGAACCATAGTCTAAACTAAAGTTAACCCCCCTGTTTTCGCATAGAACACAAAGCTAGATACCTTTTTTAAATGTAGTAAAACCTCCCTTTGTTTGCTGCTGGACTAATCCTTATCACAGCTGTAGTCAGTGTTGCTGAGCAGTTGGAATTAACACCATCTCACCTGCTTCACTCAGGCAATGATACAGAACGTTATAGTCAAAGTGTGCCATTAAAGCAGGTAACAGGCTGTTGTCTCATACAATAATGCATCTTTTGTCGTGGATAATGTGCGATTAGCTTCTGTCTCCTACCGCTCCCTGCTGTAACTCACTGACATATCGACGTATTTGTGTCTTTCATCAAACAGCTTTTAACTGCATCCAAAACTACTCTGTTCAACTCTACTCTTTGCCCATCATCAGACTCAGCTCTAGTGTGGAAATATTTTAAAAAGTAACCCTAACCCTAACCCTAACCCTAACCCAAGTAAGTTGTGATTTTCAGATCCAGACGGTGAAGACGCAGGAGATGAATCTGTTGCGTGAGCAGCAGGAGGCGCTGACCCAGGATCTGCAGCAGAGACGAGCCGAGCAGGAGAGTCTTCTGAACCAGAGGGACGACCTGGACTCACAGCTGCAGGTCTCTCTCTCGCACACACACACACACACACACCACACACACACACACACACACACACACACACACACACACACACACACACACACACCACACACACACACACACACACACACACCACACCACACACACACCACACACACACACACACACACACACACACACACACACAACACACCACACACACACACACACACACACACACACCAGAGTTCCCGTTAGAATATTTTTTCGCCGGTCAAAATGTCCGTTAAAGTTGAAATCTTCCGGACAAAAGTAGAAAAGTGCCGGTCAAAGGTCTTCTTTGTTATTTATTGAGCTTTAAAACAAATTGATATAATTCGATATTAAACAAACTAATTATAGTAGATTAACTACATTATTCAAAAGTGTACAGTAATTTACAAAAACACGGGAATAA
Source organism: Trematomus loennbergii (assembly GCA_012861695.1). Lineage (NCBI taxonomy): Eukaryota > Metazoa > Chordata > Actinopteri > Perciformes > Nototheniidae > Trematomus > Trematomus loennbergii. The sequence goes on along the minus strand of JAAOOA010000489.1, from coordinate 1,206,580 downwards.
AAAACGGAGTGTTCTCTCCCTCTCCTGACAGCCCGCCAATATCATGCAGCTCGCGGATCAGTAACGGACCGTCTACACAGCAGCGTTAAAAAAATCTTGGAGGTGGGCGTATCTGAAGCTTGAGGATTTTTTGCGAGCAAGGCACGAACAACCAATCACATGAATCTCCCGCCCCCGACATACGAAGCAAAAAAGCCCGAAGTAAACTGGATATAAACTCCCCAAACAGGCGAAAACCTACCACTGTCTCTGCCACCTCCCTCCATGCCTGGCTCCTCCGGTTTGTATCCCGGTAGGTAAATAGGGACAGGTCATAAAGCACCGGGTGATTCCCTACCGCTAATTTCTCCTCCATGTTTTGGAATATGAGGAAATGACCTGCGGTATGTCTCTCCCAGCATACACGCGGTTTGATTGGCTAGCGCTTGAACTGTCAGATTTGCATACACGGGATTTGATTGGCTGACGCTTCCACCTCAGCTTCAAAAGTTGAACATTGCTCAACTTTGAATCCTGAAAATCCTGAAAATCTCCGCTCTGCTTCCCACAATGCAGTTCGGCGAAAAGTGAGGCAAAGTGACGTCACCCCATTCAAAGTGAATGGGCAGAAGCGTTTCAAGATTTTTTTAACGCTGCTGTGTAGACGGTCCGTAAGGACCCGACAGTAAAACTAAACATATCTATAACTAGTTTAGGTAGTTTGAGAGGTCATTAAAATAGCTACGTGTGATGTTCTAACCTGAAGTGTGTGTTTTGCTCCGCTCACCGCTGCAGGTGATCATGCAGAGCTGCGTGTCGACTCGTCAGCAGCAGCTGATCTCTCTCCCGTCAGATTAGACTTCACTCGCGTTTATGTCCATATCGATCAGATCTAGTTCTAGCTAATGATATGACTACCTGCTTATTAAAAGACACCTAAACAATAAGCGTCCCTATGCAACTGGGTGAGGCCACAAAGTATAGCGCAGCATTATGCATTTGTTTACATGCCCACCGGAACCCCGAGGCATTACCAACAGATCAACGCACAATCAACCCATACATCTCTTTCTCCACATTAAATGTTAGACATTAGAATTGACTCTTCTTGTCTGTCACATACTCTTCTTGTCTGTCACATACTATCTTGTCTGTCACACACTCTTCTTGTCTGTCACATAAGTGGCGCAACTGAAGCGGTATTGCGCTAAAGGGGAAATTATTTTGACCGGACATTTTGACCGGAGAGATTTTAGATTTGCCGGTCTTCAGCATATTTTACCGGTCATAGTCCGGTAATTACCGGCTAACGGGAACTCTGACACACACACACACACACACACACACACACACACACACACACACACACACACACACACACACACACACACACAGCACCGTACACACACACACACACACACACACACACACAGCACCCTACACTCACACAGCACCATACATACACACACACACACACACACACACACATACACTCACACAGCACCATACATACACACACACACACACACTCATACTCACACACACACAGCTACATACATACATACATATATACATACACACCACACACACACACCACAAGCACACACAAACATATCACAATCATATAATCAGTGAGAGTCTTCAGAATGATTTACAATAAACAGTCTTGATACAAGTTTTCCATGAACCGTCACATAACCTGGCTCGGACAATATCACAATAGATCCCATGAGATGATATAAATGTTTCTACTGTAATATCCTCCCCTTAAATATTTCTAGTGATATCAATGAAGCCAGCATTGCTTTAGGGGCACATTAGACTTCTATTTTTGTATCAATGTGACGAATCAGATTGAGTTGGGAGGCAAGTATTCCTCTAGATAAACCAAAACAGAAAGACATGCTTTTTTTTTAATGAATAGTTTCTCATTTAAGTTTCAAGAACGTGTTTTTTCTCATAAAGAGTTGTCAAACCTCGCTGCAGGATCAGCAAGTTGAGGCTCATTCAGTCAGATGTATTGGACATTTAATCAAACACAACATAACCATATTTCACTTTTTGTTTTGTCATGTTGGAGAAACAACTGGACCATCTACCCTTTAGTTATTTAGACATGTGCAAAGACCAATAAACAGTCCAAGGCAACGAAAGGTGCTGCAGAGAAATGCTATCCGTCTATTTTCACTTCATATGTGTTTCAACTGTTCTTCCTTACATATTGTCTTTGTGACCTCAGTGAAAGGGGAAGATGGAATTGAGGGAAACGTGGATTTAAAGGAAGTGAGATGTGGTCGTTTCACTCTGTTCATTTCTCTTTCTCTTTCCTTCTTTCTTCAGGAGTCGAGTTTTGCCAACAGGAAGTTGTTGGAGCAGCTAACAGAGGAAGGACAAGAGAAGGACAAACTGCTCAAAGATCTGGACGAGGCCAAGAAGGTACACACACACACACATACTGTTTGAATACACACTTGATTTTGTGACGTGCATAAAGACACATTAAGCTTCTGAACATGCTAATGGTGTGTGTGTGTGTGTGTGTGTGTGTGTGTGTGTGTGTGTGTGTTGTGTGTGTGTGGTGTGTGTGTTTGTGTGTGTGTGTGTGTGTGTGTGTGTGTGTGTGTGTGTGTGTGTGTGGTTGTGTGTGTGTGTGTGTGTGTGTGTGTGTGTGTGTGTGTGTGTGTGTGTGTGTGTGTGTGTGTGTGTGTGTTGTGTGTGTGTGTGTGTGTGTGTGTGTGTGTGTGTGTGTGTGTGTGTGTGTGTGTGTGTGTGTGTGTGTGTGTGTGTGTGTGTGTGTGTGTGTGTGTGTGTGTGTGTGTGTGTGGTGTGTGTGTGTGTATAGACGGCAGAGAAGAGGAAGGCCATGTTGGATGAAATGGCGGTGCAGCTGATGCAGGAGAAGTCCGACCACAAGGAGGCGCTGTCTGACCTCAAACTGCAGCACGAGAAGGAGGTGAGGGAGTTTATAAATACAGTCTAAGTTTGAGACATGATCTCTCATTCCTCTCCTTATGTACTTTCTCCTGTCCTTGTTGCCTCTTCTCTTCTCTCTCATCTCCTTGTTTCCTCTGGTCTCGTCTCCTTTCCCCCTTTTTTGTTCACTTCCCTTCCGTCTCCTCTACTTGTTTTGTCTTCTTGCTTTCGCTTCTCTCGTTTCCTCTCATGGTTTTTCTGTTCTTGTTTCCTCTCCTTATGTACTTTCTCCTGTCCTTGTTGCCTCTTTTGCTCCCTCTCATCTCCTTGTCCTCCCTCTCAGGTCCTCGGAGTGAGGCTCGATATGAGAAGGAGCTCCGAGGCCTTCACGAAGACAAGAACCGCTCCGAGGAGGATCCGACAGCAGCTGCGAGATGAAAAGGTAAACGGAATAGGAAGAAGGGCCAAAATATATCTGGGGAAATACGTTTGACAAGTGTGTGTCTACCATATGTCATCACAGATAAATGGTAGTGTCCATGTATGATTCTTATATCTGTGTGTGTGTGTTTGAGGCGCGGTTCGAAGGCGCTGGAGGGGCTGCAGCAGCGGGTCGAGGAGCTGCAGGCTCAGGTTCTGTCCATGGAGGGAACCAAGGGATGGTTCGAGAGACGGCTGAAGGAGGCCGAGGTCAGTCCCACAGACACCTGGAGCACATTTTATTTATTTTTAACACTTTATTTATTGGTTTTTCCCACACATAACACAATCAGGAGAAAATACAGAGTACAAATGCAGGTGCTATGTACAAAATAAATACAAAAAATGAAAAAACAATTATGACCAAACAATAATGATAATAACATGAAAAGACCACTACAGTATTTCAATCAGGAGAGACGGTTTGGATGTAAGAATACATATTTATTGCCAGGAATACACAAATGAATGTAATGGAGTTTTGGCGATTAGGCCCCGTTGTGCAGGAGTATCATTCGGGAGGGGAGAACCGATCCGATGAAACCCCCGGGGTCTAGACACTGGTGGTGGTGAATGGATGGTTGGTTCGGTCTGAAGGGGAGGGGCTTAGCTTGACCCTGGTGGTGGTGAATGGATAGTTGGGGTCTTGAAGGGGAGTGGCTTAGCTTGACCCTGGTGGTGGTGAATGGATAGTTGGGGTCGGTCTGAAGGGGAGGGGCTTAGCTTGACCCTGGTGGTGGTGAATGGATAGTTGGGGTCGGTCTGAAGGGGTGGCTTAGCTTGACCCTGGTGGTGGTGAATGGATAGTTGGGGTCGGTCTGAAGGGGAGTGGCTTAGCTTGACCCTGGTGGAGGTGAATGGATGGTTGGGGTCGGTCTGAAGGGGAGTGGCTTAGCTTGACCCTGGTGGTAGTGAATGGATAGTTGGGGTCGGTCTGAAGGGAGGGGCTTAGCTTGACCCTGGTGGTGGTGAATGGATAGTTGGGGTGGGTCTGAAGGGGAGGGGCTTAGCTTGACCCTGGTGGTGGTGAATGGGTAGTTGGGTTCGGTCTGAAGGGGAGTGGCTTAGCTTGACCCTGGTGGTGGTGAATGGATAGTTGGGTCGTCTGAAGGGAGGGGCTTAGCTTGACCCTGGTGGTGGTGAATGGATAGTTGGGGTCGGTCTGAAGGGGAGGGGCTTAGCTTGACCCTGGTGGTGGTGAATGGGTAGTTGGGGTCGGTCTGAAGGGGAGGGGCTTAGCTTGACCCTGGTGGTGGTGAATGGATAGTTGGGGTCGGTCTGAAGGGAGGGGCTTAGCTTGACCCTGGTGGTGGTGAATGGATAGTTGGGGTCGGTCTGAAGGGGAGTGGCTTAGCTTGACCCTGGTGGTGGTGAATGGGTAGTTGGGGTCGGTCTGAAGGGGAGGGGCTTAGCTTGACCCTGGTGGTGGGTGAATGGATAGTTTGGGGTCGGTCTGAAGGGGAGGGGCTTAGCTTGACCCTGGTGGTGGTGAATGGATAGTTGGGGTCGGTCTGAAGGGGAGGGGCTTAGCTTGACCCTGGTGGTGGTGAATGGATAGTTGGGGTCGGTCTGAAGGGAGTGGCTTAGCTTGACCCTGGTGGAGGTGAATGGATGGTTGGGGTCGGTCTGAAGGGGAGTGGCTTAGCTTGACCCTGGTGGTAGTGAATGGATAGTTGGGGTCGGTCTGAAGGGGAGGGCTTAGCTTGACCCTGGTGGTGGTGAATGGATAGTTGGGGTCGGTCTGAAGGGGAGGGGCTTAGCTTGACCCTGGTGGTGGTGAATGGATAGTTGGGGTCGGTCTGAAGGGGAGGGGCTTAGCTTGACCCTGGATTCAGAGGGACGGGAGGTGAAAAGGGGGTGGAGGGGGGTTGCGTCGAGTCACCTGAAATGACAGCTGTCAGAGGGGAGAGCAGATTTAAAAGGGTTAGCGGAGCGCTATGATAGGCTTGTGAGAATAGAGCAAAGTGATTGGTTAAGCTGGGGAGTGACGCCCCCCGATCACTTACTGAGAGGAGAGAGAGTAGTAACATGGACATAATAATATGAATGAGAGAAGACGGTCTTCCTGGTTGAACTTGCACTGAGCTTCATTAGCAATGACAAAAATAAACCAAAATACACAATGACATGATAAGACAGATACAGACCCCTAAGACCCCCACCCCCCCCCCCCCTACCTCCACAGGGCCACACTGTGCAGTAATCGTCAAAAAAGGAGAAATAAAGATTCACCTGAAGAGCATTCAATAGTTTAGAAAATATAGTATGTCACATTCCACAATTCACAAGATCTCTTACTCTTACTTATTGGGATATGGTATGAACTCTGCTTATCTTTTACAAGTTATATTATATTAATGCCCCAGAATACATTCAAATCTGTATCCCCTGATATATAATCTAATTAGGATGGTCGAGGGAAGTCACACAAACACGAAGGCTTTACAAAAAACGATGTTTAGTAAATAAAGGCTTGATTTGTCGACTAAAGACTGCTGAGGCCACTCGTTAGCTTCAGGTACATTTAGGAATACATTTTTACACAAAAGGACTATGGATTTTTCCTCCATCACCTAATCTAAAAATTGATTTGGGAACAGATATGAAAATACTGTAATATTTAATGTAATATAACTCACATAGCTGCAGCAAAGAGTTGCATCATGGGTAATGAATAAAAAAGACAATTCCCTGGCATTGATTTTCATCCTCTTTATTTTTAAACTGCTGTGTCTCTGACAGTCCTTTAGGAATGCATTTATAAATATATGGGCTACTCCTAACTAACTGAATGTAATACATAATTTGGCATTTCTTTCTGCAGGAGAACATCGAGAAGAAGACTCTGGAGCATCAGGAGGAGGTCGAGCGGCTGCAGAAAGAACACACACTTCAGCTGGAGGTACACACACACACACCACACACACACACACACACACTCTTAATCTTAACCAGAGAAATTTACACACTAATGTTTTTTCAGAACAAAATGTTTAAGAAAGTGTTTTGTAATATAAATAACAAACGTGTGTGTGTGTGTGTGTGTGTGTGTGTGTGTGTGGTGTGTGTGTGTGTGTGTGTGTGTGTGTGTGTGTGTGTGTGTGTGTGTGTGTGTGTGTGTGTGTGTGTGTGTGTGTGTGTGTGTGTGTGTGGTGTGTGTGTGTGTGTGGTGTGGGTGTGTGTGTGTGTGTGTGTGTGTGTGTGTGTGTGTGTGTGGTGTGTGTGTGTGTGTGTGTGTGTGTGTGTGTGTGTGTGTGTGTGTGTGTGTGTGTGTGTGTGTGTGTGTGTGTGTGTGTGTGTGTGTGTGTGTGTGTGTGTGTGTGTGTGTGTGTGTGTGTGTAATTGAATGTTTCTAATTAAAGCGTAGTTGTCTCCATGGTAACTTGGACAGGTTAAAGCGTGTTAACAGCAGATGAGAGGAGGCGGCTGGTGTGAGCGCTGACAGTCTGCTGCAGAGACTCTGAACGTTCACACAGTCTGTCCGCATGTTGCAAAAAACACACTCTGATGCTCTGCAAGAGAACCATGACCACGGTTCTGCTTCAGGGTTCTGCTTCTGGGTTCTGCTTCCTCTTCTGTTGTTTCTGCCTTGTCTGACAGCATTGAGAAAATATCCAGTGTGTTAGAGGTGTGGATGTTATATTGAGTACAGTACATTTGAGATACTTGTACTTCAGTTGAGTATTATAATGTCTTTCTACTTCTACTTAACTACATTTATCTGACAGCTTACCTTACCTAACTGATTAATATCTCTGCACACAAGACCTATGAACATGTGCATCTCAAAACAATAAGTACATTATTAACTTTTTAATAGAAAGATAAGTAATGTGACACAACATTGTTATTTATGTATTTTGAGATTTGGACTAAAACACATTGTGATGGTGTCGTTTGGACTCGATGTGTGACTAGTTTGATGCTTTAGTATTAATAATGTCATTTCTATAAATAGGTTAACAGACAAAGTCAAAATACTTATTATACTTTAACTTCCTTCTCCTGATTTAACTATTATTAGTGCAGTATTAGCACCTTTGAAATACTTCCTAGCACACTGCTTCTTTGTCTGATCCTTGTTGTGCGTTAGTGTCATTTTAAAGCTGAGATAATGAGATGCCCATGAAGGATTTTTAGGCTCTGGAAGGTTTTACAAACATTAAACCCCATAAAATCTGATTTGATACCAGGCCCTCTTTACAGTAAGGTATCTCTCTTATGCTAGACCAGAGCATTGGAGGAATGTCAATAAGTTATTTAACTAGAGTACCATACAGTACTTATAGCACCTTTCATGCAAGAATGCAGCTTAACAGAACAAGAGGAAAATAGAGTTTTGTCTTCACACTAAAATTCACAAAGAAACTCACAAAAAAACTCATGCCTTTATAAATACAGATAAAAAAATGCTGAATAAACCCATTATCCCCAAACAATTAACTCTGCACATTTAAAAACATCATGTCCTAAAGGAAGCACTTACCTTCCTTATCATAAGAGTTTGATAAGGAACCAATAAAGCACTGCCCGCCGTGCATCATGGGATATGTCAGTGTGAATGTAACAAAGTACTCTCAGCCAATCAGATAACCCGGCTGACTCTGCGGCCCTCTGAGGAAACAGTTTGTTCCAGAGGGACTCGTGTGTGTGTGTGTGTGTGTGTGTGTGTGTGTGTGGTGTGTGTGTGTGTGTGTGTGTGTGTGTGTGTGTGTGTGTGTGTGTGGGTGTGTGTGTGTGTGTGTGTGGTGTGGTGTGTGTGTGTGTGTGTTTGTGTGTGTGTGGTGTGTGTGTGTGTGTGTGTGTGTGTGTGTGTGTGTGTGTGTGTGGTGTGTGTTTGTGTGTGTGTGTGTGTGTGTGTGTGTGTGTGTGTTGTCCTGGATAACAGCCTGCTACAAGGCGCTGAACGAGGAAACTTAATAGGAAAAGTTAATTAATGCTGGAAGAAGTCTAATTAGCGGCAGGTCGGGTGTTCTGCAGGAGCGCAGAGTGTCGTGGGTTTGAGTTTCAGACGCCACAAGTCCCTTTTCTGACAAGAACTCATCAAGGTGTTAAAAATAATCACGCCATACATCCGTCTGTTTCTGAAAGACTCTGATCTCTTAAGTTCCATCACTTTCACACCAAATTTGATTTGTATTAAAAGCCTTTATAGCTCATACATATTCATGTTATTATGTCAAACAGAAATTTGCACTTTAAAGATTCTTGGATTTGATTAAAAGCGAAAAAGACAATCATCTTTTCCTTTTTAAGA
>JAAOOA010000489.1:862951-1195451 GCA_012861695.1 Trematomus loennbergii | reverse complement strand
TAATTAGCCGCAGAAGATTAGAGGGGAATTAAATGTCATTTTTTTTTTTTTAAGTTAATCCCAGAGTCAGCTGGCTTAAGAGTGAGGGGGCACCGCTGGAGATGGAGGTTTAGACTTCTTTAAATATTTCCATTCACCAGGAGAGCAAAGGGATCACAGGAAGAAAAGTTTCTAAGATAGATTGTTGCTGCATTTTCTTTTGTCTTTTCTGAGTTTTGTTGAAATGTTAAAGCACCTCCTTATCCTCATGCCTAATCACATTTTTCACAGACACATATGCTCTTTGTATATGAGGGAATGGATTTTAAGCGTATGAGGAAATGGGAACAGTGCATTTAATGTGTAACCACAGGGGTTTCCAATTATTTTATTTCTTCAGAATTTCTCCTGCAGAATTTCCTCACAGATTGAGAAGGATTGATGGGTTTTAGGGATGCTCCGATCGCTTTTAAGGATTTTAAGTTTTATTCTGAAACAGAGGGAACAATGTGATTCTGTTGCAGATTCAGAGTTCCTTGTGTTGTGTTTTTCCCAGTATGATGATAGAGAAATGTCCTCATGTGTCTCCGTGTCTCCGTGTCCTGCAGGAGAAGCAGTCGGAGATGGAGGGGTTAAGCAGCAGCTGCAGGAGGTGGAGAAACAGACGGAGGAGCACAACGCCGCCATGGAGAAACTCAAACAGGTAACAGGGGAAACTTCTAACATCAGTGGGGATGGATATGAGAATGTGGAGATAGTAATTCAGTTTATTTTATTCACAAACAGGTGAAAACAAAAAGGCCATTTGGAGATAGTATGTGTGATGGGCATTCAAAATATACATAACGAACAAATCTAGAATGGAGAGAGAAACATTAGAAGCTAAAAACAAACTAACACTAACCAAATACAATGCAATACCAAGGGGCTTTATTGGCATGACCACATTTTAAACACAGTATTGCCAAAGCATTCCTCACAAGGCGTTATAACAGAACAAAGACAAAAGAAACACTAACATAAATGTGAACATACCCTAACATTCATCTAAATGCTCCCAAAACATTGATTAATCAAGTACAAATGTTAGTGTTAAATAGGTAAGATAAATATACTTAAAGGGGACTTAAATGTGTCCCCGGTGTGTCAGGGAACTCACGCAGCGTCAGAAAATAAAACCCTCTCTCTTTTCCTCCGTACCCAAATCTCTAAAAACGGGGCTACAACGGAGCTGATCCAGATTTGCGTCCGATATGACGTAATATCTGAAATGTGGACCCACGGCCCTATCAGAAACGTTGCTATCAGAAACATGCCCGACTGTTTTGGACGTAATATGGTCGGTGTTTACATTAGCATCGCTAACACTCAGAGCTAACCTGTACTGGAGAGCATGTGTGTGAAGAAGCAGGAAATAAAAAGGAACTCACCTTGTGGTATAACCGGCAAGAGAGAAAGCCTTTGAGCTCCATACTGTTTCAGAAATAATCCTTGATAATCCATGATATGGCGTTTCATCACGGCAGTATTTAGTTTAGACAGTAGCTGCCGGGTCCCACATGAGCTCAGCCCCTCCTTTTTTTATTTATACATTTTTGAATTTTTAAAGCTTTATTCCCCAAATCAGCACTTTAGTAACAGGAAGTGAAATAGAGGGATATGAGGCATGGCTAGAATGGGTGATCTGTTTGGTATTTTGAGCAAAACACTTCATAGACATGTTTTTTATATTTTTTTATATATCTGAGACCTATGCTATTGCCTAATAATAGCATGATAGGTGACCTTTAACTTTAAAGGAACATTAAAGGGATTGTTTTACCTAGAGATGCATTTTTGTAATCCCTGATGTAAGCGTAGGGTATCGGTGCAGAGAACTGATCTGGTTCCAGCGCCTTTTTCTCAAAAATGTAATAAAATGTCTACCTCTTTGGAGATTTCAACAACATTTCACTTCATTGATCAGCTCACACTTTTGCATCTCTTACACAAACAATGCTGTCCTCTCAAATGTCTCATGTGGAGGTGTGTGGCGCAGTGGGTAGTGCGTTGGTGTTGGGATCAGGGGAGCACAGGTTCAAACCCCTCTGCAGTCAGCATGTCGTTGTGTCCCTGAGACACTTCACCCCAAATTGCTCCTGTGGGGATTGTCCACAGTATTGAGTATGTAAGTCGCTTTGGATAAAAGCGACTTACAAGTGACATGTAATGTAATGTGACGCAGATCTTCACCAGCTCCACATCATATTCAGAATGTACTTCCTATTATGATACTTTTAGAGCTCTGAATGGTCCGACTCTGCAGCCTTTTACCAGCAGGTCTCTAGAAAATATAGACTTGTATTTAACCCAAGAGAAATGATTGTGTAGCATAATACATATCAAATATCAATAAGGTGCTGAAGTCTGATCAGATTTTGAAGAATACCCTGACCTTCTCAAATCTCCTCAGATCTCTTGATACATTTAAAATCAGCTAACAAGTTGCTGCTACCTGCCTTTTGTTTAGTTGTATGCTTTGCTTTGCTCTTTTTGTATCTTCTTCAATGGTGCTATATAAATACACTTATACTAACTTAACATCTGAAAAAGTGCGACGGTGCTATAACAAAAGAATACTTATCTGCATCAGCATTAAGGAAAAGATAAACTGTATATATTTTTAAGTGTGGTGGTATTCATGTTTTATTCTTTGTCTCTCTAACCTCCATCGATCTGTTGTTGTCTCTCTGCAGGAGATAAAGGACACTGTGGACGGGCAGAGGATTTTAGAGAAGAAGGGAAGTGCAGCGGTGAGTACATGGCTATTGACTGATGTTTCCACACACACACACACACACGCAGACACACACACACACACACACACACACACACACACACACACAGACACAGACACAGACACAGACACAGACACAGACACACACACACACACACACACACACACACACACACACACACACACACACACACACACACACACACACACAGCAGACAGACACACACACACAGCAGACACACACACACACACACACACACAACACACAGACAGAAGCACACAGACACACACACAGACACACACACAGACACACACACAACACACACAGACACACACACAGACACACACACAACACACACAGCCACACACAGACACACAGACACACACACACACACACCACACACACACACACACACACACACACACACACACCACACACACACACACACACACACACACACACAGCAGTGGTGGACTGACGGAGAGATAGAGACAGACAGGTGGATGCTTAGGCAGTGTGGAATTTGAATGGAGATGAGGAATAACAGAGTATATTTTGCAGATTAATTGAGAGGAGCCATGCATGGAAACTAATAATTAGAAAGTAAATCTCTGACCCTGTGTGTGTGTGTGTTTTTGTGCGTGTGTGTGTTTGTGTGTGTGTTGTGCGCAGCTGAAGGACTTGAAGCGGCAGCTGCAGCTGGAGAGGAAGAGAGCGGACAAACTGCAGGAGAGACTGCAGGAGATCCTGACCAACAGCAAGACCAGGACAGGTACCTGAACGCACCGTTAAACACCCTGAATGTAATGTCCCATCATGCTCTGCTCTAACATGTCCACTAAATTGCACTGGTCATATTCTCTGGACCATATTTAGGCTAAAAAGAAGGCTAGATTAAAAACAAGGCCCTGGGTTTCAGGTCCTACCTGACAGACCGTAGCTTCTCAGTGCAGCTAGGTGCCTTCTCCTCTGCCATAGCCCCTCTTACCTGTGGGGTTCCCCAAGGCTCGATTTTGGGCCCCATCCTTTTTCTACTGTACATACTGCCCCTAGGTTCAATTCTCACAAAACACAACATCCCCTTCCACTGCTACGCCAGATGTACAGATCTATCTGCCACTCAATTCAAATGTAAACTCATTACAGCTATTGATGGACTGCTTAGCAGAGATCAATACTGGCTGAGCCAACATTTCCTCAACCTCAATGAGAGCAAGACTGAGGTTATCTTTTTGGACCCCAACCTCCAGCCTCCCAGGTTGATATTCTGGGCTCCCTCAAAAATAATATCCTCCCTCTGTCACGAACCTTGGAGTGACCTTCAATAGCGCTTTTAAATTCGATAAGCAGGTCAGCAGCGTAGTCAAAACCTGCTTTTTTTAAATACGACTATTGGCCAAGACTAAGTCGTTTTTATCATTTGAGGACCTGGAAAGGGTTATTAATGCCTTTGTTACCTCGAGGTTGGACTACTGCAACGCTCTGTACGTGGGTATGGACCAGGCGTCAATTAAACGCCTGCAGCTAGTCCAGAACGCAGCTGCACGTCTACTCACTGGCCACAAAAAGCGCGACCACATCACCCCTATTCTGGCCTCACTACACTGGCTTCCAGTTCGGTTCCGAATGGATTTTAAACTCCTTTTATTTGTTTTTAAAGCACTAAATGGGCTGGCTCCGGCCTATATAGCTGAACTCCTCCAGCGCTACACCCCAGCCAGAGCTTTAAGGTCTGCTGACCAGCTGCTGCTGGTAGTGCCCAAGACCAGGCTAAAAACCGAGGGCACCGAGCCTTCGCAGCAGCTGGCCCGAGGCTCTGGAACACTCTGCCCCTCCATGTGAGGTCGGCCCAGACCCTAGGGGTTTTTAAATCTACTCTTAAGACACACTTCTTCTCCCTGGCCTTCTAGTTAGAGCGGAGCACGACTTTATTATTTTTTTTATAAATATCTGTTGTAATTTATTGTCTTTTATTGTGATTATAGAAATGTGTTTTTATGTGATTGTATTATTACATGTACAGCACTTTGGCCCGACCAAAAATCGCTTTTAAATGTGCTTTATAAATAAACCTTGATTTGATTTGATTTGATTTGGGTCCAAATAACATATTTTTCTTGCATGGTGTTTGGCAGATTCTCCTCCAAGCATTTTATATAAAAAAGGAAATCACAGTGCTCTTTAAAGGTTCTTTTGACAACAATATCTTGACAACATATCACCACTTTTATAAGACAGACTAGCTTTGCTCTCTTGCCTCTTATCTATATATCTGGGCTATTTAGTATTTGTTTGACATTAGTTTTTTCACCATAAGCACCTAACTGGAAGATGCTTGCTCTCACACTTTGTATGAATGAGCTTCACCGTTCAGTCTGACAGCCGTATAGCAATGAGGATAATCCACGTAAGGAGATAAAAGTCAAATATCCACTGGCAGAAAAATCAAAGGTTCCCCACAAATGAGCTTTTCGTTCTCTGTTATGATAGTTTCCATCTGTAAGACAAGGCAAAAAACAAGCTTCACCTCCAATTTCTACAGTAACATTACTCCTAACATTAATATGTTCCACTCTAAGCGCTCAGAGAAGGCAAAACAACAGTGGTGCGTTCAGAAATATTACAATGGTTGGAGCGCTTTTTCTCAAGGCTTCCACATGCGGCGCCATCCACTCATTGAAAACAGATGAAATAAGACGCTAGCAGTCAGAAAAAATAAATGTAAGCACAGACCCCAGTGCTTCTGTTTTAAAATCAAAGAACACATGTGCTAATCTGAGCAGCCACAGAAACGTAAAGCTTTCATAGTGCTTTATACATTTTTCAGCAGGGGGATCCCTTAGAAGTCTTTCTGTCTCCTCTCGTTTACAATATGGGGAAATTTAGAGCCGGAAGTTCTATCAACCAACATCTAACAACAACTAACCAATTGTCACATGTCTCTCGGCCAAATAACACCCAGGATTTCATGACTTGATCAGATCCGATTCAGCTATGTTGCTAATTAGAGGAACAACCCCGGTGTAAAGATAGTGAACCCAGCTCTGACTGTCTGTGAATGTTTAATATCTGGTGTTTTTGACACTGCATTGTTAGCTTGTTGATTCAATTCTGATTGGATGTGTTGTTTGGGAAACACCCTTTTTCTAAACGTGGTCTATATTTAAACCCAACAGAGACAGAATTAGTGAATGAATGATGAATCGCATGAAGAGCTGAAAACATGTGAGAAAGAATTGTGATATGTGTGCAGGGGATTGTAACATCCCTCACAATAACACATGAACAGACAGAAATGTCATATTTCATGTCGTATTTCCACGTGGTTTTCCAATGTTTTAGCTCTGTTTAATCATCTCTTCTTCTGTAGTGGTTTAATGGCACCGACTGCAGCTGTTCATCTCCATAAACCAATGAGCTAAACATTTACAAAACAGTGGTGAATGGAAACAAGCATTCGATCATGTTTTATTTTCTCTAGATTTGGTTCAAAAATACTTGGCCCCAAGTGGTAACCCTGTCCACAGACTTTAATAATGTCCTTGTATTAGTAATGTTCCCATTTCTCTGCAACACATCGATCTGCTTAACCTCAGAGCTCCGTTCACTGTCAATGGAGCAGAACCTGACATTAAATCTAACAGGAAGAGTATTTAAATCCCCTAAATGGACGGCATTCTGCTTTAAATGCTTCAGTAAGGAAAGACAGCAGTTCTTAGCCAGTGTGTGAGTGTGTGTGAGTGTGTGTGTCCTAAGTGGCTGAAATGTGATTGTAACGTGACCGATGGGTCCGATAATCGGCGGTGTGCTAACCCTGCGTCAGGAGATTCTGGCTCAGTCCGGAACCTGCTGCTCAATATTTAATGCAGAGCTCTGATTCCCTGAGTTGACTTGGACACACTGGCGTCTGCTGGCAAAACACACGCACACACACACAAAACAAAAACAAACACAACACACCCTGCACAGTCCGTCACTTTCTATTTCTCTGCATTTAACTGGACTTTTTACACACTTAAAATTTGTCTCGTTACAAATCTTTATTTCTTCTCCTTTCGTACTTTCAGTAATACACACACACACACACACACACACACACACCACACACACACACACAACACACACACCACACACACACACACACAACACACAACACCACACACACACACACACACACACACACATACACACTAAGAACGGGGCAGGGCAGGGCAGTCCTCAGCATCATGTATAATCTATGAGGAGTGTAAATGTTTAAAAGGCTCTTCTGCACAAACCTGAGAATCAGACATTTTAAAGTAGCATACTTATCCCTCTGCCCACTCACAGCACCTGCATTAAAGGGTGGGTTCAGTGTCTTAAAGGGACAGTACACTGCATTAAACGGCGGGTTGAGTGTCTTAACCTGTTAAGCCCGAGAGACCCCGGTACCGGGCACTGCCGCAACATCTTGCAGGAAACAGTGTCTGAGGGCATGTTCATTTAATAAAACTATGAATGTTTTATATCCATGTAACGGGAAGAAACTCATCTAACTGATCTTTTTTTTTTTTTTCAAAATAAAACCCACAATGCTAACACTGAGCCTCTGAATTAGCAACGAGCGAAAAATGCTAACACCTTACTGCACCGAAAATCACTCACAAAACCTTATTATTTATCTCTTCTCTACATCCATGACATCGTTTCACATCGTGAGGTGACACAGAATCGTTGGACACCCACATTATCACTGAATTATACGAAATGGCGACGTTATAAGCAAAAATGGACATCAAAACAGGTGACGCTAGGTAGCTAAAATGCTGACATTTTTACCTTGGCTCTGTAGTCTCTCCAAAGTGGTCTTCAATGGCATTAAACGATAAAACGCTGCTGAAGTTAATCCATACGTTAATCCAATGTGTCTGTGTCCCTTTGAAATGATTTCTGATAATCCATAAGCATTAAACTGCTTTTCCGTTTCCAGATGTCAAAGCTAGAGATAGGTTCACTCTGATGAAAATTACATGCGCGAAGCCCCCACCATTTCTCTTCACAATGAGTGTGTGAGGGGGACTCCGCCTTCGATTATATTTGCTCTAACGGTCAGAAAGAGGTGTCAACCATCAAAATCGAGCAAGGGGGCCAGAGATATGGAAAATCCACCCAAATCACCCCAGAAGTGGTTTCTTTTTGCTAAATCTCTCTAAAAAGGTCAAATGTCACTTGTTTTGCATCAATCTTGATACAGGGTACTTATTATATGTTGTACTTTGGATTCCTAAAGCTTTAGTCTACCTTACCACCATCCAAGGGTGGTTTTCACTATAAGTAAAAAATAATTTTTGGACGGACACTATAATTTACAGTTTTTTACTATGTAAAATCTAAATTTTCTTTAAAATAAAAAACATCTATATTGATTCTGACTTTTCTACATCCAACTCACAGGTTTATCATTACTTTGAGAAAAAAGATTATTAATTTAACCCTTTTAGAAGGGAAGATATGGTCATTTGTTCTGGGAATGTCATTTTCGAGCCTGAGACCTGAAAAACAGGCTCAGGGCTTAACAGGTAAAAGGACAGTGCACTGCATTAAAGGGCGGGTTGAGTGTCTTAAAAGGACAGAGCGCTATAATAAAGGGCGTGTTCAGTGTCTTAAAGGGACAGTGCACTGCATTTAACAGTGGGTTGAGTGTCTTACAGGGCCGGTCAACTGTGTTAAAGTGACGTGCCACTCCTAAAAGGAGTCATAAGGAGTCATTGTCATAAGAAATTTCCCCTCAGCATAAAAAAGTCTTGTCCTTTAGGTGGCTAAAATAAGTTTTGCTTCTGCCCTTGTCCTTACAACTTCATAGTTGACCAATATCTCTCTCTCCTCAGGTCTGGAGGAGCGGTTCTGTCAGAGATCAACAGTCCCAGTCGGAGTCAGCCGACCGGAGACTCGTCCTCAGTCTCCTCCTTCTCCTACAGAGACATGATGAAGAGGCCCAGCCGACCAATCAGAGCAAGGTGGGTGGAGCCTGTGAAACAGAGTTTGGAAAGATTCAAGTTTTTTAGCCTAGTGAAGTTTTAAAAGGGTTAGGGTTAGAGTGATGAGTTTCTTCTGCGAAATAAACACGTGACCAATTTTGACCACGCCCTGAGAAAATAGGAATCAGAATGGTTCAAATCAAATGATTCCCAAACCTACTAAACTGAAAACATCCCATCATCCTCCTCTCTCTCTTGCTGTCTCTCCTTCATTCAATTCTCCTTCCATTTTAACTTCTCTCTGTTTTTGCATCATCTTGTACTTGTATTTTAACAGAGTCTTTGAAGTTCCTCTGTTGTTATTTTTACCCCCTTACTGTTTCATCATTGTGTGTGTTGTGTGTGTGTGGTGTGTGTGTGTGTGTGTGTGTGTGTGTGTTGTGTGTGTGTGTGTGTGTGTGTGTGTGTTGTGTGTGTGTGGTGTGTGTGTGTGTGTGTGTGTGTGTGTGTGTGGTGTGTGTGTGTGTGGTGGTGTGTGTGTGTGTGTGTGTGTGTGTGTGTGTGGTGTGTGTGGTGTGTGTGTGTGTGTGTGTGTGTGTGTGTGTGTGTGTGTGTGTGTGTGTGTGTGTGTGTGTGTTTATTGATAGAAACACTGTAAATAGAGCAGACAGGTTCAGTTTATGCAACTGAGTTCTGTTCAAAACACGAGACTCTGCTGAGGCCCGTCAGTTTACTGTGTTGTGGCGGTCGTCATTAATAACAGCGTCACAAGACAAATAAGTGGCTGTTTCCACGTTGAACAAACTCCCAGTACAGTCATCAAAAAAAAATCTAGTTTATGTTTAATTCCTAAGGCTGCATTTCAAATGAAAAAAAGTGTTCTGACTATGTCTACTGGTTACTACGTCTGTTGCAGCATTGCAAATCCATGTGGCAAAGTATAAATGCCGCCTTTGATCTAAGAACAAAGAAAGCAGAACAAAGAAAGAAATTTTTCGAACATGCAATGAATTAAAACATGAAACAATTGGGAATTCAATATCCTGTCTGTCAGTGCTTGGTTGACTATAGCTCTAATTGTGTGATAAAAGACACTCTCTGTAATCCATGACTGTTTCCTTTTTCCCATATTTGTAAAATTGGAAATGAGGGACGTCTCAGGCGCAATTCCCAAAATAGGAAATGGTGCAGGGATTTTTTTGTAGGAAGTTAGCATCGCAAATGTTCCCTCGACAAAAGCCATTTGGATTTTTCCATATTATTTTTTGGTTTTGCAGAAAATAATCTCTGGGCAAATACGTTTATGATACCTCCATCTTTGTTCAGATGGATAATCTCCACTGATTACACACTTTATGATCTTCAAGTAAAAAGCTAACAGTAGGTTGTAAAGGAACTACTTCACGTCACCACCGCCAGGGTTGGGTTGTAACGGAATACATGTAACGGCGTTACGTAATCAGAATACAAAAATCAAGTAACTGTATTCAGCTCGCGTTACATTGAAAAACGAGTAATCTGATTACAGTTACTTTCGTAAACCTGAAGTGAATACATTTTGGATTACTTATTGGAATTATTGGTGGAAAGATTTCCTCACAACATTTAATATGCATTACTAAAGGTACAGCCGAATCATCACAGCGCACAAAACCTATTACCGCCGCAGATGGACCAAAAAAGGGTTTGAAAAAATGTGCGGGTCCGCTCAGTGAAACAATAACAACGAAACATGGAGGAACACAAGTCTGCGTTTAAATCGTGTGTGTTGTGGTGTGTAGAGGTGTGTGTGGTTAAACATCAGCAATGTTCGCTTGATGACATTTAGTCGTCTCATTTAAACACTGCCGTAGAGCAAAACGTTAAAATCTCTTCAGACCTTAGTTCACGTTTACAACCACAAGCACGTTCAGAAAACCTAACCCGAGATCGCTAGGTGATGACTCGGTTCCACGTTTAGGAGTCATTCCTGCACCCCTCGATAAGCACTCTCATGAAGCATGCTAAGGTTTTCACACCTAAAAGGCTGCAAGTGTGAAGAACCTGAAGTCATTTCCTCTGTACAAACTGTCTTTGTCTGATGATATCTAATAACGTTTTTTCTCCTTTCTGTGTGTCAGTCTGGAGGAGGCAGCCCTCAGTCTCAGCGTCCGGCCGAGTTATCTGACGACGAGGTCGGGGAGTTGTTCCAGCGCCTGGCCGAGGTGCAGCAGGAGAAATGGATGCTGGAGGAGAAGGTGAGCAGCCACTTCTTACCGGTCTTCATCTCTACTAGTCTACTTGCACTGTGAACCCGGAGATGTTGAGAACACACAAGTTTAATGTTAGAAATGTACAGTACGGGTCCCCAGCACATAGAAACTACTGGATTGCTATCTTGCATATGTTGGGCATTTTGCACAGTTTCATTTATATGGCATTCATATCTATATGCAGACATAAATAGGAATAGCTAGAAACATGGGTTGACGGATTTGGAAAATGTTGGTGTGGTTTTTTAGGTATATTGAGGACATTTTAGGATCAAACATTTAGTTTTGAGTCCCTTTTAAATGTAAAATCAACCCAAAATCAGCCCATCAGGAGTACAAATATGGCCACTTCCTGGTTTAAACTGCCATTTGTTTATCTTGAAAATGTCAGGAATGGATTCAACATCCTCAATAACCTCCAAAACCACTCCAAAATGGTCCATAGCGGCCAAGATTTTTTTTTATATTGTCTGCATATGATAATTAATGCAACTTATGCTAATTGTGCAAATTGCCCAACATATGCAAGTTAGCGTCCTGCAGTTTTCTATGTGCTTGGGACCCTTACTTTACATTTCTATCATGAAACTTTGGGGTCCTCAACATCTCCGGGTTCACAATAAGACTCTGAGCTGCAAACAGACATGTCAGTCTCTCTCTGAAACACTTTGATAAAATCAACATCAAGATGTGTACAAAGTCAATCAAACCTTCACCCTGTCCTCCTGTAACGTCTCCGCCGGCTGCCTCGTGACATTTTACCACTTCACTTGATGCCTCGAGTCGACAGTCGGGTCAATGATAACAAAAAGTTCCTCCTGTTTTTAGAAGGAGGGTTATGTTTGTAGATGCATTTTAATATCCTCTGCAGCATTCAATATTCTGATGTTTCCTCTGAGGGGTCAGGGCCGTGTCTCTGCAGACGCTGCAACAATTCATCTGATTGGTGATCCACGCATTATTTATGGTCACTAAATTCTGATCAGTAGTTGTCTGCTTTCAGGAAGTATACCATGTACACAGTCCATGTAAAATACTCCATTTGTTGTAAAAGCTTGTAAAATACAATATAAATCTTGGATGCTGTTGGAGCTCTGAAACTTCATTCTGTAATATATTAGAGACTAAATTGTTAGAATACAAATCAAAACTCAGATTAGACGTGTGTCAGAAATTAATGTTTGATTAACAACAGACCAGTGCTTTAATGTAAATAAGTACATTTGCTCAAGTACTGCAAGTAAGGGAAAGTAGAAGTACCTCAACATTTTATGCCTCTTCTCCAATACGTTTTAGATGGAGTTTTGTTTCTTGTTTACTCTACTCCAAGCTGTATTTACTTTATGACTAAAATGATAAATACAAAATATAATCAACTGATAAATGATAGTGTATTATCTTAGATTGAACTGTGTAGAAGTACATACATCTAGTAGAATATGCTCTATACTTACCAGCTGTACCGTTAAAGAGATGAAGACATTAATGCATCATTCATTTGAATCCATAATAAAATATACATTAATCTATAGGCAATTCTCTACATTAAGTACGGTACAGAGGTCATGTTAACCGAATATTTAATATTTTTTTAACAATGATGGAAAAATCTCAAAGCAGTCCGTCATTTTGACAGATTAGAACAAACTCGGAACAGCGCCAAAGTTTCCCCGCAGCGAGGCTCCGGTGTTATGCCGTGTTATGCATGCCCTCCAAAAAGGAAATGATATAGTTTCCAAACCTAACTTGCCGTACAGATCATTAATGTCTGCGAGTTTTTTGCTTTACGCTGTGCGCGCTCCTGCGACGTGCAGTGGGCTTGCATAACACAGCCCCCCCCCCATTGTCAGTTCACGAGCATGCTTCCCCCCCCCCCTCGTCGTCAGAGTTGTGTAAAGGCCGACGGGTAATACTGGATTTTGACGAAAACTTTACGATCCTGTCCGTCAGCGAAAAAGTCTAGCGCAACCTCTGGTAGGGTAATACTTTTTTAGTTTTAGTAAGATAAGTTAAGTAAAATGTCTACTTTCAAGTGAAACATCTTCAGCAGATTGAACACAAACTGTTTTAATTTGTCTCCTTCAGGTGAAACATCTGGAGGTGAGCTGCTCGTCGATGGCTGAAGACATCTGCAGGAAGAGCTCCATCATAGAGACCTACGTGATGGACAGCCGCATCGGTAACACACACACACACACACACACACACACACACACACACACACACACACACACACACACAACACCACAACACACACACACACCACACACACACACCCACCACAGTTTGAAGATGTGAGACTAGAATATAAAGACTGAAACTGATATTTGAAAGGCGTGTTATTCCTGTGGATTACTGTTGGGCAATGTGTTAAGTAAAATCATTCCTGAAGGTAATGGAGGTAAGAAAGATTAAACTCTTTATAAAGCAGTTTTGAAAGTTGTCAAAAGGTCTTATAAAAAGACACTATTCAGTTGCATTATGGGAAATGTAGGATCCGAAGTTTCTGCAGTTATAGTTGGAATATCTCCATCGCCTTTGCACACATTCAGACTTCTCAAACTTGAAAGGAGCTCTTCACTGAATCATTCACGTGATGTAGAAAGTATATATCGCTGGTATAAAGCAGCATCGCAGACAAATCGTTTACTACAAGCTCTTATAATAGCCCGTTGACTTCAAACAATGCGACATGACGATTCCCTGGTTCACAGTGCTCAGAACAAAGCCAGGTAATATATAAGAAGTGCATCAGTCAGCAGAGAGTGTGCCGCCTCAGCACGTCGTTTATCTGAACATGACACTTCGTTACGACCACTTGAATCCACCGCCTCCATTACCTCCACACAGCTTCACATGGAGCAAACTGCCACAGGAACAACACCATGTGACCCAACGATGCAAACATGGAGCTGTGGTTCCTCTCTGTTAGTAGTCTGAAATATTCAACATTTAATCTCTCTGTTTGAGTCCTGTGTGTCTTTCTCTCATGTTTCTCTGAGTTCAGTGCTGCTATTTTAGCTGCACACTGATGCGGAGTGAGTGTGTGAGTGTGTGTGTGTGTGAAGTGTTTTTTAATAACTCCTCAAACTATCAGCTGATTTATTTTTCAATTAAATACCCTCCTCCTCTTCCTCCACCCTTCTCTCCCCTCTTCTTTATAATGAGCATCGCTGCAGACACACATGAATCATGCTCCATCAAACTGTACAATAAGAGGAACTACAGTATTTTTAAAATTCTGTTTTCCCTTTCATTTCAACGCTTGATGATCATGTTCAAATAAACCACAGTAGAGACACATTAAAGAGTCAACGGGCTGAACGTTAATGATGAGAAACAAGGACAATAATAGCTATTGATTAGTCGATCGTCAGTAACATAACAACGGAAGACCAAAAGTAATTCTCATTCTCTCGCTTTATTTTCTGTATTTCTGATCATATGGAGAGTTTCACTGCCAAAAAACAAACAATCTGTGAATGACTGTGTTACATTTCCTGTACAAATAGTTACCTCCCGCCCCCCCCCCACACCTGTGTTTCTCTCCCACTGTTTTCAATTTCATGTTTGACTGGTTTAATTCTCCTCTCTCTCTCCATCCCACTAACGTTGTAATAATGGTAAATCTAATGGGCAGTAAAAAACCTGTGTTGTGTGTGTGTGTGTGTGGTGTGTGTGTGGGTGGTGTGTGTTGTGTGTGTGTGTGTGTGTGTGTGTGTTGTGTGTGTGTGTGTGGTTGTGTGTGTGTGTGTGTTGTGTGTGTGTGTGTGTGTGTGTGTGTGGTGTGTGTGTGTGTGTGTGTGTGTGTGTGTGTGTGTGGTGTGTGTGTGTGTGTGTGTGTGTGTGTGTGTGTGGGTGTGTGTGTGTGTGTGTGTGGTGTGGTGTGTGTGTGTGTGTGTGTGTGTGTGTGTGGTGTGTGTGTGTGTGTGTCATACTCTCACACACAGCTCCATACATCCAGTGTTCATTTACATTTAGTTAAAACTTGTCGTGAAAACGCGACCGAGCGTGTCGCCGTTTTGTAGCGTTGCTAGGCAGCAGTGGTAATCTGTGGAGAGCAGTTGGAGGTTTAGTGCCTTGCTTCAGGGCACGTCAGCAGCTCACGCTCAGAAACAAAGTAGTAATCAGATCAGAAACTGCAGTACAATTACCACGCTGGGATAATACTCCACTGCAAGTACTGTGTTCAAAACCTGAGGTAAAAATCAATGTGCATTCAATTGTTTGACTATTATATATCTACAGTTTCTGGATTAATATTACAGCTACATTAATGTATATGTGGTATTTTACTAATGATGGAGGAGGTCACAGCAGGTAGAGGCCCCTCTGATCCCCCATGATGCATTGCACCGATTATAAAGGCAGTAGAGGATTTAAAACAGCAGGAGCAGGAACTACTTTATAAAGTAAAAACTAAAAGGCTAATAACACAATGTGACTTGTGGTGAAAAAACAATCCTGTAAGTCCGTGGCTGGGGTGGTGGGGTCTTTTATAATCCGGAGGGCTTTCTGAGCCGCTGGGAGTAAAGGTCCTCCATGGATGGCAGCTCCGTCCTGGTGATGTTCTGTGCAGTTTTCACCACCCTCTGTAAAGTCTTACGATTGAGGGCGGTGCAGCTGCTGTACCAGGCCGTGATGCAGCCAGTCAGGATACTCTCTATGGAGCACCTGTAGAAGGTCAGGATGCTCTCTATGGTGCACCTGTAGAAGGTCAGGATGCTCTCTATGGTGCACCTGTAGAAGGTCAGGATGCTCTCTATGGTGCACCTGTAGAAGGTCAGGATCCTCTCCATGGTGCACCTGTAGAAGGTCAGGATGCTCTCTATGGTGCACCTGTAGAAGGTCAGGATCCTCTCCATGGTGCACCTGTAGAAGGTCAGGATGCTCTCTATGGTGCACCTGTAGAAGGTCAGGATCCTCTCTATGGTGCACCTGTAGAAGGTCAGGATCCTCTCTATGGTGCACCTGTAGAAGGTCAGGATGCTCTCTATGGTGCACCTGTGGAAGGTCAGGATCCTCTCTAAGGTGCACCTGTAGAAGGTCAGGATCCTCTCTATGGTGCACCTGTAGAAGGTCAGGATCCTCTCTATGGTGCACCTGTAGAAGGTCAGGATCCTCTCTATTGTGCACCTGTAGAAGGTCAGGATGCTCTCTATGGTGCACCTGTAGAAGGTCAGGATGCTCTCTATGGTGCACCTGTAGAAGTTGCAGAGTATCCTGAAGTCCATGTTGAACCTCCTCAGCCTGCGGAGGAAGAAGAGCCGCTGTTGAGCTTTTTTGGTGA
Organism: Trematomus loennbergii; assembly: GCA_012861695.1. Taxonomy (NCBI): domain Eukaryota; kingdom Metazoa; phylum Chordata; class Actinopteri; order Perciformes; family Nototheniidae; genus Trematomus; species Trematomus loennbergii. Next base: position 1,179,196 of record JAAOOA010000489.1, on the reverse strand, counting down.
TGGTGGTGGTGTGAAGAGTCCATGTCATACCTTTTATCCTTCCTATCTTGTCTTAACTCCAACTTGTCTTCCATTGATTCCTCTCGTATCTCCTCCTCTTGTCTTCCATCAGCTCACATGCAACCAAAAACCATTTAAAAATCCAAACTATTTCTTCACTTCCTGCTGTGTAAATACAACTTAATAAAAGTACCCCGCCTGTAAATCAGCAGCTCTCTGATGACTCCCCTCAGCTCGTCTGACAGGTAGTGGACTCCTGAGGAGCGTCGACATCTGTTTCCTGTCAGCTTTCTGCAAACATCACATTCATCATGTCGTTACAGCGGGGTCAGAGCCTCGCAGAGAGAACAGAGAGGAGGAGGATCATTAGTGAAGCTGCAGAAGAACAGCGTACACAGCATGTGGCCCAAAGTATACGGACAGATTATCAGACTCCCAGTTGGATAAACATACTTACCTCCGTACATACCTAAAATCTGTTACATGCCAGAAGTTAGACTATCCCCAACGTTAAGTTTGTCTGCACGTTTACAGCCCTCAACGAGGACACACACACACACATTTTTCGACACATTCAGAGCAGCAATAAACTGTAGGACGTGGATAAAATGTGAAAAATGCAGTCACTTAATTTGGATATCACATGATGTATCTGAAGACCATTTACATCAGGGTGTCAAACTCAATTTCATCTCGGGCCACATTCGCATCATGGTTGCACTCAAAGGGCCAGTTTTATATATAAGACTATATAATACATATGTAATATATATAAAATAATGTATATATCATTATTGCCTCTGCATTGGATTATTATCCGATACGGTAATAACTTCATAAATCTCTCAGGGACATTTTGAAAAAAAGTAACATTTTGAGAAAAAGTCAGATTCTGAGAAAAAAATGCATATTTGAAGAAAAAAAGTCAAATTCTGAGAAAAAAGTCAAATTTGAGATGCATTATGGGACATGTAGTTTATGGGCAACGTGCTTCTGTAAATCGGCATGTAACCGTATAATAAACATATTATATTCTTTGCAAGCTCTTGTGGGGCCGCATAAAAAGAAGTCACAGGCCGGATTTGGCCCCCGGGCCTTGAGTTTGACACCCCTGATTTACATGCACACAAACCTATAGAACAACTACAGGAGAGGGACAACCCCAAAACACAATGGGGCCTGTTTAAGGAGTTGATGTTATTCATGCTGGAGTTGCTGTGGATGTTAAAGTGTGTCTTTTACTTTTCCAAACTCCTGGATGGATCGTGAGGAAATGTGGTTTATTATTCACGTTGCCCTCAAAGTAAATATTAATACTGATCCATAACTTTGGTGATCATCTGGTCTCTCCAACATGTTATTGTGTACAGTATTTTGCTTCATGAACAAATTCCTGCAGAATTAATGAGATCATCTGCGTCATCTAAACTGTATCTTTCTGCTAATGAGCTACTAGCATGCTAACGTGCTAAACTATACAGTGTGTGCTAACAGAGCCTCACAGAGCTGCTGCTGTAACTGAACACTCTGAGTGTTGTTATCTGATCTGATGGACTGATTCCATGTGGCTGACAACTTAATTAACCCTCGAGGACAATAACGACAGACTGACTGATTGATTGATTGATGAGGAAACACAAGAAGGAGAGGGACTGTTCATACTGCTTATGGTTTACAACGAGGCCATCAGGACACGAACAGATTGTCCATGTGCAGTCAAGCTTTTCCCTTCAGACAGAGCTTTTTCCCACTTCACTGTTTCTTTGTTATTCCTGTATCATCCCCTTCGGACAGCTCTCTGTAAACGATTCGTTGTATTTGCTGGAGCTTTAAGGGAGCATCAGCTGTTCTTAAAACGGTTCTAAAAAGGTGGGGTTTTTTTAGCGATACCTGCAGGAACACTGTAGTAACAAGTTCACATTACATCTTTATTATTGTGTTTAATGCACATTACATTGGGCCAGGCGCAGGAAGGGATAAACGGACCCTCTGTTTTATGTTTGTATCCACCATCTGTTCCTCCTTTTGAAGTATTACATTGATTCCTGGCATCCTCCAAAGGTTCCTTATGTTTGCTTCTCTTAAGTCTGAGAAGAAACATTGTAGTCAAAAGCAGTCAATATAAAGTCAAGTTTTAACAGTACCTTAAACTCTTTGTCCATAGCAACGAAACATATGTTATTGTATTCATTTGAGGAACCATACCTTATTCTACTTCTCACAGCCTATTTACATATATATAGTGTATGTGTTGTTTAGGGGGGCGTGATTTATGCTGGTAATCTTCCACACGCCTCCAATTCATGATAAAAGTGGGATTAATCCTCCAGCTCACCTGCAGGGAATGAGCACGTGTGGTTGGTTAAGAACGTAATAGTGCATCAGGAGTTGACATCTCAATTTGTAACTTTTCCAACAGCAGTTTAAGAGAAATATAGGAGAGATTTAGGGAACGATACGACCACATGAACTTCTCACAGTCTGACAGCAGAGGAACTTCCACTCGTCTCAGTGGAAATCTCACAAGAACAAACTGAGAGAGTTTCTTATCGATTCTGCTGGAGACACTCAGTCCTCTTCTCGTTTCCTAGGATTTTCGGGCAGTGCGGTTGGAGGTCACGGAGGTCACGGGGGTCTCGGAGGCGTTCTGGCGGAGAGGCGGTCTGGGTTCGGTGCTGCGAGATCTGGTGAAGCCGGGAGACGAGAACCTGAGAGAGATGAACAAGAAGCTGCAGAACATGTTGGAGGAGCAGCTGACCAAGAACATGCACCTGCAGAAGGTAACACACACACCAGGGACACACGGACACGGACACACACACGGACACACACACACACACAGGGACACACACACACACACAAATATCCTTGTAAATGTCTTGTTTGTCCAAAAAAATCCAAATTTTATTTTGGTCGATTAAAATGTGTATTTTGTTGCAAACATTGTCATCAATACATTTTATGTCATTGATTTATTGTTTAAGCATTACATACAAACATTCAACACACACAGAAACATAAATGAGGGAACTGAGCAGTGTGACATCACTGCATCAAAGGGTTTCTGGGTAATGTAGTTCAATGCTAGACAACGTTACGTAACGGCTTTAAATCAGCACTGTGGGTGTGTGTGTGGTTGTGTGTGGTGTGTGTGTGTGTGTGGTGTGTGGTGTGTGGTGTGTGTGGTGTGTGTTGTGTGTGTGTGTGTGTGTGTGTGTTTGTGTGTGTGTGTGTGTGTGTGTGTGTGTGTGTTTGTGTGTGTTGTGTGGTGTGTGTGTGTGTGTGGTGTGGTGTGTGTGTGTGTGTGGTGTGTGTTGGTGTGTGTGTGTGTGTGTGTGTGTGGTGTGTGTGTGTGTGTGTGGAGCGTAGTTAAGTGGTGGTGGTAACTGTTCCCATGACAATGAGCAAGAACAGCACAGTTTTAAATGTCTGGTGTGTGAAGCGGGGGGGTGTAGCCGTGTGTTGAGGAGTGTGTAGGAGGACACATCACCCAGAGAGAGGTCCAGGTTACACACACAACACACACCCACAGACTGCAGTAAACAGACGAGATACACGGTTTCTGTTTCTTTTGTTTGTCGCTTCGCTAGTTTTATAAATGTAAATGTATCAGATTGAGAGAGTTTTCAATACGTGCTCAGCTAAAGTTTTCAATATCAGGTGAGTTTCACAGCTGCTAACGCAATCTCTACCAGTTGGTTTGCCCCCATCAGACACCAAAGAACAATACCTGTCCATAACTATTTTGGAGAAAACAGGACAGTTAAAGGTGGGGTAGGTAAGTTTGAGAAACCGGCTCGAGATACACTTTTTGTGATATGCCATGGAATGCTCTTAACATCCTGATAGCAATGAATATCTGAAGTGCTTTGACAAAAAATCCATAAAAAAATCTCATCTGTGGAAGCCGTAATACTGTAAAAAGCACGACCAATCATTTAGCCGGCCCGGCTAAAATAACTGGATGGCCTACCTGCCTGTCAGCTTCCATCTGTGCACAAACTTATCTCGTGCCCTCATTGGTCATGTGCGCGCTCGTGTGTGTTGGAGGAGGGGCTCTGTAGGAAGTGGCAGATTTTCTCCGGTCGTGTATTTTCAAATTCTAGCGATCTCGAGCCGGTTTCTCAAACTTACCTACCCTACCTTTAAAAACTATTTTATAAATCTAAAATTAACCACAAAGTATTTTCAGAAAATATCTTAAAGGCAAACTTTACCCCCAAATTATGTTTTTACATAAATAACTAACCCCATGTTACGTTGAATTAATTGATGAACACTTTGCCTATCTCAATAAATGCAAGTTTCACGAAGAATCATAATATTGGTCAGCTTAATATATTCACGGATTTTTCGAATTCTTTTAGAAATATCACTAAACCAACAGTTAGGATAAAACAAGCATTTGAAGACCACGCTTTTTCCACTTGTCCGACATATTATAGACCAGAAATCAATCGAACAGATAAATCAACAGACAGAATATTTGTAAGTGCAGCTCAATTGTAAAATAACCACTTTTCTGCAGGACCTGGAGCTTTTGTCCCAGGAATTAGTCCGTCTCAGTAAAGAGAATCCTGGTGGCGGTGCTGCCGGATCGGGATGAGACTATCGCCTGGAAACATCCGTCCTTCCCTTCCTTCTCACTACTGTTGATCACCTCAGCTGGAGAGTTGGGCTGGGCTCAGACTAACACCTGGAAACAGCATTTCTTCCTCTTTCATTCCCTGCGTTTGTGACCTCAGACCGGTTTTTGAAAGGTGTAGAAGAAGAAACTAAAGACAAGACGGGAATGGAAAAGTTTGGTCAGCTCTTTTGTGTTGCTATTGAATGTACTGTAATTAGACTGCACCACTCAGTTCCTGAGCCTGGCTACAACCTGGAAAACAAACATTGTAACTGACTGTAACGCTTTACTTTATGCTTGTTTCTGTCCGAAGGTGATTTCAGAAAAGCACCTTTAAGATTCTAATGTCTGGCTTATGGGTCCGAGCTATGTCCTGGAAAACAGTTGCCTGGTATATAAACTGAATGAATGATTTATTTCATTGTTTATGTGCAGTAACTCTGTTGTGATCTGGCTATTTACTGGGCTTCCTGTCTGCAGCTAAATACTTCAGTAGTAAATGCCCCGTGGGGTCTGTCTATGACCTGGATTGCAGAGATTCATAACCGACAGAAACTACGATTTCATTGACGTTTAAGATCATTTTCCTTCTTCAAAACTGAAATTTGACCCAGATTTCAGCCACATTTCATAATATCTCCTCGGATGTAACGGAGATTATTTCAGTTCTTCTTCCTGATGATGAAAGCCATGCAATGTGACGAAACCTAAAGTAACAATAATATTAGTGGAGCTGTTTGTTAAATGGTAAAACGTTTTTTGTTCACCTTTTCTCTATTTTCTTATGTTTTTCTGCCAAAGTGACCAATGGCAAATTTGATAGTATGGCATTTTTATCGATATTGGATAAACGGTTGCCCTTTACATCTCTTAGACACAAAAACATAAAGGGAATAGAGTAAGATTTTAATTTATACATGGCAGTTAGTCGAGCTACTATAACTAGCTACATCAACAAATCAGTGACCGAGAAATGTACGAAAAGTCTGTAGCTTTGCAGAAATAACAACTCTTGTTTCTCTAAAAATGAAACATGTTAAGCTATCTCCTGCTAACAACATTCAACGCAAATTATAATGTGCGACATATTTTCTAAAAACTCACTTGAACTCATTTAATCAATGTGTGTTCATCGCCTAGGCTATGTCATGGAGCAAAAACAAACTTTACTCATGTTAACTGATTGAATATTGTTTTTGTGGTTGTTTCTGGCCATGGGTATTTCCTGAACATGTTTTGTGTCTTTTGGTTGTTTGTTGGAAAGACACGTTTTGTTTCCCGGTTATTATGTGGAACTTTTACCTTTTTTTATTCATGTTCCAAAATCTGCAATGAAAAACAAATCCTGTTGGAAATCCACCTCCGTCTCCTGTCATTGAATACGTTTCATTACAGGAATGTGACATGGTTCTGTCTATTTGCTGGATTTTAAAGACTGTCCTCATCACTGTAATGTATTAAGACTTGGTGGTTTCGGGGTTTTATCAAAAAGAAAGAAGTCATACATGTATCAGAATAATTAGAATTTAAGTGCATGCAAAAATGACACATTCACTATTTTTCTGATGTATGAGAATACAATTAGTTAACGAAATTTGCTTTTTAAAAAGTCAGTCCTTTGGGGCGTCTGGTTTGGAAAATGAAACTGAAAAGACTGTCTTGTCTCTTTGCTTTGTTTGTTTTGGATAATTCTGCTCTCTTGAATCACAAGAACTGTTTGTCTTGCACTATTAATTTTGTTGTGACTTATTTCCATCCCTACTGGGAACACCAAATGGTGCAACAAAAAAAAAAAAGTGAAACTGTCAGCCTGCTATTCCATGTTTCTGTTGGACTCGGTCTACTTCCTGCTTGAAACAACGTATCTTATTATTTTGACTATATCTTGAAATCTGTAACAAAATGGATGAAGTTAGACTTTTTAACACACACTTCCTGTTGGCTCTACCTTTGTTTGCTACTTGGACCCTGACTACATCCTGGACTGAACCTATTGCACTGGCTGCTTTGGTGACCGGGCTCTGACTAAATCCTGGATATTATGCTTGTAGCATTATGTTGTAACTGCCTGAACATTTCTGCTTTATTTTTTTGTTTGTACACTGCAAAGGAATATACATTTCAGTCTGAACTTCTCAGAGCGAGTGAGAAAAACTCGACTTGTTTTCAGGCAGCTTTTACTCAACCTCAGATCCTTAAGACCCAACTTGAAGGCATTATTAAATATTGAAATGAAGGTAAATGTAGAGAAATATGATCTTGATGTCATACTGTAAATCAAATTTTAATGACTTAACAATTAAGGTTTCAGCTGCACTGAAAACGCTTAAAAGTTTTCCCTCTTTCACTGAGACTGACTGAGCGGATCGGTCTATGTGCTGGACAGTGACTCGGCCCGTTGCTTGGTTTGTTTAAATCTGTATATATATACACGCTGTGATATGACTTCTAACTGTATGAAGAATCAACCGATCTATTTATGAGACTGATGATTATGACGCTAATTATTGTAACATGAGAAAATATGATATAAAAATTATTGTCTGGAGACGATGAGTCCGTGTTTTCCTTTGCATGTTCACACATTTCAGGACAAATTGTTTACTATAAAGTGAACAAATATTGAACTTAAATCTAGTTTTAGTGAATTATCAATGATCAACAGTAGCTAGTTAAACAGAGCTAATGATTATCCTTTTAATACCTTACTTATAAACTATCATATTTTCTGTGGTTTTAGGGTTATTAGATGTTACCAGATAAGATGTCACTTTATTAACCTTATGGGAAAGTCTTTTGCCAGATAATGAGATTTTAAAACAAACATTAATTATATATATATATAGTTATGTTTGTGAATTAAGTAAAGTTTATATATGTAAACAAAAGCAGAACAAGAATCAATTGTATTTCTGACGGGCTCCGTCTACTTCCTGGACTGAATGCTTAATAAAGGAGTGAGGAATGAAGGGAGAAGAAGGATTTTTGGTGTTATTGTCTTAAAGGTGCCATGTCATACTTTTCCGGTTATACCCGTCCCCTTGTGTGTTATGTATCTTTTTCTTCATGTAAACGGTCTGCAAAGTCACAAACCCTCAAAGTACACCCTGTAGCGAGTAAAACTCTAACACAGAAAAGACCTGTCTATGCTGCCCCAGAACGCCTCGTTGGAGATTTCTCTTTTTTCCTGGGTACAGTGACGTGCCCATACCCAAATGGACCCATTGGAGCCGTTACGTTACGTCCGCGGAGCCGTTAAGTTACGCGGACTTCCTCACACACACACACTCAATCTTTTCTCAGCTGCAGCTCCACCGATTTCTCCTCCCTGAGACGGCGGGACGCGGCGAGGCTTTGAGTCGGTGTGTGAGCACACACAAAACTCCCAGCCAGGCTGCGGGTGTGTGTGTGTGTTGGGCTGGTTTCGCTGTGTCTCGCTGTCTCGCAGACGGCCACTGGGCTCATAGGGGGGGGGGGGGGGGGGGGGCAGGAGCTCCAACAAGCCGTTTAGGACAGAGAGTGAATACACATACTATACAGAGATGCTGTATGAGAAACCAATGAGATTTTGGAAAATTGCACAATATAAATCTATTTTAGTAGACCTCAACAATGAATTATGATCAGTAGAAATGGCCATGACATGGGACCTTTAAAGTGAGGGTTAATTTTTCTCACCAAATCGGCGGAAAGTTGAACGAAGTTTGCTTTTGTTTTTCTCTGCAGGTGACACTACATCAGCTCCACAATGCTCTCTGTTTTGTGATTAAAAACTCTTCTGCTCTCAGTAAAGTTTTAGTGATGGAGGTGAAGGAGTTTGGGGCCTCAGAGAGGCTCTAATAGCTGCCGGGCACTTCCTGTCCCGCAGAGAGAGAGAGAGACAGATTAGAGGGGTGACGGGGTCCGCCTTAACGAGATAGCGCCTGATTGGCCGGTGCCGGGGTTAATTGAAGGGAGGAAGTGGATGATGAGTTCTAAGAAATAAGAATGTGGTTTTAATTAAAAGGAACGCTCGGAGGAAGCAGGTCTGTTATCTATCTGTCTCAGGGGACACTTTTTGTTATTCTTTGTCATTTTCTTGTCTAGTAGTCATTTTGCCTCATTTTGTGTCATTACGAGTGTCTTTGCAGTTTTTTATTCTTGTTCAGTCAATTTGAGTCTTTTTGAAGTTGTTTTGAATCTCTTTAGTAATTTTGAGTCACTGTATGGTTGTTGTCTGTTTGTTGTAATATTTTATCTCGTTTTCATTTTGTGTCTCTTTGTAGTTGTTTTTTTTAATAGCCAATCTCCTCCTGTTATGCTTTGTGTCTCCTTCGGGTCCTTTTGTTGTGTCTATTAAGTCATTTTGGTCTATTTTATTTTCATTTTAAGTAAGTATTTTGAATATCTTATTGGTTGTGGGTGTCAAGTTGGGGCTCTGTTTGTATGTTTTTGTTCATGTATATCCAAGAAATATAACAGTCATTGGGTGGAGGTTAGAACATAGAAATTCAAGATCACACACACACACACACACACACACACACCACACACACACACACACACACACACACACACACACACACACACACACACACACACAGTTGGTGTTCAAGGAACATGTTTCCTCCTGAATCAGGTCATAATCCCAGCACATTAAGCTTAACTATTTATTTTATGTTATCAGGTGTTTGATTTAGCAGCTAAGGTGGATTCCAACTAGGTCAATGAGTCTTGTCTACAAATATATCATTAATGTATCAGTTAGTTTGATTTTTACAACAACCTCAATCTGTAGGTAATCAAATGACGTGGAGAAAAGGACCTCAAAACTTTTTTCCTAGTTTAAAGTGGTGAAATAGCGCTCCCTGGCATGTCAATGAGACTGATAGTGTTAATTATATGGTGAGAAGTGGTACTGCACCCGGACAGTGACAGTGGAGCAGGTGAAGCTATTTACTGTTACAACAACTCTCAAAACCAGTCGAATATATTCTGTTTAACGTCACAAAAAAATTGGATAATTAAGAAAAAATACTAAAAGGGTTATGTTACTATCATTGTGATGATAATAAAACAAAAGTTAATGGTAACTTCGGGCCGTTGGCGAACGTTAGCATACAGGTGTTGCTATTAGCATTAGCTCCGGGTTAGCTTGCTAACAGTGATGAAGGGAGTGTCAAAAACCGCTGGAAAACAGATGCTGAGAGACGTATACTAACGGCTTCACCTCCGTTGAGAGAGAGGAACACTTTTTAAATAAAAAGGTAGGTCATATACACCTGCTGTCTGTCTACTGGGGTTATGGGTAAACACAGTAATACAGTGTGGTAATATTATTACTGTAATTCAAGTAAAGAACATGAATACTGTTTCCCACCACTGGAAAAAGTATTCAGATCTTCCACTTGAGTAAACGTAGATGTAATCAGATCTTGTACTTGAGTAAAGTAGAAGTACTCAGATCTTGTACTTGAGTAAAGTAGAAGTACCAGAGTGTAGGAACTCTGTTACAGTACAAGTCCTGCATTCAAAATGTTACTCAAGTAAAACTAGAAAAGTGTTATCATCAAAATATAGTTGAAGTAGCGACAGTAAAAGTAGTCATTGTGCAGATTGGTCCATTTCACAATAATATATGATTATATTTCACATCATTAATCCAAATCTGTTAAGTAACTAAAGGTATTACATAAATGTAGTGGAGTAAAAGTACAAAGAAGCTCAAAAGGGGAATACTCAAGTAAAGTACAAGTCTCTCAAAAGTGTACTTAAGTACAATACTTGAGTAATCTACTTAGTGACCTCTGACAAATAGAGGCCTCTTTTCTGCAGAATAATGATTTCACTTTTGTTACTTTAAGTACATTATCTGATAATTGAGATTTGAATGTAATACTTTTACTTGTACTGTATTATCTTGAGTGTTTGTCAGTGGAAACTCCACAGAAACCCGACCCTGTGTTCCTGAATGTCTGCCCAGCTGATCCTCTCTTTGTGTCGTACTGTACCGACACACAGACCAACAACAACATGTGTGTGTTGCCTCACTGTCCTTCTACCTGTTCAGACTGTGTGTTCTCTGTAACCTGACCCTCTGTCTGCAGGACTCACTGTACGGAAATACAACTCCTCTCTGTCCTCAGGCTGACTGCGGCACCATCAATCATCTGCTTATGTTTATATTTAGTTAAATTCTAAATAACTATGACCTAAAAAAACGAAGGTTTTGTACTCTGTCTTTGTTAAGGGGTGACGCGTTTAGTCGATCCACCGAGATGTTTTTGGAAGCTACAGTATAATAGCAGACACTGCTGTTTCAGACTCTTAAATAGGTTCAGCTTGTCTCTGTTTATCATAGGAGACTGAATATATGTTAAATATTTAAGTTAAATATTAATATTTAAATGTAAAGGCATTAGCTTGGATTTTGAGAAACTTTCGGACATTTCTTTACTATTTTTGGAGATTTTATAGACACATTTTTTTTTCCATCTGTGTTTCCATTTCCCGTGTGTCGTACACATCACCTAAAAGGTAAATATTGTACTTTCACTCCACTGCTCTTGTCTGTAAGCTTAAGTTACTTTCACCGTTTTTCATTCATGTCCAGTGAAAACCAGAAAACCCTGGACAAACTGCACTTCTAATTTAAAGTGGACCTATCATGCTATATTTGAATAATATAGTGTAGGGCCATACCTATATAAGGCATATTTATACTTTTTTTTTTCAAAATACCAACAGATCATGCATTTTAGCCATGCCTCATTTCGCTCAATTTGTTTAGCACTGTTTTTGCAAGGGCAGATTCAGTGAGAAAGGGTTTGTTTTCTCACACTTGGTGAGTTCCCTGGAACACCGGGGGACACATATTCATGTATAAAAGACGTACAAAAGTGCATTTTGCATGATAGGTCCCCTTTAAGTATTTAACTACATTTTAGTCACAATCAGTTATTTTACTTAAAGGTGGGGTAGGTAAGTTTGAGAAAACCGGCTCGAGATACGCTTTTTGTTATATTCCAGGAATGCTCTTAACATCCCGATAGTAATGAATATCTGAAGTGCTTTGACAAAAAATCCATAACAAAATGTCATCTGTGGAAGCCGTACCACTGTAAAAGCACGACCAATCATTTTAGCCGGCCCGGCTAAAATAACTGGATGGCCTACCTGCCTGTCAGCCTTCCATCTGTGCACAAACTTATTTCGTGCCCTCATTGGTCATGTGCGCGTTCGTGTGTGTTGGAGGAGGGGCTCTGTGAGGAAGTGGCAGATTTTTTCTTGCTGTGTAATTTCAAATTCTAGCGCACTCGAGCTGGTTTCTCCAAAATTACCTACCCCACCTACCGTACTTTCACTTTATTTTCCTACACATTCAATACTTTAACTTTTTGTGCTGATACAAACTTAGATACTTAGATAACTTACAACACAATCAGTACCCTACTTGAAGTACTTTATTTTTCTGCACAATTAATACTTTTCACTTTTATTCGGACACATACTGTACTACTTACTAAATACTACCTTTACTTAAAAACAGTGTTGAATCCATGACCTTTATTGTAGTGGAGTATTCACAATGTGTTATTAGTACTTTATTGCATTAAAAGCTCTAAATATTTTTGGTTTCCATCCTCACTAAATGACCCAGTAATCTTGTTACTGACTGCGTCCTGTGTGTCGGCTCAGCTGTAGATCTGTCTGCGAGGCGTTCAGGGCCAACGCTTTATTATGCTGTGCGTCTGTCCATCAGTCTACCTGTCATCCTTATCTACCTGCGGATCAGTCTGTCGGAGGCTTGGCTCCCGCCCCAGATTCAGCTCGTGTCGGCTGTCAGACGTCAGCTGGGAGCCTCTGGCGTTTTGTTTGACTAAACATTCATTAGGCAGCAGCGTGTGGCGTTCAGGAGCCAGCTGTCTGCTGTAGTGATGCAGCAGAGATAAATACATGGAAACAGGACTGCTGTAGTACTTACATTCAATGTATTAGCACATCATTTAGCTGATTATTGTGGAGGAAATTCTTAAGAGAAACTGATAAATGATTCATGGACAAAGTTTGTCTTTTGTTATATTTAATAAAGTCATAAAGAAAGTCAATATACAAGTGAAATCAATCTCAAATGCAGGAACAGAGCTACTTCATCCTCAGAGGATAGAGAGGTTCTGCACCCAGAACACAGCTTAAGGTCCGGACACACCGATTTCGGCCGTCGATAGATGTCTGGCCGTCGATGAGCGTCCTGTCGCCCTACTCAGATTGGTGTGTCCAGCACCGTCGTGTCTTTTCGGCCGTGCCGACACCTTCCGCTCCCGATTCAGGAGGCTGTCGGCAAAAGGCTGTCGGCAAAATGTCTTGGCCATGTAAAGGCCGCTACACACCCACCTGAGACCAAAGAACGCGTACCGAAGGCGTCCCGACTTTTATGTCAGCTACGTCGCTTGCGTCGGCTATGCCGCCCGCCTACGAACACACCGCAAATACTTCAGTTGACGAGTGGCAATAACTGTCCTTACCAGCAGGCAGCGGTAGTGTGAACAGCCAATCAGAGTGATTGCTTGGGCCGACTTTCTCTGACCATCGGGAGGTGTGAAAAGGTGCCGTAAAGAGACGACGGTGCGGGACACACCAACCTGAGTAGGGCGCCTCTGACGGCCTCTGACGGCCTCTGACTCGCAAAATCGGGTTGGTGTGTAGCCAGCTTCACGCACTGGAACACACCGCAAAGACTTCAGCCAACGGCCCTAGTTGCACGTACGAACTGCGCATGCGTGAGTGGCAATAACTCTCTCTATAAACAAACAACAAATAGCGTGTGCGTTCCATTTTCACTCTACAGCGAGAAGCTCATTGAGCTTTCCCGAACCTGTGTCGAGAACTGGAGTTAAATGAAATCTCAGATTTGCCTTCTTAATAGTTTGTTAGGGTCCCTCACTTCCATTTCGCTTCTCATGCACTGATTCGCTAAGCTGAACAGCCAATCAGAACGATTTATTTGGCCGACGGCCTTTAGCCGACAGCCTCCCGATTCAACATGATGAATCGGCGGCGGAAGGTGTCGGCACGGCCGAAAAAGACACGACGGTGCGGGACACACCAAGACACACCAATCTGAGTAGGCGACACGACGCTCATCGACGGCCGAAATCGGCTTGGTGTGTAAGGGACTTAAGGCATCATCTACACATCTCTACCATTAAACCATAAAACCCCCTCTTCCTTAACCATTAAGATAAGATAAAACAAGATGGACCTTTATTAATCCCTGTGGGGAAATTCAGTGGTTCAACAGCAACAGGGTAAGGATGAAAAACAGGACAGCACAGATTCACACAGATTAATAAAATTAAGGATCAAATCAAAGTAAAATAGCTAAAATAAGAAATGAATTAAAATGAACATATATAAATATTTGGTATATCCCCCTTTTACTCTTCCTTTTGCCCTCCTGAAATGTAAATCCATAACATATGTCTCTGTTAAACACTTACAAGACTACAAATGTAAACGTGTAAAAAGCAATTAATGTTTTAAATGATTATATGATAATTTGACTCGACAATTATCATTTATAAAACTGTGAAAACAAGCGTTTATAATCCTGAATCTCATGTTAGAGTCATAGAGTGGTGTAGGAATGAGTCTTAAAAGCTGGAAATGAGTCAGCAATTTAGCTCTTACAGGATCCCTTGTCTTGTATTCTTTATTTGAATGTGTTTTTTGAGATGCACACACATAATACTTGCAACAGATTTATTGTAAGTGTTTAAACTCTCTCTCCACTTTCTGTTTCCAGCAGTGGAAAATGTCCAGCCTGTTTCCGCTGACCGGATGGAAACTGACCCGGGATGGTTATCAAGGTACAACATCCCATTCAGATTTTCACTCAGTTATAACATGGAAAAAACACCAAGAAAAAATCAGTTGACCCTTTAAATTAAGACTATTACATAAATGTGTATATATATATTTTTAAATGTTACAATAAAACACATTTTTATCAGAAAAGGTAACGGAGTCCATAGTGAGTCAGCAGGAGGGGAACTGGATCCCACTGCACTGATGAACCTCATTAAAACCAATCAGATCACATAGCAAAGAAAGAGAGGGGGGTAGACGGAGAGCAGGGTCATGTGACCTGGTAGTCAGGTCAGTCTGGCTCTTATGTCTGAACACACACTCAACAATAGAGCCCACAACACACACTCACCTGTGCTGTAAAGTAACGTGAAGGGCACGCCAAGGCTCTGTCAGGAACGTTAAAGGAAGTGGATTCATGGGATTCGTGGAAACTTCAAAATGTAATCGGCTCTTCCGTTGACCATGCTTCACTTTTGCCTTTGTGTTTCACGAAAATCGAATAAATTGTTAAACGTGTAAGCACCAATTTGTAGAAAACACTTCTACAGCTGAGGCTAGTGGGAATGCAAACAGATCTGCAGGTATTTGGACACATTAGAATAACAATGAATCCTCAGGGTAACACGAACTGCACAATCCATCACAAATGTGTTGAGATGTTTCAGTCTGGAACCAAGTTGTGGATTAACTGAACAGGACCAACAGTATAATGATTCAAAAGAGCCTGAAACGTATTGAATAACAAACAGAAACACAGAGAAAGAACTAGAAGAACAAAGTAATGGGATAAAGACGGAAAATAAATGAACAAATTACTCAAAGAAAGAATGATTATAAGAGTGATGCTGTAATCAAACCTACAGCTGATTCTTCTTCATTACAGACTCCTACTGTGTGTGTGTGTGTGTGTGTGTGTGTGTGTGTGTGTGTGTGTGTGTGTGTGGTGTGTGGTGTTGTGTGTGTGTGGTGTGTGTGTGTGTGTGTGTGTGTGTGTGTGTGTGTGGTGTGTGTGTGTGTGTGTGTCTCTCTATATAAAGACATGGACATCTTTGATTGGACCTATACATGTTTTGTGTCGTTGTCAGTGTGTGTATTAATGTGTGTGTGTGTTTCTTGCCGCAGTGCCACATCTCCTCCCACTCTGAAGCTAAAAACAAATGCAGCGCGGCTCTCATTACACAACACACACACACACACACACACACACACACACAACCACACACACACACACACACACACCAATCAATACACTGCGGCCTCTGGGGGCCCACACTGCACTCTAAGTGAGAGTGTGTGTGTGTGTGTGTGTGTGTGTGTGTAAGTTAAGTCTGTTTAAGGCGGGGAGTGTAAAGTTGATCTGAGCTCACACTTTTCGGCTTTAAACAACAAAACAACCCAATAGAGGACAACAACGTGATGTGTTCACTGTCCTCCTCTGTGATGCGTTCACTGTCCTCCTCTGTGATGCGTTCACTGTCCTCCTCTGTGATGCGTTCACTGTGTGTCTTCTTTGATTACTTTCAATGTTTGCAGACTTGTGCCGTGTTCAAAAATCAGTTAAATAAAATTAAATAAATAAATAAAACATTTAATTTATATAGCGCTTCTCATATGCCAAGACAAATCTCGAAGCGCTTCAGGGGAGGGTCAATACTCCAGGTGTACCATGCTCAAAGTTATTGGAAGGCCTGCCGAAAGAAGAGGGTCTTAAGGGGTTAACAGTTTCTCACAAAGTGATGGAAAAAGCCAATTATTCCTGACTTAAAACAAAACAGTTTGTTTTCTGTCCCGAGTGTTAAGCATTAAACCAGGACTGACATGTTAAGGATTGTCACTTTAACATCACAAGAAACAGTATAAGGCATCGCCAGGGAAACGGTTTTGCTCCAGTTATGCCGCCCGATTTGATTCTTAAAAATGTTTTGTGTTTCCTGTCGTCTCTTGTGATGTGTTCACTGTCCCGTTTTGATGCCTTCACTGTTTTTTAATACATTTTCTTTGTCCTTTGGTGATGCGTTCACTGTCCTTGTCTGAAATGTGTTTACTGACCTCAATTAGTGGTGCGTTCACTGTCCGATCGTGATGCCGTTATGTCTTTTAATGCGTCTACTGTCCTCTGTTGTGATGTGTTCACTGTCCTCCAGGAAGAAAAGACAGTAAGGCGTGCTTACTTATGAGGCGTGTTGTCAGACATGTTGCGAGAACACACACACAACACACACACACACACACACACACACACACACACACACACACACACACACACACCCTAGGTCTATATTTAGCGTGCTGCAGCAGATGAAAACTCGTGAATTTTTTAACTCTGTAACCCGACGTCCACCTCACTCTCTCCGTCAGAGATGCGAGGATCTCCGTGGCGATCCCCCCCTGGTTTCCCGGGCGATGAGGGAGCCCTGTTTCATGACATCATCCAGCTCTGAACTCCATCACGCCCCGAAATCACCTTCAATGTGTTAAAACAAAACGTCTTCTAGCTTCACTTTCCCGGGCTGTAGCCACGTTATCCAACATGTCAGACATGCAATGAATCGTCAGAAGACGCTCTTTCCAACTAGTTATGTTCCATCTTTTTATTCTAACATTTAACGTTTAATAATTACAAATAAAGTTTGGTTTAACATATGTTTTTACTTCTTGTCCTTCAGGCCCCAGAGTCCCTTCTGATGCCGACTTCATTATCTTTAAAGGGGAGGTTTTAGCTCATGAACATTTAACATGTTTTGTGCTTTTTGTTCCAGTCTTTGGTGCTTTTGTTTGTTTTTTCTTATCCATTTGATCGCATCTTGTGTGTACATTGAGTTGAGTTTGTTTACATGTTCTCTTATTATTTCAAAAAGTGCTAAATAAATTATAATTAATACTAAAATTATGCAATGTTACATCATTTGAAACCAAAAATGATTACCCATATTTCATAACTACACATAACAAGCCAACATGTGCTATTGTTAATGATTGTATTATGTATACATATCACAGCCTTCATGTCAACTTAAGGAGTTAGGACGTTTAAATTAATATCCTGTAAAGAAAAGCAGAAATCTTTAAAATAATATTTCAATAATTTATAAACTTATCATCAAATTCAATTGTAATGGAAACGTAGAATCCAGCATGGAGTTATACACTCTTTTGGACCTTAACTTTCAAATTAAATATGAGATTTATTTCTTTATTCCCCATAGTTATACGCTGTTTCACACCTAGGGTTCGGTTCATTTGAGAAACAAATGAACCTTTGTTTTTATTTTAGTTTCCGTCTGGTTCATGTTCACTTTGACTCCTTATTATGACTTGAATTGATGACTCTGGCACACAGTTTCTAATGGACTTAATGAAGTGTACAGGAACACAGAGGACACAAACACAACAGATTGATTTGGTTGATCCAGGAAAATACAGATACTTTCATATTGATGCATGTCTACGTTAACAAATGCATTGCATACATATAAACGTTGGTTATGCAGAGTTATTTGAAGACGTCTTGTTGAACAGTCGATGGATTTAATTATAGTCTCAGAATAGATGTGTGAATGAAGCACTTTTTCTTTAGCTACCACCAGACTTTTTTCATGGCAGCTTAAAGAAGAAAATACATTTACTTTAAGGTAAACATGTGACTTAAAACACAGGATCAAGGTCTTTCTTTCACGGTTGATGAAAGTGGATTTACTGCAGAGTTTTCCTCTAGTTTATCTTCTGTTTCTCTGCTGGTTGTGTTCTGTAGAGCTGAAGTGATGAACACCGAACAACACCATGCAGATACAAGAGCAAACATTAGGAAAGGAGACGGACACATGGAGCAAAGAGAAAAGGTACCCGACACAGAAGATGATAACACTGACAGTTGTTTTTTGGGTTTATGTGAAGTTAAGTAAGAAAAATAAACTTTAAAACAGGAAATTAACTGTATCAAAGATGCTCAAAACCTTTGACCACCGTGATGAGCTCAAACAGACAAACAATGGGTAACGTTAACAATGCCAACAAAAAGGCTCTGGAGAAGTGGTATTTTAGCGATAGTAGTTCGACTGAAACCCCCCTCAATATAATTGATGATTAAACCAGGCTAATTGACTAAAAGTATACTGTTATTAAAAAACACACAAATAACAAATGCAGCCAAGCAGATGAAAATGCAACGCCTCATGTCAACAAAAAAAAAAAATATGATAAAAAACTGACAAGGAAATAAGACACAGGACACAAATAAAAACAGCTGAGATATTGTGTGAAACATTACAACCGATGCCTCTTTCACACTGATGAATTCTGGGTAACGGGGTAATATAAGAGCTGTGGGACTCATGGTTCTGCACAGCAAGACTTTCAGAACACAAGTGAGTGAAACATCTGTTAATATGAATGTGTGTGTGTCTGTCTTTGTGTGTGTGTGTGGGTGTGTGTGTGCGTGCGTGCGTGCGTGCGTGCGTGGATTGCATGAGAAGGAAGTGCCTACTAGCTTTCTTTAATCTAACTTGACCACCCGCTGACCTCAGGTGTGTGTGTGTGTGTGTGTGTGTGTGTGTGTGTGTGTGTGTGTGTGTGTGTGTGTGTGTGTGTCTGTGTGTGTGTGTGTGTGTGTGTGTGTGTGTGGTGTGTGTGTGTGTGTGTGTGTGTGTGTGTGTGTGTGTGTGTGTGTTTTTTTCCTGTACGTTTTGTGTCTGTTTTAAGGTTTCAGAATTAGTTTTCCTGTCGATGTCTTACATTTCTCCGACTGCATCGGTTCAGCTGCAAGTGTCATCAAAATGTATGATGTGCAGACTGTTTCATCCAACTCCTTTCTTACTCCTTTCCTCACCTCATATCCTTTCCTATTTCCTCCACTCTAGCCTTTCTCCTAAATAAATACATAACAAAATGTTCTCACCTCATCTTCATTTCCTCCTGCTTTAAATACAAACCCACAAATAGTCAAACCCCTTTTCCTCTTCCCTTTTCATTTTCTCCTGACCTCTCATTTCACGTCCTCCTGCCTTTAAATTCATAAACATATAAACCTACATATAGTTCATATATTCCCTCGCCTGCCCTTCCTGTTTTTAAACACAGTTATAAAACATTGTAAAACTCCTTCTACTCTTTATCCACTTACTGTGTTTCCCCTTTCTCTCAGTCCATTTCCTCCTCTCTCTATAAATCCATATCTTCTTACCTTCCCCCCCCCCTCTCTTTCTCCCCCTCTTCACTCTCACCCTCTTCAGCTTTCACATCCACAACTTTGTCTGAACTTGGCTCATTCTGTGTGAGTGTCTCATCTATCATGCACGAGTGTTACATTATAAACTGTGGGTCACTGCGCCGCCCTTAGCTAAAACTCTCTGTCTCCGTGAGAGCGACACACACATATACACACACACACACACACCACACACACACACACACACACACACACCACACACACACACCACACACACACACACACACACACACACACACACACACAGAGAGTTTACAGTAGTTGGATATCAAGTGTGGATGGTATCAGGACACTCTGAAGTCTTCTGTCCTCCACGTATCACACAGCTCTTCTTCTTCAGGATGTTTTCATGT
The DNA here is from genome assembly GCA_012861695.1 of Trematomus loennbergii. Classification (NCBI taxonomy): domain Eukaryota; kingdom Metazoa; phylum Chordata; class Actinopteri; order Perciformes; family Nototheniidae; genus Trematomus; species Trematomus loennbergii. The sequence goes on along the minus strand of JAAOOA010000489.1, from coordinate 1,159,143 downwards.
CTATATCATCTTTTCAGATATGACTCATTTTTCAGAGCACACAAACCCCTGAAAGTTGATATATTCTTCAACTTCTACGCATAAGATATGAAGCTTATTTGCATAATATACAAGATCACTTTTGCAAATAAGATAAGATAACAATATTGTGTTTTTTAGGACCTTACTTATTACGATACGATAAGACTTTATGGTCCATTTCAAGTCTTAAAATGTTCTTGCATCTCAACAATTTCAACAAGGACAACAATTTAAGACACAAAACAAGGAAACAGACATTTAACATAACAATTATTCTACTTTTATTAACTTATTTTCTTCTTTAGGTTACTCCCGTTATATCTGTACTTATTTGTGTGTGTGTGTGTGTGTGTGTGTGTGTGTGTGTGTGTGTGTGTGTGTGGTGTGTGTGTGTGTGTGTGTGTGTGTGTGTGTGTTGTGTGTGTGTGTGTGTGTGTGTGTGGTGTGTGTGTGTGTGTGTGTGTGTGTGTGTGTGTGTGTGTGTGTGTGTGTGTGTGTGTGCTGCTGCAGCACCTTACATTTCCACCATCCAGTACCTGCAGCCACTTTTCAACACTCAGGAAAGTCCTTTTTATTTGCAAACTAAAAATAGAATTGAATTAAAACATTGTCTGTAACAATAGCTGCAACTTCAGTATGTGACATCTCACTAAAAACCTTTAAGAGACGCATTAAAAGCAGAACTGCAGAATGTATCCTCAAAGATCTTACTGCATACCGGGATTAATAGCTTTCAAACAATTTTTTTAAAAGTTGCTTCCCAGAAAAAGCCATCTACCTTGGAATAAACACATCTGCTTACCTGGCAGTCCTTTCGCCAACTTTGACATGATAACTTCAATAAAAACAAGCAGAAATTACAAACAAGCAAGCTAAAATAACTAGAATACTTTACGGCGTTCTGTAACAGTGTGTTGTTGGCTGTAAAGGAGACATCTTATTAATCTGATTTAATTACAAATAAACTCATTAAAATGCATCAGGTGACAGGCCACATTTAAATAGAGGTGTACCTGTGTCCTGAGTGACAGAAAAACACTTAAGAAAATGCTCTTTATGTGGATGCACTTAAGTATTGATCTACTACAAGTATAATTTATGTTTAATAAGATGTAATAATGTGTATGAATTTATCGTTTAGTGTCATCTGCATAGAGACGTTAGCATATGTTAAGTTTCCTCATGATGTTACAAACCTAAAAAAAACACGTTATGCTAAGCTAGGCTAACACATCACCATAATAATGTTCTATTCCTCTAAATATAAGGTATTTTTTTTCATAATAAATGCAATAATATACAGCTATTTTAAGCATTATTTTCTATTCACAGTTATTAGGGGGAAGCACAATATCCAATTGAATAATTATGTTATTTCCTTGATCATATAGACATATCTAAATGTAGCTTCCCTCTTGAAGACATGCAGTGTTTTGTCAGACCTTAATAACACCTGACTGCTCTGGATGTGAAGCAGCACTCAGGTGTGTCAGAGCAGCGCTAAGCTGAACAATTTACACCTCTGCATGAATCATTCATGGAGGGGGGGGAATCTTGTAAATTTGACACGCAAACAAACACTTACCTGCTGGCTACATGCCGAGCTAGCACCAGACCGTTTTCAGGGTTTAAAGGGCCCTAAATCCACTGCAGATGGACAAGGACATGTCTGAGATTAATAACCAATCAAATATATCCTCTGCTTGGTTATACCTGGTGTCATTGATTATTATATATTTAGAGTTTACTGTAAGTTAGTATTTACTTATATTTTGGGGGGAGATGATACAATACAAGTGTGGGTGTTGTGATAAAGAAATGCATGACACACTGGTGAGAGAAATCAGATGGTTTTTTATTGTCATTATAACATGAAATATTGGCATACAGTTCGACATCTTTTTCGACCCTAAGCTAAAACATCGACAAAGGCAGAATTACTGGAAGACGTTGGGTCAAACTTGCCTATGTGAGTCATTTGCTTTCATTTCATTCATTCTGCACAATGGTTTTTCACCCTCTGTCTGAAACCAGAGCCCAGTCTGCTCTGATTGGTTAGCTGGCCGACTCTGTTGTGATTGGTCAACCGCTAGAGATGTCCCGCCCCTTAGCCGAACACGTACAATGTGTTGGAGCGCTAGCCAAAAGAGCGTGAGTGCTACATAGTGATGTCACTACGTTCAGGAAGTAACAAAGGAGTCCAATGGAGGTTTCAGGCAGGGGGTGGGGGGGGGGAGAAACTCCTCTGCAGCGTCTGTTGGCTAATTTGAGACATTTTCCATATAATATTTCCTATTGTTTATATTGATATAATGTTTCACCTTTCTCTAAGTATTTGTATTTTAATGTCTGAACACACTGATGCTTTTGTAACGAAATCACTCCCAAATTGGGTCAATAAAGTATATCTATCTATCTACCTAACCTACCTACCTACCTACCTACCTACCTACCTACCTACCTACCTACCTACCTACCTACTACCTAACCTACCTACCTAACCTACCTACCTAACCTACCTCTACCTCCTACCTACCTACCTACCTACCTACCTACCTACCTACCCACCACCTACCTACCTACCTACCTACCCACCTACTAACCTACCTACCTAACCTACCTACCTACCTACTACCTACCTACCACATACCTACCTAACCTACCTACCTAACCTACCTACCTACCTACCTACCTACTACCTACCTACTACCTACCTACCTACCTACCCACCCCCTACCTACCTACCTACCTACCTACCTAACCTACCGTACCTAACCTACCTACCTACCTACCTACCTACCTACCTAACCTACCTACCTACCTACCTACCTACCTACCTACCTACCTACCTACCTACCTACCTACCTACCTACCCACCTACCTAACTACCTACCTAACCTACCTACCTACCTACCTACTACCTACCTACCACCTACCTACCTACCTACCTACCTACCTACCTAACCTACTACCTACCACTACCTACCTACCTACCTACCTACTACCTACCTACTACTACTACCTACCTACCTACCTAACCTACCTACCTACCTACCTACCTACCTACCTATACCTACCTATCTAATTTAAAAACTGCAACTGCATTCTGTGAAATATCACTGAAACAAAAAACTCTATGAAAAACTCTTGAAGTGGAATCATTGAAATGAAGGTTTCCAGATTATCACCCCGGTGAAACTCAAGGACTTTTGTTTTCTCGCTGCACCTAAAAAGAAAATAATGCTGCTGTTAATAAAATACCATCATGTAGGTAGTGATTTCAGACTCTGCTCATACATCATCCTTACATTATATATTATTATATACACCCAGTCAGTGAGTTTATTAGTTTTCCTCTCCGGAGGCTCGGGACCCAGACAGGGAGGAAGAGGACGATATGAGATGGAGATTGTGATCCAACAGGGAAACGTTGTTGTGTTTGTTTATGAGATGAGTTTTAAACTTATGAGCGACGACAGGAAGTGACTCCACTATGTTAGGAGGAAAATTAAATGCCTGTAGAAGCTGTGAAGAAGGATGGAATCTCCTAAAAATATAAATTAGGCGTTTTTCTGATGGATTTACTTGCAAACAAAGGAGGCTCAAGCTGTTGCACTTTTATTAAGTCCCTTTGGATAGTAGCTGAAGCCAAATAAATGTCATTTAATTCACCTTTAACTGCTTCACCGAGCACAAAGAACCAACTATTTTGTGAACACGTCAATAATTATAATCCATTACTATATATATATCATTTTAACTATTCTGCTTAGTGACTAGTTAACTTTTGGTATTTTAATTGTATTTTGATTCTGACATTTCTGTACTTTTACTTCAGAAATCAGAATCAGAAATCCTTTATCTGTGTTTTCTACAGTAAGGACATTTACAGCGTTACAAAATCAACAGTACAGTGTCAATAAAAGGCCAAATAAAATGATTAATAGAATAGGGAGGGATGAACCCCTCTGTAATGGCACCATGCAGAGCACACAGTGACATGTGTTCTCTGCTTTTAACCCATCCTAGCACCAGGAGTCTAGTACCAGGAGTCTGGTACCAGGAGTCTGGTACCAGGAGTCTGGTACCAGGAGTCTAGTACCAGGAGTCTAGTACCAGGAGTCTGGTACCAGGAGTCTAGTACCAGGGAGTCTGGTACCAGGAGTCTAGTACCAGGAGTCTAGTACCAGGAGTCTGTACCAGGAGTCTAGCACCAGGCGTCTAGCACCAGGAGGAGTGGGCAGCTATTGTACAGCACACCCGGGGAGCAATGTGAGTGGGGGGGGTGAAGGGCGATGTCCGTGCCTTGCTCAAGGGCACCACGGCAGGGCAGGAGGTGAACTGGGACCTCTTCAAGTAGAAGTTCACACTCCATATTTTAGGTCTGGTCGGGGACTTGAACCGGCGACCCTACGGCTCACAGTCCAAGCCCCTACTGACTGAGCCACCGCATGACTTTAGGTTAGCATTTTAAATATAGAGGCAAGCACACGTTAATAAACACATTATTATACAATTAAGTGAACGTATAAAGGTATTGAAACGGCTGCAAGGAGTAAACAATAATACATTCTAAACAAATAATGTGAGTATATTGGTAAACTGTATATAACAGTGATTATTGCACAATGGTGTTGCTGTCTGTCTAGTTGCAGCTAGTAATAACAATAGTAACAAATTAAAATAGTAGAAATCTAATAATAGAAAAATACTATTCTACTTTTAGTTGTGTATACTAATTTATTCTAATTCCTCATACTATATATCTCTTTTCATTGTGCTGCTGCAACACCTGGATTTCCTCTTTGGGGATCAATAGGACTAATAATTTTTCTACAATTTCAACCATATTCAATGTAAATACTGCTATATTTTACTATATTTTTTATTGTCATTGTAGTTTACTTAAAATAGTTTTCTATCTGTGTTTTAATTGTCGTTTTACTTTGCAACACCAAGTCAAATTCCTCGTATGTGTCAACCTACCTGGTAATAAACCTGATTCTGATTTCTAAGTGTTGTTACACATCTTGTGTTTGGACTACTTCCCCCTCTGGTTATAAGACAGTGGAAATTATTGAAGTTTATTATTTAGATTAACTTTTTGACAGAAATAACTTTTTCCAATCGATTTTTTTAATGAAGAAATCAGTCCTACGGTTTCGCATGCAGGACTTTAACTTGTAACAGAGTATTTCACACTCTGGTACTAATACTTTACTTAAATAAAGTATCGTAACTTGTTCCTCTGCCGGTGAAGGTCAGTGTGAGCGGTCAGCTAACTCGTCGTCTGACTCGCGTCTCCTCCCGATGAACTCTCAGGTCGTCTGGGAGTTCCCTGTTTGTCTGGGAAATGTCAGTCCACTCAGCACTGCCGCCTATACACACACACATACACACACACACACACACACACACACACACACACACACACACACACACACACACACACACACACACACACATACACACACACTCTCCTCCATACTGCTTTCTCTAGATTCCAGTTTTCCGTTTTTCTTCCTCCAACACTGCATTTGGCCGTCTTGCATAATTAATGAGGTCACACACACACACACACACACAACACACACACACACACACACACCACACACACACACACACACACACACACACACACACACACACACACACACACACACACACACACACACACACACAGTCAAAGTGTGTCTCCTCTTACGATCATACGTCCACAAAAAGCCTTCCTCTGACCCTCCCTTCACTTCTTCTTCTCTTCTTTCCTCCTGAAACGCCTTTGAAGGAAATTAAAACCCATTATATTTCATTCTGTGGAGATTTCTGAGAAATGCAAATGGTCTTCAGCAATGAGATCCATTCATACAATCTACTTTTCTGAGGCGGAGTGTATAGAATTGTTAATATAGACATGTTTGCTTAATCACGCAAGATGGAAAAGTTACTAAATGTTCTTTCTTATCCCCGACACTCAATGTTTCATCTTCTACTTACTGTGTAGCAACAGAGAAGGTGTTGTTTTTGCACAGACTTAAGGACGCTGCATTTCCAAAAGCTCCCAAAAACAATCACTCTTCATTCAGCCTTTTCCAACTCGTGCTATGTGCCTGTACGATGCTGGATTATAGCACTTCAATCAGGAGAGACGGTTCTGATGTAAGAACACATATTAATGGCCAGGAACACCCAAATGAATGTAATGGAGTTTTGGCGATTAGGCCCCGTTGTGCAGGAGTATCATTCGGGAGGGGAGAACCGATCCGATGAAACCCCCCGGGGTCTAGACACTGGTGGTGGTGAATGGATACTTGGGTTCGGTCTGAAGGGGAGGGGCTTAGCTTGACCCTGGGTTGCGGTCGGATAATCCAAAAATCAGCTCCTAACGTCTAACTCTATCGTCTATCCCTTGACCTCTGGTGAAACGTCACGGGGTTAAGGGATAGTGGATAGGAGAATTCAAAAGGACTTAGGAGAAGAGACTGCGGTGCTTTAGAGAATCCGACTGCACTTTCACTATCCGACGTGTTTATGATTATGAATGTGCGTCTGCTGCTGTGGGGAAACTACAGTTTTCTATACAGCGGACTACAACATGGATGTATAATAAGAACGAGGGACTACTGTAAACTCACCTAGAGACTCTGCACCGTGCTCTGATGCTGTTATGCTTTATGAACGGGGACAACAGAGAAACATATTCTTCATGACCAAAGTTGGAATTGAAATAAAAAAGGAAAGTGAAACTTATGCTCATCACCCTCTCCCTCCGGTCCACATTAATACAAATGATCCCAATACGTATGATTGTATGAAAAGATCTTAAAAGCAATACAAATGTATTTATTATAAACGTTAGTCCTTAACATCTATCACTGTGTATATCACCATTCAAACATCTTTTAAAAGTTGAACAAACCCCACACAGCTCAGTAAAGACTGTGAAATGTTGACTTTATTTGATCATTTCAGTAAAAACTAACGTTCATATTTCTCTTTTTGATTATAATACTGATGAACGTTCAAAACAAAGCACTTTGGCAACTTACCACATACGTTTTAAAATGCTTAATAAGCACCGTAACTTTCATGATATAATTTCTCAGTCATAATCGGTTGTTTCCGTGAACGGCCGACTGTTGTGTGACGGCAAATGCTGCGGCTGCAAGGCATTGTGGGGCAGCATTTTCTCCTCTCCTTTCGTGAGGGAGGTCCAGTGGTTCCTAAGCTAAAGGAGGTTATAAAGGAAGCTTGAAACCTCCTTTCCTATCATCTAGAGAATTTGAAGGCACTTATCATGGCTGCCACTGAGGGACTTCCGGGTCATTTCACTCCGTTAGGAAGGTTCCTAAGCTAAATGGACTATTCGACTTCAGCCCTGGATTCAGAGGGACAGGAGGTGAAAAGGGGAGGAGGGTTGCGTAGAGTCACCTGAAATGACAGCTGTCAGAGGGAGAGCAGATTTAAAAGGTTTGGCAGAGCACTATGATAGGCTCTTGGGAATAGAGTGAAGTGATTGGTTAAGCTGGAGAGTGACGCCCCCGATCACTTATTGAGAGGAGAGAGAGTTACATGGAAATAGTAAATGAATGAGTAAAGGCGGTCTTCCTGGTTGAACTAACGCTGAGCTTCATAAAGCTTATTAAATACTCAAAGACACTCTCTTGACTTGAAGCAGGAAGTAGAGTAGGATGATGATGGGATGAAGAAAAAGGCTAATTCTGTATCCAATGAGAAGTAGACATTGATGAGCTCAAACTTGGCTGGATATGATGTCTGGAGGTAGATGGGATGGTGATATCGTCTGAAATGTCAGCTAATGGAGAGGAAAGAAAGGAGAGCAAATTAAAAGTTTGGCAGGAGCAACATGTTGGACTTTTGAGATTGTGTCAACATGTGGTTGGTTAAGGAGGCCCTGTTGTGCTTGTGTCGTGTGGTATATAGGTTTTTGTGCATGTAAACGGTCTGCAAAGGCTAAAATCCCTCCAGAATTCCTATTGGCTAGCGCTCCAACATGCATTTATTTGATAGGTGAAGTGACCAATCACAACAGAGCTGGCCAGCTAACCAATCAGAGCAGACTGGGCTCTGGTTTCAGACAGAGGGTGAAAAGAGGTGCTGCAGCACAGACAGTATGAGAAGAATAAAGAGCTTTTTGAACATTAAAGCATGGCATGACATGTAGAGACACTACATACTGATATACACCTGAACATCATCAGGAGAGGACTCTTTAAAGTAGAGATACTACATACTGATATACACCTGAACATCAGCAGGAGAGGACTCTTTAAAGTAGAGATACTACATACTGATATACACCTGAACATCAGCAGGAGAGGACTCTTTAAAGTAGAGACACTACATACTGATATACACCTGAACATCAGCAGGAGAGGACTCTTTAAAGCAGAGACACTACATACTGATATACACCTGAACATCAGCAGGAGAGGACTCTTTAAAGTAGAGACACTACATACTGATATACACCTGAACATCAGCAGGAGAGGACTCTTTAAAGTAGAGACACTACATACTGATATACACCTGAACATCAGCAGGAGAGGACTCTTTAAAGTAGAGACACTACATACTGATATACACCTGAACATCAGCAGGAGAGGACTCTTTAAAGTAGAGACACTACATACTGATATACACCTGAACATCAGCAGGAGAGGACTCTTTAAAGCAGAGACACTACATACTGATATACACCTGAACATCAGCAGGAGAGGACTCTTTAAAGTAGAGACACTACATACTGATATACACCTGAACATCAGCAGGAGAGGACTCTTTAAAGTAGAGACACTACATACTGATATACACCTGAATATCAGCAGGAGAGGACTCTTTAAAGTAGAGACACTACATACTGATATACACCTGAACATCAGCAGGAGAGGACTCTTTAAAGTAGAGACACTACATACTGATATACACCTGAACATCAGCAGGAGAGGACTCTTTAAAGCAGAGACACTACATACTGATATACACCTGAACATCAGCAGGAGAGGACTCTTTAAAGTAGAGACACTACATACTGATATACACCTGAACATCAGCAGGAGAGGACTCTTTAAAGTAGAGACACTACATACTGATATACACCTGAACATCAGCAGGAGAGGACTCTTTAAAGTAGAGACACTACATACTGATATACACCTGAACATCAGCAGGAGAGGACTCTTTAAAGTAGAGACACTACATACTGATAAACACCTGAACATCAGCAGGAGAGGACTCTTTAAAGTAGAGACACTACATACTGATATACACCTGAACATCAGCAGGAGAGGACTCTTTAAAGTAGAGACACTACATACTGATAAACACCTGAACATCAGCAGGAGAGGACTCTTTAAAGTAGAGACACTACATACTGATATACACCTGAACATCAGCAGGAGAGGACTCTTTAAAGTAGAGACACTACATACTGATATGAAGCTGAAAATGAGCAAAATACAGTTTTTCCTCTTGTGTCAACTTGAGCCTGAGTTGTCTCATGAGTCAGGAAAAGCACACAGAAACCAAAGCTCATAACTCTTCTGAAATTAGTCGAATATTATGGTGGTTGTGTGTGTGTGTGTGTGTGTGTGTGTGTGTGTGTGTGTGTGTGTGTGTGGTGTGTGTGTGTGTGTGTGTGTGTGTGTGTGGTGTGTGTGTGTGTGTGTGTGTGTGTGTGTGTGTGTGTGTGTGTGTGTGTCGCTTGTATGGATTAAGTTAACCCAGGGGTATGCAAGAGTAATGGGGACTTAAACCGTTCAAACGCCCCCCTCACTACCTGATTAACCATTGATTTTTCCACTGCTCAATGTCTGTGGGTGTGTGTGTGTGTGTGTGTTGTGTGTGTGTGTGTGTGTGTGGTGTGTGTGTGTGTGTGTGGTGTGTGTGTGTTGTGTGTGTGTGTGTGTGTGTGTGTGTGTGTGTGTGGTGTGTGTGTGTTTCCCGTCTTTCCAATGCCGTACAAAGAAGTCAACACAATTACAGCTCAATCTTTACCACAAGTGGGGAAAAAGGACGACAAAGAAAGAAAGAGAGGAGGCTGTCCAATTATATTTTTTATGTTATTTCTTTATATAAACCCAGTTTAACTCATATTATGGTTTGGGAGTACATTTGATTAGTTACAAGAGAGAACAAACATCTGAAACAGCACATTAATATTGCAAAATATATTTTATGTGTGGTAATCATTTAAAACATTTCAGGCCTGACACATTTTTATTTCTTTATGTTGATTACATTTGGTTTCTTGGCGTAAATGCGTTACTTTTCAAAAAAAAATATATTGTTCCTGAGAAATTATCTGGAGTCACAGTAAATCCGGATTTTTCAGTTGCATTATGGGAAATGTAGTATGTAGATTTGTTCGCAGTTTGACTCAAATTAACGACTAAAAGTCAGGATATTTTTAACTTTGCTGAATGGTGGAGGTATGTTTAACAAGTTTATAGTACTTTCTTCAGCTTTTACATTCAGAATAAGTGAATAAAGTCCATAAAGCCCTACAAATGTTTGTATAATAATCTTTATAATTGACAAGATGATAAATGTCAAAACTTTCAGAAAAAAATTGTAAAAATATGTGAAATATGTTAAAACAATTCTGTAAATACTGTCTCTAAATATGTAAAAATTGTAAAAAAAAATGCCTGAATAATTATGAGCAAAATTGGGAAGCTAGAAACATGACGATGATCTTATTATGTGCTGTAGCATTGCTACAAATATAGGGAGGTAAACACATCTACAGCAGTAAAATGCACCATAAAGCAGCATTCATATTAATGTAGAAACAATGATATATTAGTAAATCACTGACAGAGAACACTTCACTTATGAGCATTTCTATTTCTGATAATACATGTTTTCTTGTATTTCATTACATTTTTTCAAAGCAGGTTTTTTAGTATTTTCAGTGTAGGTTCTGGTACTTTTACTGCAGTGAACCCTCGCTTCATGTCTTTTAATTCTTCTTTTTATAGAAGCTGTCCTATAGGCGGGGAATACTAAATAAATGAAATGTTCTTTTAAAGGACCATACACGTGTTTTTCATGTCACGCCCCATTAACTATGAATGCTGCGTTCCTGCTGACGGTTTCTCTGAAACACATCATCTGTCTGTTGGGTTGCCTTTCGTCCTTCAAGGCATTTCAGGTGTCAGTGTTACATCATCTTCTGTGTGTACAGCAGGTAATCAACACTCAGGACACACACACACACACCACACACGCACGCACGCAAGCACGCACGCACGCACGCACACACACAACACACACACACACACACACACACACACACACACACACACACACACACACACACACCACACACACACACACATGTACTGTTGTTCATCTTTGTTTTTGCACCAAAAAGTCTGTGTGGAAGCAGTTTGAGGCAAAAGGACAGAAAAGAACAGAAAAACGCAATGAAAGCAAAGAGAAAACACAAAAAAAAGCCTGGAGGAGAGGCGAGAACACAATGGATAGCTAGGTGTGTTTAAACAAGAATCAAATCAAAACAATTCACAAAAAGAGAGAAATATATCTAAAAAACGTGGACGAATAAATGCAGAATAATACAAAAATGATAAAACATATTGAGAGAAACTACCATACTATAACTTTTAATAACTAAACAGCTCTTTCACTTCTGATAAACTGCACACGGCGTTTTTTATTATTATTATATAATTAGAAGTGATTCATTTTATTATATTTTTACATTCCTTAATTTCTTTTAACATTTTTTCAAATATATATATATATATTTTTATTATTATTTTATGACCAATATTCTATATTTAATTTTTATTTTACAACCTAATCCTCTTTATGTATTTATGTAAACACCAGTATACCGAAGCAAATTCCTTGTTAACCTACTTGGCAATAAACCTGATTCGAATTCTGAATATAAAATGTATTTTCAGTGCTCTACATAAAGGAGCTTTACATGTTACTAAACAGTAACGGCAAGCATTTACAGTACGTACAAAAACACATAAATGCATAAAATCAATTAAATTAAATGAGTTGCAACAATGAATAAATGGGGGATTCCTACCAATGTGTCTTATTTAGGGAAAATACCCTTTAAGGATTTATTCATGAAGAACTGAAGATGTTTTCCAAAACATAAAAAATGGATACACTGTCCAGCTGTCCTGTGTGTGTGTGTGTTGTGCGTGTGCGTGTGTGTGTGTGTGTGTGTGTGTTGTGTGTGTGTGTGTTGTGTGTGTGTGGTGTGGGTGTGTGTTGTGTGTGTGTGTGTTTGTGTGTGTGTGTGTGTGTGTGTGTGTGTGTGTGTGTGTGTCACTGTGTGTGTGTGTGTGTGTGGGTGTGGGTGTGGGTGTGTGTTTGTGTGTGTGTGTGTGTGTGTGTGTGGTGTGTGTGTGTGTGTGTGTGTGTGTGTTGTGTGTGTGTGTGTGTGTGTGTGTGTGTGTGTGTGTGTGTGTGTGTCACTGTGTGTGTGTGTGTGGGGTGTGGGTGTGGGTGTGTGTGTGTGTGTGTGTGTGTGGTGTGTGTGTGTGTTGTGTGTGTGTGTGTGTGTGTGTGTGTGTTGGTGTTGGGTGTGTGTGTCTCTCCGTGTGTGTGCGTTCTCTCGTGTGTGTGTGTGTGTGACAGTCGGACAGCTGACCACCGTTTCTTTATATTCATTATTCATATTTACTGGAACTGAAGTGTGTGTGTGTGTGGGTGTGTGTGTGTGTGTGTGTGTGTGTGTGTGTGTGTGTGTGTGTGTGTGTGTGTGTGTGTGTGTGTGTGTGTGAGTTCACATCCATCATGGAATGCAGCTCGTTGTGTGTCTGTGTGTGGGCGGATACACATGCTGCACATGTACCCAGGCAGTGTATACGTGTGTGTGTGTGTGTGTGTGTGTGTGTGGTGTGTGTGTGTGTGTGTGTGTGTGTGTGGTGTGTGTGTGTGTGTGTGGGTGTGTGGTGTTGTGTGTGTGTGTGTGTGTGTGTGTGTGTGTGTATATCTTCTACATTTCCTCACTAATGCAGATGAAATCTTTATTTTTCCTGGAGAACATTGTTTTTCCTGCAGATTGTATCAGATTAATGTTGGTAGCAAATCGCTGAGCATGCTGACTCTGATACTTATGTTACTATGTTTTTTGGACAAATGAGGCTGTTGTTTGTACACATAACATATAGTATAACAAAATTAGATTTACTCTATGCTGCACTGAAAAATGTAAACGCTGACTCTATTTAATGTATTATGTCAACAAATGTCCCATAACTGTATTAGGTTAGTTGAAAGCAATACGTTTGCTGTTTAAATGTTAAAGTCTGCAGCTCCAGAGTCCAGCTGTGTGTGTGTGTGTGTGTGTGTGTGGTGTGTGTGTGTGTGTGTGTGTGGTGTGTGTGTGTGTGTGTGTGTGTGTGTGTGTGTGTGTGTGTGTGTGTGTGTGTTGTGTGTGTGTGTGTGTGTGTGTGTGTGTGTGTGTGTGTGTGTGTGTGTTTTTGTCTCACTAAATGTTTCAGCTGGTGTGTTTCTCTCACGTGTCTAAGGGAACAGATGAAACTTGATCTCCTTCACGAGCTGCAAACCAAACCTCTGTGTTCACACTGGAAACAGTTTATCTAAAATGAAAACATATTTCAAATGAAAACATCAAAACATGTTTCATTTAATATTGTTAATAATTAGTTAACGGAATTGCTTTTTTTTCTCACACATCATGATGTATGAATGAACTGAAGCAACAAACGTAAGCCAGAGAAAAGAAACAGTGGCAGTACAGACGTTCTTACGGAGCCCCTAAAGGGTCACGGGGAAAAAAAAGAGAGAGGGGGGGGGGGTGCTAGTGAACTGTCAACGTGGGGGGAGCGGCCGTTCTGTGATTCTCCAGATTCTCCAGAAGGAGATGTCCGGTCACCAGGGTGCATGATTGATGTGAATCTGTGTGTGCTCTGCTCAGCTCCGTGTGCATGTGTTCTGAGTGTTTGTTTCCCTTTAAAACAGCTGCGGGCAGCAGGTACTCTGAGAGTCACGGACATTAATTCATACAGTAGATCAAAGCAGACTGGTTTACAGACTCTCCTGTTTTGCCAATCCTGCTTAAACAAATAGCTCTACACCCTGGCCAAAATGTCCTTAAAATTAAGTCTGAGTTTCGAAATATATCTCAAATAATGTATGCACTGTCATTTCCCACGTAAACATAACAGTCTGCAATGAAATGGTTGTTTGCTCCACTCCCTCCATGGCGCACCGGTAACTTTCTTTTCTCATGTCCGTACGTTCTTATCATTTAGGAAAAGTCTAGACTTTTACAAGAATGCGTGCAGCGCGTCCATTGGACTGCTTTGTTTACTTCAGGAACATGGTGACATCACTTTGGAACACTCTCGCTTCTACTGGCTAGCGCTCCAACACATTGTATGTGATAGGCTAAGGGGCGGGACATCTCTAAGCGGTTGACCATCACAACAGAGCCGGCCAGCTAACCAATCAGAGCAGACTGGGCTCTGGTTTCAGACAGAGGGTGAAAAGAGGTGCTGCAGCACAGGCAGTATGAGAAAAATAAAGAGCTTTTTAACATTAAAGCATGGAGACATGTAGAGACACTACATACTGATATACACCTGAACATCAGCAGGAGAGGACTCTTTAAAGTAGAGACACTACATACTGATATACACCTGAACATCAGCAGGAGAGGACTCTTTAAAGTAGAGACACTACATACTGATATACACCTGAACATCAGCAGGAGAGGACTCTTTAAAGTAGAGACACTACATACTGATATACACCTGAACATCAGCAGAGAGGACTCTTTAAAGTAGAGACACTACATACTGATATACACCTGAACATCAGCAGGAGAGGACTCTTTAAAGTAGAGACACTACAAACTGATATACACCTGAACATCAGCAGGAGAGGACTCTTTAAAGTAGAGACACTACATACTGATATACACCTGAACATCAGCAGGAGAGGACTCTTTAAAGTAGAGACACTACATACTGATATACACCTGAACATCAGCAGGAGAGGACTCTTTAAAGTAGAGACACTAATACTGATATACACCTGAACATCAGCAGGAGAGGACTCTTTAAAGTAGAAAACTACATACTGATATACACCTGAACATCAGCAGGAGAGGACTCTTTAAAGTAGAGACACTACAAACTGTATACACCTGAACATCAGCAGGAGAGGACTCTTTAAAGTAGAGACACCACATACTGATATACACCTGAACATCAGCAGGAGAGGCTCTTTAAAGTAGAGACACTACATACTGATATACAACTGAACATCAGCAGGAGAGGACTCTTTAAAGTAGAGACACTACATACTGATATACACCTGAACATCATCAGGAGAGGACTCTTTAAAGTAGAGACACTACATATTGATTATACACCTGAACACAGCAGGAGAGGACTCTTTACAGTAGAGACACTACATATTGATATACACCTGAACATCAGCAGGAGAGGACTCTTTAAAGTAGAGACAATACATACTGATATACACCTGAACATCAGCAGGAGAGGACTCTTTAAAGTAGAGACCTACATACTGATTATACACCTGAACATCAGCAGGAGAGGACTCTTTAAAGTAGAGACGCTACATACTGATATACACCTGAACATCAGCAGGAGAGGACTCTTTAAAGTAGAGACACTACATACTGATATACACCTGAACATCAGCAGGAGAGGACTCTTTAAAGTAGAGACACTACATACTGATATACACCTGAACATCAGCAGGAGAGGACTCTTTCAAGTAGAGACACTACATACTGATATACACCTGAACATCAGCAGGAGAGGACTCTTTAAAGTAGAGACACGACATACTGATATACACCTGAACATCAGCAGGAGAGGACTCTTTAAAGTAGAGACACTACATATTGATATACACCTGAACATCAGCATTATATTATATTTTTTCCATTTAGTTTTTAACTTTTTTGGACATTCTTACTTATCCACTTCACCTTAGTTTGAAAACGTTTAATGTTTTTGTGATATGTAGACCTTTCCAGCTTGTTTTGTTTTTTAATTTGCTAATTGAAAATGAGCCAAAAAACAGGTGGATGGAAACCGGCTTCAGTCTCCCTCTCTCTCTCTTTCCTTTCTCTCTACATGAAACTCCCATCAGTCTGTTTAATGTGGAGCAGTGTGTGTGTGTGTGTGTGTGTGTGTGTGTGTGTGTGTGTGTGTGTGTGTGTGTGTGTGTGTGTGTGTGTGTGTGTGTGTGTTGTGTGTGTTGTGTGTTGTGTGTGTGTGTGTGTGTGGAAAGAACAGGGAGGGACACAAGGGAAAGAAGAAGAGAGTGACAACGAACAGAGAGCGGGAGAGAGGGAGAGTGAGAAAAAGGGAGATGGAGGGGAGGGTCGAGCAAGCAAATGGGAGGTGGAGCCAGAGAGTGTGTGTGTGTGTGAGAGGAGAGAGAGAGAGAGAGAGCGAGAGGGGAGGGATGACAGGAGATGTAGTTGTTGCAGCGGCAGCAGAGCAGGACTGATCTAAGACAGAAATACAACTCCTCCTCCACTTCCTCCTTCTTTTTTATTATTATTCCTCCATCTCTCCTGCATCCGTCCGTCCTGTTTCCACCTGGAACCAAAACTAAAAAAACCTGCTTCTTCTTCATCTTCTTTTCTTCTGCTTCTACTTCCACACCTTCATCATCATCATCACCATCTTCATCAGCTGTGGTAAGTAGGATGGAAATTGCTCCAGTTCCAACGCTTACATGCCTCTGCTGCTGCTAGAGGAGGAGAAGGAGAAGGAGCAGGACGGGGCGAAGGGGAGGAGAGAGGGAAGAGTTTGGAGACTTAAGACTAAAAATATGAAGAACAGTGTTAAAACTTGACATAAAGTGAGGAAGAGGAGGTAGAAAGATCAGAAAAGATAGAAGATGTATAACTCGAAAATAAAAACAGGGAAAAGTGAATATCAGAACAACATCGAAGAGACTCATTTGAGTTTTTGTAAATAAAAACTTACAAAAAAGCACGGAAACATTTTAAGAAATAATGGAAAGACAGGTAGAGTGCAGTCGACCGAAATAGCTAATTTGGAGTGTGTGTTCATCTGCATGTGTGTGTGCGTGTGTGTGTTGAAGTTGACGTAATTCGGCGGTATGAATTAGTAATGAACTTCTCTGTGTGTGTGTGTGTGTGTGTGTGTGTGTGTGTGTGTGGTGTGTGTGTGTATGTGTGTGTGTGTGTGGTGTGTGTGTGTGTGTGTGTGTGTGTGTGTGTGTCTGTGTGTGTGTGTGTGTGTGTGTGTGTGTGCTATTACGGTGGTTAGCATTCAGAAATACACACCTGCACGCCTTGCACACACACTTTCACATGCATGCTAGCACACACACACACACACGCACGCACACATACACACACACACACACACACACACACACACACACACACACACACACACATTGTGCTCATTAATATATACACACTTGCCACTCCTGTTGTCCTACTAACAAAATTGTATTTTCTATTGGGAAGTTTTTATTCCACTTTAAAGTAATTTAATAGTGTTTTGAAGACGGGTTTAGGTGCACAAGTGTCACAGTTCTGGTTTCATGTCGAGTCGTGACGAGTGTCGGACGTCAGCTGGGATTTATTTTCGTTTCGTTGTCTCTGCACTGTCTGACTTCCTGTCTGTGGCTCTCAGCTCCAAGCCCATTGGTTGCTTTTGAAGATATGTAGCATTAAGGTCTTTTAAAACACACATATATAGTTTCATGTTTCAAAAAGTCTCCTAAATTTCCTATAAAAGTCACTTTAGTTCTTGCAAAAACAGGAGGAATAGTGTTTTTGTTGGGGACTAATTTCAGCGGCGGATTAATCCACATTTGGTGCTCTAGTGAGTATTTATGGCAGCACGATGGTGTTAATGGGATTGTGTGAGAATAAACTACAGTGTGTGGGTGTTCATAATGAGGAACATGTCACAGAGTGCAACAGTGAGACTCATGGATGTGTTTGTAATAGTTTTTGGACAACAATGGAGCGCTGAGGAAGAAGTATTCAGGATGTAAGCTACTGGTTTGATTCCCATGAAATGTGTTGTCAGGGTGTAGCATGGGCCAAGGAAGAGCCCATACACTTTAGAGAGGATCTGAATCACAGGGCAGATAGTTAATCTCTTGGTTTGAGTAATGAAACATGTAAATATGAGCAGATTTATCCATTAGGAAATGTCTTTGAAATTGCTTTTCAAGGGAGGCAGAATGGAAAGCTTTTTCAGTAATGGTTTATGACGCATTCATATCATGTTGCTGTCTCATTATTACCAGTTTCTGTCTTGTAAATGGTAAGAAACGTGCGTCCAATGTGGCAAAGGAATTAAGACAGAATGTCCTAAAACTTAACTAACTAACGCCTCATGTCACGGACGTATTGTTTTACATTCTTTCATTTTTCATCCTTACATACCAACAGTTTTCCAATTACTGAATCGACATAACCAATTCATGTTTCCTCTATTGTATATTTACCATTGGAAACCACTCATTCTTAAACATTGCATGACCTTGTGAGTAAGCGCTCTGAAGAGAAGAAGCCCACAAGATGTTGCAGGCAGTATTTTAAGCTGCTACTTTATTAGAATCCAATATCATAGCAGCTGGTTTATCATTTTGTTGAGTGGCCAAAAATCCTCAGGTTTTAATAAAGAAGTCAATCAATCAGCTGGAAAAATGCCACCAAAACGACGTTGTTTTTTTCATGATAGATCAGTGTCATTGCTAGCCTGATTCAACTCCACCTTCAGTGTCCTTTCCATTGGAAGTCTTTCAATGTAAAACAGAAGTTTAGCATTAGTTCCGTTAGCATTAGCAGCTTATTTATCCGCTTTTATACTGCTTCAAGAGAGTCAATGGTAGACAGATCTTATAAATTGAAAAAACGTCCAACCAATCACTGCGCAAAAAATGCATCGCTACCTGTCGATCTCTAATGTGTGTATATTTGAATCTAGAGCAGATATAGCGGACTCTTCCGGTAAAAGTAGGGACATTTAATTTGTTTTTTACATTGAATGGTGATTACAAAATAACTACAGATCCTAAATAGCGTAAAAAATTGAGTTTGACTTGTTGAAACTAAGTATTATCAATTGAAATATCAGGCTATAACGGATACCTTCTTTATGGTGTCGCAACCGCTGATCCGATAATGTTTGTTAAACAGAAAAACGCTTTAAGGCAACGAGTAATTATCTCCATTATCTTGTCGGGAGATTTTATTTTTGGTCGTGTGTGTGCATGCTGTCTGCAGTTCATCTTGCATACAACTGGACCCATGAGCCTTACATTGTCTTTGCTCATTTATGACTGTATGATCAAAGGCTTTTTAAGGTTGCATTGATTGGCAATTGTTGAAAACCTTTTTTATTGACTGGTTAATACTTTGTTGACTGTGGATTACTTACTCCTCTTGAACATATGCTTCAGTAGCAGTCAGCGGTTCTTAAATCAGCTTCACCCTGGACTTTGTCGTTGCTCAAACGCAGGAGCTTCTGCAGATTGATTTCATACTTGACATGTAACTATGCACTTCAATTTGGCTTGATATACTGGTGCAGTGAGGACGTTTTGTCGGTCGACCCTGAAGTAAGCATCTTCCCGGTTCCCTTGACAAAAATTAAATGGGAATGCAGAAAATAATCTCTGTGGCAAAGAAACGTTTATGATACATACAGGTTTTGTTGGGCAGGATAATCTCCACATATGAACACCACTTTAGGATTTTTAAAGTAAAAAGCTAATGTTAGGCTATTAAGGAACTACAGCACGGTCACATGACTTCACGTCATCACCGCTAAGCTAAAGGTGGCTAATTTGGGCTATAAAGGAACTACAGCACGGTCACATGACTTCAGGTCACCACCGCTAAGCTAAAGGCGGCTAATGTTGGGCTATAAGAAACTACACGCGGTCACATGACTTCAGGTCACCACCGCTAAGCTAAAGGTGGCTAATATTGGGCTATAAAGAACTACAGCGGTCACATGACTTCACTCATCACCGCTAAGCTAAAGGTGGCTAATGTTGGGCTATAAAGGAACTTACAGCACGTCACATGACTTCAGGTCACCACCGCTAAGCTAAAGGCGGCTAATGTTGGGCTATAAAGAACTACAGCGGTCACATGACTTCACGTCACCACCGCTAAGCTAAAGATGCTAATGTTGGGCTATAAAGAACTACAGCACAGTCACATGACTTCACAACACCACCGCTAAGCTAAAGGATGCTAATGTTGGGCTATAAAGGAACTACAGCACGGTCACATGACTTCACGTCACCACCGCTGAGCTAAAGGCGGCTAATGTTGGGCTATAAAGGAACTACAGCACGGTCACATGACTTCACGTCACCACCGCTAAGCTAAAGGCAGCTAATGTTGGGCGTGATGATGTTTATGCTACTTTTTCCTACTGTTCCATCTGCTTCTATTGTATTCTACAGTTTCCTGTATTTGAACTAGGTGTGTGTGTGTGTGTGTGTGTGTGTGTGTGTGTGGTGTGTGTGTGTGTCCATGTGTGTCCCGTGTGTTTGCTGCAGAAAGTGCTGCTCACTGATGGTCATCTAATGGTTTCACACAAACCCTCGGTCTGACTGGCCATGTGATTCCCCTCATCACTTTGTGTGTGTGTGTGTATGGTGTCGTGTGTGTGTGCAACAGCAGTTTCCACTCCAGCAGGACACTTTCTTCTCCTCCTTACTACATACAGCCTGAGTGAAGGCACGTTTCCCTTTTGTTGGATTAAAGGAGCAGTGTTTGCTGTCTTTTGTCAGAAAAATCAGACTTGAGTTTAGTTTACACATACAAGGAATTAGCTTTGGTGTATGACGGTGCAAACATAAACAACATAAGGAAATAAGAAGGTCAAATAAAAATGTTAAAAAAAACGATTTAGCATTTAAAAAAGAATAAGACAATTATTGACAGGACATTTAAATACAAAAAAGAAACTAAAAAACTAAAAACGTTTCAGTACAAAAATAAAACAGGAAGAAAACTACATTATTTTAATCATAAATTCTAACTGAGTTTCACAACAGCATTGAAAGTTGTCCCTCCTCAAATGCCTCTCAACGTCACGCAATTTTTGTGTTTTTTTGGCACTTTTTGCGCAAACGACTGGATATATTTGGGTCAGAAAAGTCCCAATCAGATATAGCATTTTATAAATACAGAGCTGTTTGGGTACACACTTCTAGTCGGCCATTACTGATAATTGAAAAGGGATTATTTGATCAATACAGTCACTTTGTTTTTTAGGAAAATCTTACTCATTCTGCTTTTAAGTTTACCACAATGTATAAATACTATAATTGTTACGATATTAGAGAGGACCCAAACGCAGGACACGCAGAGTGTTTTCACAAACGGTTTTATTAGTGGACGAGGGGCGGGGCGTAGAATCCGGCTAGAGTGGCGAGGACGTGGCGGCTGGCGACGGGAACACGGCGGTTGGAGAATGGTCCTGGAGTACAAGAAAATAAACACGTTATACACTAAAACGTCACGGTAGGAGAAAATAGCTATAACGCTAAGTAGCCTTGAAGTTACACCACTATAGAGTGCCACAGTGACGCGTCCTAAAACCCGGAAGTAAGTTAGCATTTGACCACTTCCGGTTCCTTCGCCAAAAGCAATGCAATTTCTCCATAGGATTTGGAAAACAGCTGGAAATAAGGTCTGTGGTTGAAACACATAAAGGACGGATCACGTTTTGTTCTACGACATTAAATCCATCAGCAGTGACCCCACTGGTGATTTCTGAAGAGTTGACGTGTCTGAAAAACGATGGTTGTTACCAAGTGGCTGAATAGGACTACAGAAGTTGTGGAGGCCGTTGTACGTCATTACACCGAACACGTAAACACCCTGTTCTGCTTGAAAGCAAGTCCCTGCCTCCTGCAAACTGTTCAAACAAACGCTTCAACTCGTACCATTTAGAATCTGTATGTTTGAATATGGATCTTAAGTTGGCGTGACGTTGAAGCGCGACCCTGCTGTAGTTCCTTTATAGCATAACGTTAGCATTTTGCTTCTGGCGACTAGATTTACGATTCAAAATATAAAGTAGGGTAGACATGTGGAGATTATCCGGCTGAACAAAACGTGATCCGTCTCTTCAATGTGTCTCACCACAGACCTTATTTCCAGCTGTTTTCCTAAATCCTATGGAGAAATTGCATTGCGTTTTTGTACAGCCACCACAACAATTAAAGTGCATGGAAATATTTTCATCAAAGTTTAACGTAAAGTAGTACTCATGATGTAACGTTATATATCAAATATTATTGGATTATAATGATTTATTCATAATATGTTTAATATTCATAACTTTCATGTTGCAGCTGCTGTACTGTAAGTGGACCTCCCTTTGATTACTTTTAAAACTGCTGGGAAATATAATCTATACATTTACATCAGAGTCTATTAGTTTTTAATGTTTTGAATTATTTATATTTATCTGCAATGTAACTAAAGATATCAAATCAATTTAGTGGAGTAAAAAGAGTATTGTTTTTACTTTAGATGTAGTGAATTAGAAGTATTAAGTAGCTGAAAATGGCCGTAATATACAGGTGGTTCAAAAAAACTAAAATACACTTAAACTTGAATAAATGTACACAACTGATGACAGGAAATTCAAAATGATAAAAAGGAAAGTTAGAGAGAAAATGGAGGTCGAGATAAAGATTTATTTTGAATAAAGTCAGAATCAATGTAGTTATTTAAAGAAACGTTTTCACAATAAAACTGCTTAAAATCTCTTTAACACTAAAACTTCCTGTTCACTTTCCTATTGATCTGTTATCAGTCAGCTCTTTGTCTTTGATATTAATCAGTGATCACAAACATGTTGTCTGCACAGAACATGTTGTGGATCTGTTGTTGATCTGTTGTTGATCTGTTGTGATCTGTTGTTGATCTGTTATTGATCTGATGCAGCAGGCGTAACATTTGTCACATCAGCAGCGGATCAGGTTAAATCCTGTTTCCTCTTTTCCCAATATACCTCTGTAATTGATCCGTCTGTGTTATAGAAACACGTTTAACAGATTTACTTTGTCAGCTAAATATTGTTGGGACGCTCTTTGTGTGTGTGCAGAAAACACTGAAATGTAATCTATTAGAAAGTTATATAATATTCAGATAAATGTCTGAACCAGAGAGGAAACTAAATTTAGACGGACTGGAGGAGATCTGGGTCGAGAGGAACACTCTTCATTAAAAGTCATTTATTACAGGGTTGTTTTTTCATTGTTTCATTTAAATACATTATTAAATTCAGATAATTCTAATATTTTACAAGTCAATATTATAATACATTATACTTATATAGATAAATGTGTGGAAAAAATATATTTCTATGAATTAAAGTCAAAATTATGAGATTAAATAATTAAAATACTTACAAAAAAGTGATTTTATGAGAAAATCTCAATATTGTCAAGCTGTGAAAATTGTCATTAGTAAAAACCCAAATATTTTGAGAATGACTTGAGTGAATCCATTAAAAAGTCAATAAGCAAATATATAATAGAGGAAATATAGTGAGAATAAAGCTAAATTGTACAAGAAAAAGTAAAAATGCAGATTTTCTAAAGTGTTTTTTTGGTAGTAAAGATGACATAGGTGAAAAATAATACATATATAATACTTTTCATTTATAAAATATATTCTTTAAACACTGTTTTCATTTACATCTTTACATGCAGGAACACAGGTTTGGAGGAGTGTCGCTCTTTTGTGTCTCCTCACACACACAGCTGTATTTACACACCTGTGTTTAAACCTGTCATTCACACAGAGCAGGAACTAGCGCTGCGTTAGCTTAGCACAAAGACTGGAAGCGAGGGAAACTGCAAGCCTAGCTTTAACAAAAGAAAAAACACGCCTTCCAAAAACAACTTTATTTATGTCGCACCTTTCAGACAAAGTTACAAAAGTGCTTTCACATGGAAAACAGAACACTTTAATACACATGAAGAATGAAATATAAAGGAAATAAACCAAATATTAAACATAGAGACTAAAACCAGCAAAAAGTGATTAAACAAACATGAAATCACATGAAATAGTTTAGTTTTAAAAGTGATTTAAAGTCCCATGTCATGGCCATTTCTACTGATCATAATTCCATTGTTGAGGTCTACTAAATGATATATTGTCAATTTCCAAACTCACATTGGTTTCTCATACAGCATCTCTGTATAGCATGTGTATTCACTCTCTGTCCTACACGGCTTGTTGGAGCTCCTGCCCCCCCTCCCTGTGAGCCCAGTGTGCTCTGATTGGTCAGCTCGCCCACTCTGTTCTGATGAGTCTATTTAGATTTCCTCTATAACATTATAATTGAACACAGTTGTATGTAGTTCATATTTCCCGTCATCCATTTTAGGATGTTATGCTGTTGCATATATAAACACACGACACCCTGCCTTTCAAAGTCTTAAATGCTTTTATATCTGGACAGTTACTGTAATTGACGTCCGATTATAGGAGAACTCCTGCCACCAAGTTTTGAAGCTTTTAAAAAAGATGACTAAAGGGTAAAATGAATAAGACATGAACACGTTTTTTTGTGCAGCCTGGATAGAAAACACTTGATCAATAAGAACACAGTTGAGTCATCAGAAAAAAGTGGTTTTTGTATTTCATATTTCTTTAAAAATCGATAGTGTTGCAAAAACTCTTTAAAAAAAAAGCCCCAAGCTGCTGATACTTCTTCTTCTTAGTGGTGGTCTCCTTCTTCATCTTCTTCATCTTCTTCTCCTTTGTTCCTAAAAAGATAGAGGATAGAGAGGAAATCCACCGACCCATTACCGAAAGCTGGAGCTCGGTGTGAGCGAAACGCTGATCCCAGAGCTGTGTCTGTGGATCAAAAGCATCGTGTGGAGGCTTTAAATTTATAATGTGAAGCTCAGAAACTCTTGATGTCAGCAGGGATTCCCACAGAGGGACAGACAGAGGGACAGTTCTACTGGAAACATGCAGACAGACGGACAAATAGAGGACAGAAATAATAATAATAATTTATCATTATTATATTTATACGATCCGTGTATCCATCATTTCCTGGTCTTCTCTAAAGAAGAGGGACCAATGAAAACGTTGTCATGTTGCCGTTGTTCAGCATGGAAACATTCATTAGCTAACAATGACATTATTGTTCTATTAATATAAAGGGAGGTCAGGTACTCTTTAAAACAGCTGCAGTTATGGGTACTTTTTACTGAAGTACATTTCAAAGCCCTCTTTACTTTTACTTGAGTAGAGAAGTTTAGTCAGTACTTCTACTTTCACCAGAGTATTTTTAAACACGAGTATCTGTACTTCTACTTGAGTAAAGGATGTGTGTACTTTTGCCCTCTCTGCTTGTATCTACCTTGCTGTTTTAATGTTTGGGTAATCATCTGAGAAAGATACTGAGGCTGGTTCTTGACCACACCTCCCAATAACTTCTCTGACAAGCTAGCAATTTTGAGGCTACTTGTCCACTTTAAATCTGCTTATTCATACTAGAGGTTTGTTGTATTACAATAACTTACAGCTGATGTGCACCTACTTGTTTAATCTTCAGAATACACAACTTAAATTGTGTGTTGTAGAAGGTAATCCACATCATTCATGGTGACAACTAAATACATACGTAAGTAATAGTAAAATTCTGCCAACGACGACAGAAGTACTCCATCACATTTCAACGTGGCATCACATTTGTGCAGCCCAGGCATGAGTATTGTTGTTTTCTCACACTCTGCCTACAGAACATTGTATCCGTGGTTATTCCACCATTACAAAACTATTATACCAGTCACTGATCCTAAACTAGAGTGTGTGTGTGTGTGGTGTGTGTGTGTGTGTGTGTGTGTGTGTGTGTGTGTGTGTGTGTGTGTGTGTGTGTGTGTGTGGTGTGTGTGTGGTGTGTGTGTGTGTGTGTGTGTGTGTGTGTGTGTGATTTCCCAGTGGGCGTTACCCTAAAAGCTTTCCTGTTGATGGAGTGATGGAAACACTGCAGTGCCACATGGAGGCTGTGTGTGTGTGTGTGTGTGTGTGTGTGTGTGTGTGTGTGTGTGTGTGTGTGTGTGTGTGTGTGTGTGTGTGTGTGTGTGTGTGTGGTGTGTGTGTGTGTGTTTGTGTGTGTTGTGTGTGTTTGTTGGCATGTATGTGTGTGTTTGGTGTGCTTTGTGGTAACTGAGGCAGTGTCGTGCAGCTGAACACAGAGAAACCAGTCAGGCTGAAGATGCATTCATATTCATCTACACACACACACACACACACACACCACACACACACACACACACACACACACACACACACACACACACACACACACACACACACACACACACACACACACACACACACACACACACACACACTTTTTCTGAGGAAGAGCAGGGCAGGTGCAGGTTAGTGTGTGTGTGCGTACGTGCATACATGCTTTTGTGTGTGTGTGTGCGTGTGTATGTGTGTGTGCGTGTGTGTGTGTGTGTGTGTGTGTTTGCATATGGACATTTTTACTAAAACTTTATTTGAAAGGTCTGACATGAGGGTGAACTTCATACTGTGTAGAGCCTAACAAGAAATTGTTGTAAATATTTGGTGATTAAAATCGGATGTTTTTTCGAATAGTGTAGATGTTCATTCAATCATTGTAGTGTTAGGTTGTTTTAAAAAGATGATCC
The DNA here is from genome assembly GCA_012861695.1 of Trematomus loennbergii. Taxonomy (NCBI): domain Eukaryota; kingdom Metazoa; phylum Chordata; class Actinopteri; order Perciformes; family Nototheniidae; genus Trematomus; species Trematomus loennbergii. Next base: position 1,132,386 of record JAAOOA010000489.1, on the reverse strand, counting down.
GTAGTGTTTGAATATATTTTGATTTATTGGCAGTCCGACAATATTGAACATATAAAAGTCCTTCCAGAAATACGAAAAGTAGAAAAAACACATCAAAAACGCTTACAAAGTCACGAGTTACATTTAACTATTCATACATAAACAAGTCTATTATATGCATGCATTTAGAATTGATATATATAGATAGAGCAAAACGCTCTCTGTAAGTGCTGCTTGGTTTTAAAGAAGGGTCTACTGATGGTCCTTTAGCGATGAAGAGGTTAATATCCCAGATTCGCTGTGATTCAAACCCGAGGAAGGGAAATCGTTATTACTCCACTGTGGACTTCAAGCAATAAACCGGCGACAATAACTTTTGGTCTGAGGAGCGGCAGCAGCTCCACAGGAAACCTTATTGTGGCGGGATTATTGAATGCAGGACGCAGAGGGAGGAATAACGAGGGCGAGGTTCATCATAAAACACATCTTTAATAACCTGCAGCGTTATATCTTCAGCCCTAAATACATGAGTAACTGTCAGGGGGAGTGAGAGACGGAGAGCAAAGGATCGATAAAGAAACAGATGTGATACACTCTGGAATTTTAATCAACATACTGTCATTCTGCTTCTGTGATATTCACGCATGTTGTCAGGTGATTCTGCATCATTAAAAACAGCATTTGTATGTTAATAAATACTAAATATAGCCATGTTAACTTGTTTTCCCCAATGTTTCTAAACTTAAAGGGGACCTATCATGCACAATGCACTTTTTGATGTCTTTTATACATAAAGATGTGTCCCCGGTGTGTCGGGGAACTCACGCAGCGTCAGAAAATAAACCCTCTCTCTTTTCCTCCGTACCCAAATCTCTAAAAACGGGGCTACAACGGAGCTGATCCAGATTTGCGTCCGATATGACGTAATATCTGAAATGTGGACCCACGGCCCTATCAGAAACGTTGCTATCAGAAAAATGCCCGACTGTTTTGGACGTAATATGGTCGGTGTTTACATTAGCATCGCTAACACTCAGAGCTAACCTGTACTGGAGAGCATGTGTGTGAAGAAGCAGAAATAAAAAGGAACTCACCTTGAGGTATAACCGCAAGAGAGAAAGCCTTTGAGCTCCATACTGTTTCAGAGATAATCCTTGATAATCCATGATATGGCGTTTCATCACGGCAGTATTTAGTTTAGACAGTAGCTGCCGGGTCCCGCATGAGCTCAGACCCCTCCTTTTTTATTATCAATTTTTTTTTTTTTAAAGCTTATATACCCAAATCAGCACTTTTGAAACAGGAAGTGAAATAGAGGGATATGAGGCATGGCTAGAATGGGTGATCTGTTTGGTATTTTGAGCAAAACACTTCATAGACATGTTTTTTATATATTTTTATATATCTGAGACCTATGCTATTGCCTAAAAATAGCATGATAGGTGACCTTTAATGAAAGCAGCACAAAAATGGTAATAAATCATAATTTTACGCCCCGTAATTTGGCATCAGCTCCAAAATGTGATGGGTTCTTCCTTGGCGTATGCTAAACCTAGTTTCATAAAAATCCGTAGAAAAATATATAATATTATCAGTAGCAAATCCTTTATCGTGCCGACAGACGAACAGACGAACAAGAAACATCCTTAGAGGAAATGACAGACCTGCAGTTATTTATTAATTTCATTTTTAATTCAGAGTCTTTTCATTACGTGAATGTTAATGTACATACTTTACTCCTGCTACTGTGCTGTTGATGCATGTTGTCAGGTGATGATTCTGCATCATTAAAACCAGCATTTGTTTTTAAATAAATCATGATCACGTCATAAATATAGCTCTGCTTCCTCTCATCATAGTTTGGATTTTTATCTGTGACTTATTTAGCACATGCTCTGTATTATACATGGGAAAAAGGTCATTGCGATCTCTTGTTGATGGCGTTACCTCCAATTTGCACGTTTCCCACATGGGCAAACCATGCCCAAACTTTACATGGGATGAGAAATATATTTTGTTCTCAGCTATGTGACAGTATTCCACAAATCCAGTTTCCATTTTGAATTAAGTCAGACTCAGAGAATGAGGAACTTCTTCACCCTGCATGCTGCTTTTTTAAAATATTAAAAATTCTATCACATTTTTAGGTTCATGTTTTATAAAAATCATCTTACAGGGACTTCTTTCTCCCGTGGATCTTCTCTAAATGCTCCTACTTTCCAATATTCTCCTCCCTTCTACATCCCTCCTTCTTTCTTTACTATTTCCTCTACCATGCCTCCTCCATTACTCCTCTTCTCAATCTCTCTCCCCCTTATTTCTCCCCTCTTTAATCACTATTCTTAGCATTTCTCGTTTCCTCCCATATCCCTTCCCTCCTTTCCTCATTGCTTTCCTTTTATTTGATTTTTGCATCTTTTCTCCTCACCTTCCCTCCTTTCCTTGTTCCCTTTTACCTCCTATTCTTCTCATTTATATTTTTTTAAATATCTTTCTCCTCACCTTTCTCCTCTTCCCTTCTTCTTCTTAACATCTCCTCTCCTTCTCCTTTCTTTTGACAGTTACCTTGATCTCCTCCTCCCACTTTCCTTCTGACTCTTTCTCTCCCTTTTCACTTTGCTTATTTTTTTCATTCTTTCCAAATGATCATTTATTTAAACTCCTACACCTCCTCTCTCCTCATTTTGCTTTCTATATCTTTCTCATTCCCCGTTCCCCTAACGTCCCCCATCTCCTCCTTTCTGCTTTTCCTGTTACCATTGCTCCGTTTTACTTTTGACTTTCCTCCTTTCTCTTCATCTCTCTCCTTTGCTTCCTTGTTCCCTTACCTTCTCTCCTTCCTCCTCTCCTATTTTCTTTTGCCAACTCCATTTCCCCTTCTTTCTTTCCCTCCTCTCCCCTTACCTCTTTCTCCTGCTTTCCCCCCATGTTCACCTTGTTCTTCCCCTTTTCCTTCTCCAAACGTATCCTCCCACACTTCCTCTCTCCTCCTTTCCTCTTAAGTACTAATCCTCCTTCTCCTCTGACAGATGTATTCCTCTCTCTCCTCTGGTTTGTCTCTCACTCTCTGTCTCTTTTCTGTGTGTGTGTCTCCTGACAGGACGGCCTTACATGGACATGGAGTAAAGCACCTCCTGACGCCTCCTCACTCCCAAACACTCCACCTCCTCTGCCACTAATGCCCCTCCGACCGAGAGGAACGCAAAACACAGGAGCAGATAAAGGCAAATTAGAGAGGGGGTAAGAAGAAAAAATCAGCAGAAAGAGAAAGAGAGGAAAAGGACATCCATAATCTCCACTTAGAGGCAGGGCGGCCATTCTGTCTATCTTTGCAACTTCAGGAACCATCATCACAATTTAATAAGAATTTGAAAGGCTGCGGCGCTGCAACAAATCCGTCTTCAGAGGAGAGAGAGGAAGCAGACACAAAGGTTTTAACGCTTTCCGTCCTGGATTTATATATATTTTTGGTACCTTTTTGTCTTAAGTCCCAGCAGCAATAAACCTGTGACGGCAATATCAGATTATTATTATTCCACACATGATCTGCTCTGCTAGGACTGCTGAGAGTTCAAGAAATTATGTTTTCCTACCAGGAGAGTCTGTGTTGTGAAGTGGAACATTTTGTTTTTTAGGAGGACAGGACGTTCGCTTTGCAGACGGGAAGTTTTGGAAAAGTATCCAAAAAAGGAAATATATTCCCATCTGATTCCTGAGGTTTTATTGAAGTGCCTGTTTACCCTGAGGAGCGTCTTGCAGGCCAAGAGGACTTTTCCAGGAAGGCTCTGCACACCTGGAGGAAGTCGGAAACTCGTCAGAATCAAACACGGACCACTGTCAGATGCATCGTCTTTCTCCCTATTTAATGCCATATTTTTCATGGCTTGACACCTAACTGACGCCTCCCTCCTCCCCCCTTCCTCCCCCTTCAACATGTCCGCCCACCTCCTATCTCGCCACCCAAAGAAGTGAGGCGTTAACAACCTTCCCTCAGGTTCATTAGCTCCACTTCAACACAGCAGTCGACTCTCTCCAGGTGGAGCGCGCTGATGCAAGATGGCGGCCGGCGTGGCGACGTGGCTGCCGTTCGCTCGGGCGGCGGCGGTGGGATGGCTCCCGCTCGCCAAGAAGACGATGCCCAAACCTCCCATCGACAACTCGTCCAAATCAGATGAGATCCTGTACGTCAACGTGAGCGGGGTCCGGTTTCAGGTGAGGGAGCATGCTCCAAAATATTAGTGATGTGTCGGTCGGGAACGAGCCGATTCTTTTGAACGGCTCTTTGGTACGAACGAGGGGAACCGAGTCGTACTTGGTGAGAGCCGTTCTTTTTATCGTTCAATCGTTGGTCCGCACTCACTGCCTGCCAAAATCCACTCGCCTTTTAAAAAGCTTGATTTTGTTCCCCAAACGTATTCTGTGAAGACCCGCCCCTACTCTGATTGGTAGGTTTCAGCACGAGGAGTGAGATGGGGTGGGTCTTAACGGAATACGCGAGAGAGAGAAGTCATAACAAGTAGTACATTCACTGACATGAATGACATGGATATGGCGCCACCCTGTGTCATGTTTACAATGCAGATTATTGACATTAGGTCTGGCAATACAGTCAATCATTATCCTGGTGATTATTTCGCAGATAAACCTAGTAACCCCGCCCCCTTTAAAAAAAAAACGGCTCTTTGAACGGCTCTTTTGAACGGCTCTTTGAAAGGAACGGAGCCATAAGATCTGGCTCCCTTCAAAGAGCCATAATTCCCATCACTACAAAATATATTAGGGCGGGGGGAGATTTCACCTTTTCTAAATGACTAGTGTCATAAAAGAGTACTGTTCAAATCTTCTGGTGCAACTTTTCCCGTTTCCAACCTGCATGAATAAGGAAAAAAGGTCTGAAAAAGATAAAAACTCAAGCAGTTAAACTGTTTTAAAAATATAATTCTAGTTATAACTGTGACACATTTTCACTCCAATCAAAAAAGTAAATGGAAATCATATTTTGGATGATTATTGTTAAATATTAAACGTTGTTAAAGGTGCCCAATTATGCTTTTTGGGGTGTTCCCTTTCCTGTAGTGTGTCATATAGGTTTTAGTGCATGTAAATGGTCTGCAAAGGCTAAAATCCCTGTGTGTCCTCGAGGGGGAGTTCCTCTGCCACACTGGCTGAAACGCCTCCATTGGACTGCTGTGTTTACTTCAGGAACATAGCGACATTAAACACGTACTTAAAACGTACTAACCAGATGGAAAGAAAATGACAGTTTGACACAAAAATCAAATCAAATCAAATCAAGTTTTATTTATATAGCACATTTAAAAGCGATTTTTGGTCGAGCCAAAGTGCTGTACATGTAATAAAAACACATTACTACAATCACAATAAAAGACATTAAATTACAACAGATATATATAAAAAAAAAACACAAGGAAAAGTCAGGATCGCACCATTGACTTCCACCTCTATGTTTGTCCTCTCTACAAAAGGACACACAACTCCCTGCGTTGACAATAAACCTTGGCACTTAATTTCCTGTAGAAATCCTGACTTTCTTGTATGTGCAGGAAGTTCTCGTGCAGATTTAAGACATGTTCTATGCAGTATTGATTAGCTTAGGTTTTAAAACTACATTACCCACAAGTCTTTGCTGTTTTCCACCAGAGCCTTGGTTCCAGAGTTATTTTGTGCCACATTCAGAGCGCTTGGTTGCTTAAACATTTCCAAAAGTGGATAGATTGGATTGATTGTTAACATTTCTCTATTTTCAGCTCTGTTGGAGGCCTAGCATGAGAATATGAAGCTCTCTGATCGGTTGTTTCTCACAGCTAAGCTCTCTGGGACTTGTAGTTGACTCTTAAAGTCGTTACAGACGCACGCTTAAATATTTGCCTTTTTTTGATGAAGCAGAAATAGTTAGAAGCTATTACAAAGTCACTAGCTGTCCAAGTATGTACAATATGGTCACATTACTTCTATAGGGAATTAAAAGCAGTTTTACTACCAGATCTGCTTTCAGAGATTCATGTTGCTCTTAATGTGCCGCTCTGCTCCTGCCTCCAGGGCTGGAGGTTGTAAATAAAACTGTACGTCTAATCAATGTGCATTTGGGCTGAACAAATAACAGGATGACTCCGCTGCAAAATAGATTTGGATGGCGTTTAGGAATCAAACAGAAAAAAGTGCTTTCTGCTGCGGCGGCAGAACAAGGAGAAAGTTCCTGTCAGACTTTGTCCTCATTTTTTAAAGGATCTGGTGGTATATATAGAAAGACAAACATACAGTATGCCTAATAATATAATCTGAGCATAAAACACGGCCTACTTCACTGTTACTCTGTTTCTCTGCATCTCAGCTTAAATTGAGTTTTTTGTTTAACTTTTTTTACGTACTTTTAATGCAAGTTGCCTGTATGATTTGTTTAAAAGTGGTTCAACTGAGGAGAAGTTATTATATTTGGTCTTATGCTTTTATAAAAGTTTGTTTCTCTGTTTAAACACTCTATTTTTTTGTGCTGATGGCCATACAATGTATTTTTTTTTAAAGTAAAAACATCTCCTATTGGCTAGCGCTCCAACACATTGTACGTGGTTAAGGGCGGGACATCTCTAAGCAGTTGACCAATCACAACAGAGCCGGCCAGCTAACCAATCAGAGCAGACTGGGCTCTGTTTCAGACAGAGGGTGAAAAGAGGTGCTGCAGCACAGGCAGTATGAGAAAAATAATAATCTTTTATAAGTTTTATTATATTTTTTCATTAATTGAATAGGATTTTTTCTGTGGCACCTTCAAAATAAGAGTTCTGTATCCCTCTTTTTGCATCATCTAATCATAAGAAAAACACACTTCAGATGAAATAGTAAAGCTACAGATTGTTCATCATCCTTTCTGTGGTCTCTCTGCAGACATGGAAGAACACTCTGGACCGTTACCCGGAGACGCTGCTGGGCTCTTCAGAAAAAGAGTTTTTCTACAACGAGGACACTCAGGAATTCTTCTTCGACCGAGACCCCGAAATGTTCCGGCACATTCTGAACTTTTACCGCACGGGGAAGCTGCACTACCCGAGGAACGAGTGCATCCAGGCCTTCGACGAGGAGCTGGCCTTCTACGGCATCGTGCCCGAGATCATCGGGGACTGCTGCATGGAGGTAACTGCACTTCCTGTTAGGGACAGAGAAAATAATGTTATTGTTTCGAGGTGTTTTCAAAACCCCTACAAAGGAGGTTGTGATGGAAATATGGAAAAGCAACAGATTTAAAGTTGTTATCGACATTTTGCATCATGTTTATTAATTAATATATATAAATTATACATACTAGATATAATGAAATATATTGTATTTTATTTTATATAATAATATATTTTACTTATATATGTTTAGGTATATTTGACTCCAGAGTAAAAGTAACCCTCCCAGTGACTCATTTTGTTTATTTATTATATACATTTCTAATAAAAACAAAATGGTATAGCTTGATTTGCATTGAGAAAATGCTCTCCACTTACAGAAAAGCTCAAGAACATATATATTATATATATATAAATACTAGAGTTTAGTATTAGACTTTGATACAAATGAAAACATGATGGCATTTCTTTTTTTTAAATATTAATTAAAAGTCAAATATTGAAAGCTTTACACCAGAAACCTTTTTAAAATGTTACACAATCACTATAATAAAGGCAAAAAGTACAATTATTTAGAAGTATAATTTAGTTTTATCAATGAAAACTGTAACATTAACAAATAAAAAGTTGTTTTTTTATAATCTTTTATTTCCAAAATGAACACTGCTTTCCTTAATTTCTCGGTTCCATCAGATACGTTTCTGTGAAGCAGCTGCAGCCTCATGTTTATGGACTAAAATTGAAGTTTGCTGCTCAGAAAAGTCGTTTTTATTTCAGATTATTTGCCATTCATCTTCCACAACAATTCACAGTGATGAAGATCCCACCTTCCTATGCAGTGACAGTCCTGTAAAGGAGGACATACTGCTCTTACTTCACATTTTTTACATCACTTGCGTCATGACTCGTGTACTTCGGTTGATGCAGTGACCTTTGGATTTATTCCTGAAGCTTCACTGTAATGTTGGTGATTCTGCTGCTGCACTCATTAAGTCTCTTTGGAGCGGAGATCATCAGCTAAATGAGTAAAGTGTAAAAACATGGAGTGATCTGAGGAGGGGGGTTTCTAACAAGCGCTGCTGTCAGACTTCATTATAAAACTCATTAACACGGCAGTAATGAGCTGAAACACCGGAAGCACACATGCAAGAGAGTGGTGAGAGCAGGGATGATGTTTTTTCTGTAGAGCCAACCCTGAAGTTAGTATTGTAATGGCTCCCATGGCCAAAAGCCAGTGGGATTTTTCCATCCGAAAATATTCTGTGTGTCAAACAAACGTTTATCATACTTACACGTTTTGTTCAACAGGATAATCTCCACATATCAACACCACTTTATGATTTGAGAAGTAAAAAGCTAATGTTGGGCTATAAAGGAACTACAGCACGGTCACATGACTTCACGTCACCACCGCTAAGCTAAAGGTGGCTAATGTTGGGCTATAAAGGAACTACAGCACGGTCACATGACTTCACGTCACCACCGCTAAGCTAAAGACGGCTAATGTTGGGCTATAAAGGAACTACAGCACGGTCACATGACTTCAAGTCACCACGCTAAGCTAAAGGGGCTAATGTTGGGCTATAAAGGAACTACAGCACGGTCACATGACTTCACGTCACCACCGCTAAGCTAAAGGTGGCTAATGTTGGGCTATAAAGGAACTACAGCACGGTCACATGACTTCACGTCACCACCGCTAAGCTAAAGGTGGCTAATGTTGGCTATAAAGGAACTACAGCACGGTCACATGACTTCACGTCACCACCGCTAAGCTAAAGGCGGCTAATGTTGGGCTATAAAGGAACTACAGCACGGTCACATGACTTCACGTCACCACCGCTAAGCTAAAGGCGGCTAATGTTGGGCTATAAAGGAACTACAGCACGGTCACATGACTTCACGTCTCCACCGCTAAGCTAAAGGTGGCTAATGTTGGGCTATAAAGGAACTACAGCACGGTCACGTGACTTCACGTCACCACCGCTAAGCTAAAGGCGGCTAATGACGTTTAGTCGTCTCATTTGGACACTTGTTAGCAAGCGCTGTTTTTAAATTCACGAGTGGGGTTTTTACTAACGTCGTAGAACTAAAATCTCTTCAGCTTGTGCTAACCACAGACCTTTTTTTCAGGCTAACAACCAAATAGACATTCAAAAGACCATTGAGCTCCATGACGAGGGAACAGGAAGTGCTGAAATACTCATTTCCAGGTTATAGGACTCATCCCTGCACCTTTTAATGCTCCTGATTTTGGCTTCCTACTTTAGTTTTTCTGTATGTTTTATTATTAACATCCCTACTTAAATAACAAATCACCTTCAGAGCTCTTCATATACCCGTTTGTCACATTACCCTCGTCTTCACTTGCTCTTAAATATTCATATACTTTGTTTTATATTGGACCAGTGCACTGACTAATGAGCTGGAAATATATTTCCTCACATTTGGCAGACTCCAAATGTTGGTTTAACTGTGAGAGATTCTCATTTCTGGATTTGTTCTCTTACACTTCCCACACAACTTCCCATGAGAACAGTCCACATGCTTTTTATTTTTATACTGCTAGTAATTTCACAGATTCTGCTGCTTTTCTTCTCTGGTAATTATTGAGGCAAAAACATTTACAGAAGCAGATTTACTTCCTTTGAGACAAGTGTATTAATCACTCTGGAGGTCACTGCCTTTTGTGGGAGTTTAAAGTCTTATTAATGTATTTCACTTTCTATTTATTAACTATAGTTGGCTTGCTGGCTTGGTAACAGCTGACAAGTGCTTGGTGGCTCTAAATACATTCAATTGAGGCTGTGCAAAATGCGTTATTGGTGTTTCAATAGAAATGCTCTGTATTTCTTTAGGAGTTACTTTGTCAATACCTGTGGTGGCATGTGATGTGGGACAACATGTAATGTATTCCCATTATTAGTGCACTATCTTGCTAAAAGCTAACAGGAGAAGCCGCTAACCATATTAGCCCGGAGCTAATGGAAAACAAATACCTGATAGGACACAAAGTGACCATAGGGCTGTGAAAATGGTTGTACTGTGTTTATCTTTCACTTAGACAATAGACAGTTGCACAAACAAAATAAAATGGTTTGCTTTATCAGTTTTGACTGGAGCTTCCCTCTTTGCCAGCAGGTTGACAGCATCATCCAATTCAAAATAAATAAATAAATCTTTAAAAAAAAGAAGAAATGTAAGTTATCATAAAGCATAAATATATTAAAATGACTAACTATTCTAGATTGACATGTAGACATGAAGCTAACATGACATCGTTACATTTTCAACCTTTTTTCTCATTATTTAAAGGTGGGGTAGGTAATTCACTTCAGAACACTTGTTATTCCATGGAATGCTCTTAACATCCCGATAGCAATGAATATATTAAATGCTTTGACAATAAATACATACAAAAATATTTAATCTGTGGAAGCCGTGGCGCTGTAAAAAAGCACGACCAATCACTTTTTGTTTAAGCCGACTTATTAACCTGTTAAACCCGGTTGCCCCCGCTGTTAATAGTTGTAATAGGATGATTTAGTAAATTGGACTCTACACCGTCAATGATACTTTTGGTTTTACTCATATATCATCTTCCAGCTGCCAAACAAATTATTTTGCATTTCTTTGTTTTTAGGATTTTGTATCTGATTTACTGTGAGGCACCATGTGTTTTCAAAATCTCTAACTTGATGAAATATGATAAATAATGAGGCTGATCTTGTCTCTCTCTCCCTGTCTTTGTGCAGGAATACCGGGACAGGAAAAAGGAGAACCAGGAGCGCCTGGCGGGACACGGAGGCCACGAGGGGGTTGACGCCCCGCTGCCCCCCAACAGCACCTCCAGGGAGCGGCTGTGGCGAGCCTTCGAGAACCCGCACTACCTCCACCATGGCTCTCGTCTTCTACTACGTCACCGGCTTCTTCATCGCCGTGTCGGTCATCGCCAACGTGGTGGAGACGGTGCCGTGCCGGCCGCCCTTAGGCAGCGTGAAAGATCTGCCGTGCGGCGAGAAGTACAAGGTCCCCTTCTTCTGCATGGACACGGCCTGCGTGCTCATATTCACCTTCGAGTATCTGATGCGCCTTTTCGCCGCGCCCAGTCGCTGCAATTTCATGCGCTCCGTGATGTCCGGATCGACGTGGTGGCCATCATGCCGTACTACATCGGCCTGGTGATGCCGGAGAACGAGGACGTGAGGCGGGCCTTCGTCACGCTCCGGGTTTTCCGCGTCTTCCGCATCTTCAAGTTCTCGCGCCACTCGGCGGGCCTGAGGATTTTGGGCTACACGCTGAAGAGCTGCGCCTCAGAGTTAGGCTTCCTGCTGTTTTCTCTCACATGGCCATCATCATCTTCGCCACCGTCATGTTCTACGCCGAGAAGGGCACCAAGGGCTCCACCTTCACCTCCATCCCCGCCTCCTTCTGGTACACCATCGTCACCATGACCACGCTCGGGTGAGTTGAGAACTTCAATATCTGGAGGCAAAAAGCAGGGATAGTTTTTTGTTTCAGAATCAGAATAGGTTCATTCGTCACAAAGAGGGGGCATTTACAATATAGAAAATGACTCAGTGGTGAGTAGGAGCTGCTGTATTGCTAAGCAACAAACCTCTGCAAGAGTTTAAAGGTTTCATAAAGTTTTAGAAAACGTTCTGTGCTTTTATTTGACTCTAATTGTAATCGAGCAGTATCTGTTCCCACGGCGGTGACCCTGTCCTTCATCTCGCCTCCTTTGCAACTTCAAGAAAATGGTGCATGGTTCGGCAGTAATGTCTTTCCTCCATTTTCTCCACACCTAAAGAACGAGTGCAGTTCTAGGGTGCAGTTGCTATTTCTTATGGATTCGGTGTGCTGTTACACTGAGGTACTGATGGTTTTCCATTTGGTGCATTGGCTTGTGCCGGTTACTCTGCCTTTGAACTGCCATGTAATTCAAGGTAAACATCCACACTGGAGATATGGCAGGATGTTGTGATTGTTGTTGGGTGATCTTTTTTTAACGCCTTAAAGTTGCAGATTAATTGTGACAGGTAATGTGTTACTGTTGACAGCCCCTAGTGTGTATAAAGTAGGGCTGTCAGTCGATTAAAATATTTAATCGCGATTAATCGCATGATTGTCCATAGTTAATCGCGATTAATCGCAAATTAATCGCACATTTTTTATCTGTTCTAAATGTACCTTAGAGGGATATTTTTCAAGTTTTTAATACTCTTATCAACATATGAGTGGACAAATATGCTTTATATGTTTGTTTATTATCATTTGAACAATGACAAATATTCTCATGAATATTAAACACAACACCTGAACATTACAAATATTCGCCTCAATTCAACCTGGAACCTCTCTCATACAATAATACTGTGTGTGTGTGTGTGTGTGTGTGGGTGTGTGTGTGTGTGTGTGTGTGTGTGTGTGTGTGTGTGTGTGTGTGTGTGTGTGTGTGTGTGTGTGTGTGTGTGTGTGTGGGTGTGTGTGTGTGTGTTGTTCACACCTCATACATTGGAGCTATGTGCCGCTCAGGCATATATGCTCGAACGGGAGCTGCCTGGACGCTGCAATCATGTTGCGCGCACTATCCGTGCTGAGTGTGCTGACTTTTCGTACAATGTCCCACTGTCTGGCTACCTGCATAAAGTCAAGTGCTCGGCGCAGTTGTCGGCGAAATGTCATTGAAACAGCTCCTTATATCCGTTAGCGCAGCTAGCTAGCACCAGATGCTAACAACAACAACACGTAAGGTGTGCCTCGCTCGCGCGAGTCGCGCCACACATACACACTCCCTCCCGGTCCTCCCGATGGCCAGTCCGGGCCTGCCGGTGAGTGTGGAAGTGTGGTCTGCCACAAGCGGGCGGCAGGAGCGGGGCTGTCAGCATCAGCACGTAGATGGTATTTTAAACTCGATGTGCTCTGAAACTACGGGGCGGCCGAGGACAAAAAATACACATGCGTTAATCGCGTTAAAATAATTAGTGGCGTTAATTTTTTTTTGCGTTAACGCGTTATTAACGCGTTAACTTGACAGCCCTAGTATAAAGTGCTGTAGTGATGACGTATATTGTAGGCCAACCCGGAAGTTACCATCACAAGGATTACCTCAATAAAACACCAATGTGATTTATATCATTGAATTTTTGAATATATTGCAGTAGAAATAAGATTAAATCAAACCAGTGGGGTATTTACTAACATATTTCCTAACAAAATCTCACCAACTGGTTTTAACCACAGACTTTTATTCAGGCTAACAATCAAAAACACATTCATAAAACCATTGACATCCAGTAAAGTGAACAGGAAGTGCTAAAATACGGACTAATTTCTAGGTTTAATGACACATTCCTGCACCCATTATTTTCTTCTCCGACTGCTGTGAAAAACACTGCTGTGGCTGTTAATATTATCACCATGGCAACTTGATGTGTGGGTGTGTGTGTGTGTGTGTGTGTGTGTGTGTGTGTGTGTGTGTGTGTGTGTGTGTGTGTGTGTGTGTGGTGTGTGTGTGTGTGTGTGTGTGTGTGTGTGTGTGTGTGTGTGTGTGTGTGTGTGTGTGTGTGTGTGTGTGTGGGTTACGGAGGAGGAGTTTTACAGTCTGTTTTTCCACCAGGAAAAGAGATGAAAGTGTGAAACCGCTTCTCCAGTACGATGGTGTATCTTCACCCTGCTGCCGCCCACACACATACACACACACGCACACACACACACTCACACACACATACTGCAGCCATGTGGACGCAGAGTGTGTTTCTGTGTGTGTGTTTCTGTGTGTGTGTTTCTTCGCCCTGCAGCTCTCCAGCACTGATCTATTATCTGCTGTTCAAAGAGCCTTTGGAAACATCAGAAATAGAGAGTGAGTCAGTGAGAGTACATAAGCTCTGACTGTAATGCTTTTAACACCACACACACACACACACACACACACACACACACACACACACACACACACACGCACACGCACACACACACTTGGCTATATGACTCTACACACACCTACCTGTCTGTGAATGAGGGAGATGTAGTGTGGGTTAGAAAGGTGTGAATGGGAGAGTGTGAATGACTGTAGTAAAAACCAACAGGAGTGTGAAGGAGCTTTTGTTTGTTTATTGAATGAAAAACCTTATTTTTCTCCCCAAAAAAAGTATAATTTCAGTGGAGTTTAGTGTGGGGAGTCACACTTTTTAAAAATGATCAACTGTAATGTGTCTTTAGCTCTCAGGTCTCTTATTTTGGCGGTGTTGGTTGTTTCCTATTCACTGAGGCTTTTATTCTGAAAAGCTCCCTCCCATCTACTGTCGTCGCTTCCTCTCCTCTCTTCTTGTTTCCTCTTTCCTTCTCCTTTCCTTGTTTCTTCCCTTTCTCTATCCTCACTGTGTTTTCCTCACTTGTTTCCTCTCCTCTTCTCCCCTTTACTTTTCTCTTCTTCTCCCTTCTTCACTCCCTTCTCCTCCGATACCTCTGTGATTTCATCCTTAAGTGATAATGTGACAGGGATCTGGTATCTCCTTGCAATAGTTAAAATAAAGGGAAGTGGTTTTCTCTGCCTTCTGGATGCATTTACAGACCAACTTCTAAATGCATCCACAAGGCAGCAAAACACAACCCAGGCTTTTACCTCCCCCCCTTTTCCTCCCCCCTTCTTCTACTCTCAGTTACTTCCTGTTTCCTTTTAGGCAGTATCTCTCCATTTGTCTCCTCAGTATAAAAGGAGGTGTTGATTGTATTCATCACCAAGATCCAGATGTTCAGAAGTAGATTGATAAGAAGACTCTTGTGTTCTTGTCTAAAAGGTTGTTTTTATTTATAAATGATGTTAAGTTTGGTCAAAGTTGCGTCATGTGGTGTTGCAGAAATGATAAAGCCTTTTCCTACCTGAGAAATATGAAAAAAAAGCTGGCTTGTAATTAAAATGTCAGGATTTTATTATTTATAAAACTCAATTGACCAACAAACAACAAACATAGGATTGTGTTTTTTCATGAGCGCCTCGCAGTTCTCCAAAGAGGTGTTTGGCATGAGTCCAAAAGTCAGTCCTTTATGAAGATCATAAATATGTTATGAATCTTCCTCTGCATACAGGACAAGCTCTGAACGTTTATTTACCACATTACAAAGCAGGCACACGATCCTCTCTAAAACCACAGAGAGCATCTCATGTATGTTGAGTTCAGACTCTTTGCTCTATTTCACAGAGTTTCTCATGCATTTCATTCATAAATATTACAGAGCCTTTTCACACGTCACTGAATAATAATGTTTGTTTAAATATCACAGTGTTTTATTGTTGCTGGGAGCTTCTCCTGGTTAGGATTCCTTCAGAGTTCATGGTTCAGGAGGTTTTTTAGCCTCTCAAAAACTGTGAATAAACGTTCAGCTGGACGTTAAAAATCTGAGCTTCTCTTAGTCTGCGGGTAAGGTTAGCGCAGCTTGTGTCTCCGTAAACTTCACATCCAGACGTCCCATCACTAAAATCGTATGTCCAGTTGAAAATAGGTGAGGTCAAAATGTGGCTTAAAACCGAATAAAAAGTCACTTTATGACTTCGGACAGACAACGGTAACACGCTCAAAGGAGAACACGATCACAGGAGACTACAGGAAACAAATGTATTTTTTAAAGACTAAATATGTGTTAAATACATTTTTAACAAAGTATTGTGGAGCTTCAGAAATATCGTATTCTACAAATTTAAAGGGGACCTATCATGCAAAATGCACTTAATAATGTGTGTCCCCGGTGTGTCAGGGAACTCATCAAGTGTCAGAAAACACAACCCTCTCTTTTCTCCATACCCAAATCTCTAAAAAAGGGGCTGCAACGGATCTGATACATATTTGAATTTTTCTGACGTCAGAAAAGGGGTGCTCCGCCTATATGGGCAACTCTCCACCTATCAGGGGAATGGGGGTTGGGCCACGGCCATTGCCGCTCGAAAGCGCTGGAGACACTGTAGTACATATGCCAGGCCTGTAAGTGGCGCTGTAGTCTGCCACAAAAGCAGCGAAGAAGACTTCCACAGAATCAGCCCTTGCAAAAACAGGGCTGGAAAAGAGCAAATAGAGCGAAATGAGGCATGGCTAAAATGCATGATCTCTTTGGTATTTTGAAATAAAAACTTCACAGACATGTTTTAAATAGGTATGGCCCTACAATATATTATTCAAATATAGCATGATAGGTCCACTTTAACAAAACATATTTGTTTGGTACAGATCCTCTTTTTTTTCCTAATCAATCAGGCCTATTGACCACATCTAATTCACATTATCAATATAAAACAAAGTGTCATATTATTATGAAAATGGTCCATGTTATATTTGAAGTTTACGACCTTTCTGCACCAAAAAAAGCAGATGTAATGTTGATGGTTAAATGGAAAATCAGCCGGACTTTAAATGTGTTTGTATTAAATTAGCTGCAATATGACACACAGAAACGGCCCTTTTTTTTAGTTGTCTTTCTGTTTTTTAGTGGACATTTTGTGATGATTTTAAATAGTGTTTCAGAAGATTTTACAGCGTCGTGATCCAGGAACCTTTATTAATTAAATTCACCTTAAACTTGTTCTCCTTCTGGGTTTTCTCCTCCCTCTTTCTGCTCGTCTGTTTCTTTTTGTTCACTTTGCTATCATTGTTTTTCATCATGCTGCTTTTATTGCTTTGCTCCTGTGTTTATCACTGTGCAAATAAACTGGAAGTGAAATCATAAACCTCGTGCAGCCCCCTCCAGAAGCAATAATCCGCTGCCAGGAATAACATGTTTGTGTCTGGACTCCAGATAATCCACATTCCCCTCACGGTGCTCTGATCGTAACCGAAAAACACCTTTCAGTACAACAATGAATCTGAATCTCTCCGGAGAAATCCCCCATTAAGGCGTTAACGAGCTGAAATTATCTTACAATGGTTTCTGCTGTGGGCAGCTGGAAAGGAGAAATTACAACAATTACAAATTAGAAGCTCAACAGACTCCATTTCGTTGATTGCTTTAATTTTTTATGCATTTTCAGATGGGCACAGAATATAATGAACATCCATAAAACACATTACGAAACAAGAAAATATTAAAGGGGCCCTATTCTGTTTGTTTTCAGGTGTATATCAGTATGTAGTGTTTCTACTTTAAAGAGTCCTCTCCTGCTGATGTTCAGTGCATATCAGTATGTAGTGTCTCTACTTTAAAGAGTCCTCTCCTGATGATGTTCAGGTGTATATCAGTATGTAGTGTTTCTACTTTAAAGAGTCCTCTCCTGCTGATGTTCAGGTGCATATCAGTATGTAGTGTCTCTACTTTAAAGAGTCCTCTCCTGCTGATGTTCAGGTGTATATCAGTATGTAGTGTTCTACTTTAAAGAGTCCTCTCCTGCTGATGTTCAGGTGTATATCAGTATGTAGTGTTTCTACTTTAAAGAGTCCTCTCCTGCTGATGTTCAGGTGTATATCAGTATGTAGTGTCTCTACTTTAAAGAGTCCTCTCCTGCTGATGTTCAGGTGTATATCAGTATGTAGTGTCTCTACTTTAAAGAGTCCTCTCCTGCTGATGTTCAGGTATATCAGTATGTAGTGTCTCTACTTTAAAGAGTCCTCTCCTGCTGATGTTCAGGTGTATATCAGTATGTAGTGTCTCTACTTTAAAGAGTCCTCTCCTGCTGATGTTCAGGTGTATATCAGTATGTAGTGTCTCTACTTTAAAGAGTCCTCTCCTGCTGATGTTCAGGTGTATATCAGTATGTAGTGTCTCTACTTTAAAGAGTCCTCTCCTGCTGATGTTCAGGTGTATATCAGTATGAAGTGTCTCTACTTTAAAGAGTCCTCACCTGCTGATGTTCAGGTGTATATCAGTATGTAGTGTCTCTACTTTAAAGAGTCCTCTCTGCTGATGTTCAGGTATATCAGTATGTAGTGTCTCTTTAAAGAGTCCTCTCCTGCTGATGTTCAGGTGTATATCAGTATGTAGTGTCTCTACTTTAAAGAGTCCTCTCCTGCTGATGTTCAGGTGTATATCAGTATGTAGTGTCTCTACTTTAAAGAGTCCTCTCCTGCTGATGTTCAGGTGTATATCAGTATGTAGTGTCTCTACTTTAAAGAGTCCTCACACTGCCTGTGCTGCAGCACCTCTTTTCACCCTCTTTCTGAAACCAGAGCCCAGTCTGCTCTGATTGGTTAGCTGGCCAGCTCTGTTGTGATTGGTCAACCGCTTAGAGATGTCCCACCCCTTAGCCTATCACGTACAATGTGTATCATGTACAATAGAAGCGCTAGTGTTACATAGTGATGTCACTTTGAGTGTATAGGAGAGAAACTCCCTCTGTGGGGAACACAGGGATTTTAGCCTTTGCAGACCATTTACATGCACTAAAAATATATAACACACTACAGGAAAGGGAAAACCCCAAAAGCATAATAGGGCCTCTTTATAAATACAACTTATACAGTAACATCAGGGCAGAAGTATGAAGCGTACTCATATATTTTCCTTCAGTACAAGTAGTAAGACTACAGTGTAAAAATACTCTGTTACAAGTGGTAAGTCTTACATTTAAACTCTTACTTTTGGTCAACTTTACTGCATGCAATGACATACTTTCTATGTTCAACGCTTTTATTTAAGATGATGACTAAATCGTTTTTAAAAATGGCAGAAAAGCTTGTTTCAACCTCTCAAATATTCATATTTTTTGCTATTGTCTGATTATATTATATTAAAGTGAGTATCTTTAGAGTTTTGTCTGGCAATAATGGACATCAAATGACATCACCAGCAACTAAGATGGACATTTTTCAGTATTTTCTGACATTTTATAGCTCAAATTAATGGTTTAATTGATAATGGAATAATGTTGGTTGACGCCCTAATTGAGGATATGCAAATGTCAAAATCTTTATAAAGTTTCAAGAAGAAATCCAAAGTTTCCTAACTGTATTTCCTCATAAAAATCCCACCCACATTTTGTTGGGGACTCTTTAATATAATCCATTTTCTCGTTATGGCTTTTTTACGAGCAGTTTGTGGAAAAGAAACTTGTCACGAGGATTGAGTTTGATTGAAATACTTCCTAAATATATCATATATATATTTCAACTATTGATTTTGATCTCCTCTGCTGCTTCCAGACAGTGCGTTTGAATTACATCACAGTCCTCAAAGTTTTTTTATAATCTTAATGGTCAGAAAATCAGATCAGGGTTTAAACTGAGTTTATTAAAAACCATTAATCTGAAGATAATTTGATCTTTAGTCACGTCCTCTTTCTTCTCTTCTCCCTTACATAAATCACATGAGGCTAAACGGTGTATATGAGAGCGACTTGACTTTGTCTGCAGAGTGTGTGCCGCTGCAGAGCACTTTACCATCAACATTATTTATAAGAACACGAGGGGGAAGCGGCCATTTCCTCCCAGAAGCAGGATGTATACGAGTCTGAGAGCAGACCTTATAAAACTGCCGGGATGGAATTATAGACCATCAACGCATCGCACACTGATAATGTTTTAATAGAGAGGAGGAGAGAAATCTAAAGAATCTAATCCAACACCGACAGTGTTACAAGAAATGCTGTAATTTCAACGATTTATCTCCTCCATTTCCTTCCTTTAAAGAGTTCTCTCCTGCTGATGTTCAGGTGTATATCAGTATGTAGTGTCTCTACTTTAAAGAGTCCTCTCCTGCTGATGTTCAGGTGTATATCAGTATGTAGTGTCTCTACTTTAAAGAGTTCTCTCCTGCTGATGTTCAGGTGTATATCAGTATGTAGTGTCTCTACTTTAAAGAGTCCTCTCCTGCTGATGTACAGGTGTATATCAGTATGTAGTGTCTCTACTTTAAAGAGTCCTCTCCTGCTGATGTTCAGGTGTATATCAGTATGTAG
This sequence comes from Trematomus loennbergii, assembly GCA_012861695.1. Lineage (NCBI taxonomy): Eukaryota > Metazoa > Chordata > Actinopteri > Perciformes > Nototheniidae > Trematomus > Trematomus loennbergii. Next base: position 1,112,400 of record JAAOOA010000489.1, on the reverse strand, counting down.
TGTCTCTACTTTAAAGAGTCCTCTCCTGCTGATGTTCAGGTGTATATCAGTATGTAGTGTCTCTACTTTAAAGAGTCCTCTCCTGCTGATGTTCAGGTGTATATCAGTATGTAGTGTCTCTACTTTAAAGAGTCCTCTCCTGCTGATGTTCAGGTGTATATCAGTATGTAGTGTCTCTACTTTAAAGAGTCCTCTCCTGCTGATGTTCAGGTGTATATCAGTATGTAGTGTCTCTACTTTAAAGAGTCCTCCTGCTGATGTTCAGGTGTATATCAGTATGTAGTGTCTCTACTTTAAAGAGTCCTCTCCTGCTGATGTTCAGGTGTATATCAGTATGTAGTGTCTCTACTTTAAAGAGTCCTCTCCTGCTGATGTTCAGGTGTATATCAGTATGTAGTGTCTCTACTTTAAAGAGTCCTCTCCTGCTGATGTTCAGGTGTATATCAGTATGTAGTGTCTCTACTTTAAAGAGTCCTCTCCTGCTGATGTTCAGGTGTATATCAGTATGTAGTGTTTCTACTTTAAAGAGTCCTCTCCTGCTGATGTTCAGGTGTATATCAGTATGCAGTGTCTCTACTTTAAAGAGTCCTCTCCTGCTGATGTTCAGGTGTATATCAGTATGTAGTGTTTCTACTTTAAAGAGTCCTCTCCTGCTGATGTTCAGGTGTATATCAGTGTGTAGTGTCTCTACTTTAAAGAGTCCTCTCCTGCTGATGTTCAGGTGTATATCAGTGTGTAGTGTCTCTACTTTAAAGAGTCCTCTCCTGCTGATGTTCAGGTGTATATCAGTATGTAGTGTCTCTACTTTAAAGAGTCCTCTCCTGCTGATGTTCAGGTGTATATCAGTATGTAGTGTCTCTACTTTAAAGAGTCCTCTCCTGCTGATGTTCAGGTGTATATCAGTATGTAGTGTCTCTACTTTAAAGAGTCCTCTCCTGCTGATGTTCAGGTGTATATCAGTATGTAGTGTTTCTACTTTAAAGAGTCCTCTCCTGCTGATGTTCAGGTGTATATCAGTATGCAGTGTCTCTACTTTAAAGAGTCCTCTCCTGCTGATGTTCAGGTGTATATCAGTATGTAGTGTTTCTACTTTAAAGAGTCCTCTCCTGCTGATGTTCAGGTGTATATCAGTGTGTAGTGTCTCTACTTTAAAGAGTCCTCTCCTGCTGATGTTCAGGTGTATATCAGTGTGTAGTGTCTCTACTTTAAAGAGTCCTCTCCTGCTGATGTTCAGGTGTATATCAGTATGTAGTGTCTCTACTTTAAAGAGTCCTCTCCTGCTGATGTTCAGGTGTATATCAGTATGTAGTGTCTCTACTTTAAAGAGTCCTCTCCTGCTGATGTTCAGGTGTATATCAGTATGTAGTGTCTCTACTTTAAAGAGTCCTCTCCTGCTGATGTTCAGGTGTATATCAGTATGTAGTGTCTCTACTTTAAAGAGTCCTCTCCTGCTGATGTTCAGGTGTATATCAGTATGTAGAGTCTCTACTTTAAAGAGTCCTCTCCTGCTGATGTTCAGGTGTATATCAGTGTGTAGTGTCTCTACTTTAAAGAGTCCTCTCCTGCTGATGTTCAGGTGTATATCAGTATGTAGTGTCTCTACTTTAAAGAGTCCTCTCCTGCTGATGTTCAGGTATATATCAGTATGTAGTGTCTCTACTTTAAAGAGTCCTCTCTGCTGATGTTCAGGTGTATATCAGTATGTAGTGTCTCTACTTTAAAGAGTCCTCTCCTGCTGATGTTCAGGTGTATATCAGTATGTAGTGTCTCTACTTAAAGAGTCCTCTCCTGCTGATGTTCAAGTGTATATCAGTATGTCGTGTATCTACTTTAAAGAGTCCTCTCCTGCTGATGTTCAGGTGTATATCAGTATGTAGTGTCTCTACTTTAAAGAGTCCTCTCCTGCTGATGTTCAGGTGTATATCAGTATGTAGTGTCTCTACTTTAAAGAGTCCTCTCCTGATGATGTTCAGGTGTATATCAGTATGTAGTGTCTCTACTTTAAAGAGTCCTCTCCTGATGATGTTCAGGTGTTATCAGTATGTAGTGTCTCTACTTTAAAGAGTCCTCTCCTGCTGATGTTCAGGTGTATATCAGTTTGTAGTGTCTCTACTTTAATGTTTTCTCTAAGCATTGTTTACATATTTCATTGACTGTTCTGAGACGAATACATGAATGATTTATTCATCATGTATTGATTATTAAAGGGAAATGTATCAACAGCAAACTGGACGTGACTTTAAATAGTGAATCTACCTGTAGTAAGGAACTTTTAATCACAGTATATCAGGTAATAATGAATACAAATCATCCATTTACAGCAATGCAGAAGATAGTGTGTAGCAGAAATGCTGCAGAGATGAAAGTGATCCTGAAGGAAAGAAGAATCATACGTTTCTCTTATAATAGCTGCTTTTATTGTTATCTAGCAGACGATCAGAAAGTCTCATTACACTGAGAGAACAGCAGTCCTTATCTACCCTCCGCCTCACAGAGATTAATGAGCCCTTAAAGGCAGGTGTACTCTTCCTGCTTCTCACACACAGTCTTCATTATTCCCACAATATCTCACTGTCTTGAACTCAACGTCATGATCATGAGACACAAAGGTGACCTGTGGGAAATGAAAATATGGATCAATCGTTTTTAAGACTCCTTAAAGGTGTTTTTATCCACATCTCCTGGTCTTCCTCAGTATGTTAATGGTTTTTAGTCCCACTTATTATATTTACAGTTACAAACAGGAATTGTGAAAATCTCATGTGGAGATTTAGTGATTATAGTATTTTTGTAATCTTTTTAAAGCATTTCTCAACGTTTTTTGGTCTCTCCTTCACACCAAAACTGTATTTTTACGTCACAATAACGATTGTATCGCCGCTATTATTTCCGTTGTGTTTGTGAATTAATTGGAGACTATAATAGTGGGGAAACAAAACATTTACCTTGCTGTATTTCCACAGTTTAGGTTCAATTTTATAACTATTTTAACACAATTTTTCCCAAACCATGCATAAAAAGACTTATAGCATAATGCATTTTGTCGCACAGTTTTAAGAACCAATAGAAAAATCAACCAATACAAAATCATTTCATTTTATTATCTCTTTATTGTCTGGATTTGGTGACCTTTGACCTTGTTATTTTTCGTTATTTTGCTAAACAAACACATTTATTTCCCCTCCTGTTGACCTCTCTAAAATCTACTAAATAGCAACATTTAGACTTAAGTGTTTTACTTCAAATGTTCCTTAAATATTGCCTTAAGATTTTTAAGCATTGAATTATCTTTCCCATTTCAATGTTGAATGAAAATATGATATGACTATATTTAAATTAAAAAAAGGCATGTGTTTATTTTCTCCCATGGCATTATGGGTGTGTGTGGTGTGTGTGTGTGTGTGTGTGTGTGTGTGTGTGTGTGTGTGTGTGTGTGTGTGTGTGTGGTGTGTGTGTGTGTGTGTGTGTGTGTGGTGTGTGTGTGTGTGTGTGTGTGTGTGTGGCTTAGCATTACCATCCTTGTGGGGACCTAAATCTGTTTACACAGTCACGTGTGGGGACTCGTCTCCCTTAAGGGGACAAAATAAAATGGAGGTCCCCAGGGGAATCATTAATTTTAGGGTGAAGACTTGGTAAGGGTTAGGGTTAGGCATGTGTTGGTTATGGTTAAGGTTAGGATAAGTCTCCAGGAAATGCATGTAAATCAATGTAATGTCCCCTGAAGTGATGTATACATGGTATGTGTGTGTGTGTGTGCGTGCGTGCGTGCGTGCGTGCGTTATATCACAGGTCACACTTGTATAATTGAATGCTACACAGCAGGAACATGACATTTCCCACAGCTGGTCATCATGTAATCCTCAGGTTATTCAAATTATTCAAATTATCAGCGCATGCTCATTGAGGCATTCAAATATTCATGAATTATTTCAGAGTCTTGTTCCTCATCCTAACTTTCATTCAGGTGTCTTTCGTGAATAACGGTAACTCAGTGCTTCATAATTAAATCATTTTGTGTTCAATATCAGAACATTGAAGACTCTCGTCGTGTTACGTTGGGTTTTTCACTTTAAGAAAGGAGTTGGTTTTTTAAAGCTGATGGTACTTCTATAAAAGTAACATAGAAGATAATAACACATTCATATATTTATTAAAAAAGGTAAAACCTCTTATCCCATAATAACATTAAAAAAGAACACCATTAAATAAAAAACATTCAAATATATAATAATATAATATATCATCGTCGTATACAATCTAACATTTATAAATATGTACTAATTGTAAAGTTGTATTTGGATACACTCTGTAATTCAAAACAAAACAGTGCACATAGAAGGAGAAATTAGGAATGGTTTATTTTTTACAGACTTATAAAATAACAAGGTGGTATTTATATAAACTAATTCTGTTGGACACGTATGTTCCTCTGAGGCTTTTCTCTAAAAGTCAGTGACCTTTTAAAGCTGTGTGTGTCTGAGCTTTCGTGTGTGTGTGTGTGTGTGTGTGTGTGTGTGTGTGTGTGTGTGTGTGTGTGTGTGTGTGTGCGTGTGCGTGTGCGTGTGCGTGTGCGTGTGCGTGTGCGTGTGTGTGTGTATGTAATGTAGTTCTTTTATTCATACAGAAACATAATCTTATTTTCCACCTGCTTCACATTCATGTTCCTCCGTCACCCTGCTGACGTAACCCTTATCTCATATATTTCATCACTTTATTATACTTATAGATATTTATTTTCCCATATAAACAATCCATTAAACTCGTCTTACACAGAAAGCAAAAATGATAATGAACATTTGTCCATATTTAATATCCAGATTCTCTGTTTATCATTTCAGGAACGAGTCATACCTAATGAACCTCTTTATTGAACAATGCTATAAACACATTTTCACTCAACCTGCGTAACATCCTGATTTTTCTCACAGTTATAATTCACATAACTATAAAATTAACATCTCAACATTGTCTTAATTGAACTCTACTGTTATACGTTTCGGAACATTTCGAGATGTTCTTGTATGATGTCCGTTGGTCGTATTGCTTCTACTCTAAGCTTTTAATGGCATTGTTTGTGTTGTTTAAATCTCTTCACCATGTGCCGTCCACTTATGCTTTTTCCTTTTCTGTCAAAGCATGTTGTAAATGAACTATTAGCTGTTCAGGTGAAACATATTTTCCCTCCAAGACGAGCAGCTTTCTCCAAATGATTACGTGGTTTCTTAGTATTTCACCGTCTTCCTGAAAAACTCTATACTTTCCTCAGAGCAGATCAGAGAGGAGCAGAAAGGAGGAAATGAAATCTCAGGTGTGAGTCCACCTGTCGACTCCCATCATGCACCTGTCTCCTCTCGTGGAGTTTCCCTCTGCAGACGTTTCACACTAAGCTGCTTTACACAGAGAGCAGAATAAAGAGTGAAGGGCAGAGAGGAAGTAGACTCATACAGATATGAGAGGAAGTGACACATTGTCTGCCACAAAATACAAAGTTCAGTTTAAAAGTCCATAATTATTTTTCAGCTTCATGTAAGTGTAGTTATGTAATTAGACATTTAGAGCGATGTAACGTTCTTCTGAAAGATTTTTGTTGGCAGGATCGACGTGGACTTTAATCTAATTTTAAAACCTTAGGTTTAACAGATGCATTATACAATACTAGCAAAAAACTCTTACTAAATGAAGGTCCCATACAATCAAAGTGCACTCTATATTACTTTAAAATGGAAACGGTTGAAAAAAAACGGGTCTTAAATTAAACCTTTTCAGTGTGTAGTTGAATCCAGGGTCAGGTTACATACACCAGAAAACCAGCCAATCAGAGCGCAGGATTCCCAGTGTGTGTTGTAGAGTCTGAAAACTGTGTGTGTGTGTGTGTGTGTGTGTGTGTGTGTGTGTGTTGTGTGTGTGTGTGTGTGTGTGTGTGTGTGTGGTGTTGTGTGTGTGTGGTGTGTGTGTGTGTGTGTGTGTGTGTGTGTGTGTGTGTGTGTGTGTGTGTGTGTGTGTCCTAGTTCTGCAGAAGACTGACTCTGCAGGGAGCTTCTATCTGTCCACACCTCGCCCTCCTTCTCTACTTCCTGCCTCCCTCTCTTACCTTTTCTTCCCTCACTCAGTTATTTTTCCTGCTGCTCCACTGGCCTCCTCATCCTCCTCCTCTTCCTCCTCCTCTTCCTCCCCTCTGCCCTCTTTCCATCACTTCATCCTTACTGTATAACATCACATGCTACTGATTGACATTTTTTTGTCGATTTATTTATTTTTTTATACTGTATGTGCTCTCCTTTCTTTCTCTCCTTATCTCCTTATTTTCCTCCCTTCTTCTTCTACTACTTCTTCCTCTTCCTCTCCTCACTACTTAAAGTGGACCTATCATGCTATATTTGAATAATATAGTGTAGGACCATACCTATATAAGGCATATTTATACTTTTTTTTCAGATCATGCATTTTAGCCATGCCTCATTTTGCTCAATTTGACCATTTCTAGCTCTGTTTTAGCAAGGGCAGATTCAGTGAGAACAGCACCATCTACAGGCCTGGCATATGTACTACAGCGTCTCCAGCGCTTTCGAACGGCAATGGCCGTGGCTGTCTCCTCCTGATTGGTGGAGTTGGCCCAATAGCCGTAGCGCCACCGTCCTGACGTCAGGACAGTGTTCAAATCTGGATCAGTTTTTATCAGATCCGTTGCAGCCCCTTTTTTAGAGATTTGGGTATGGAGGAAAATAGAGAGGGTTGTGTTTTCTGACACTTGGTGAGTTCCCTGGAACACCGGGGACACATTCATGTATTAAAGACGTACAAAAGTGCATTTTGCATGATAGGTCCCCTTTAAGTCCTCTCAATTTATAACAAAACTCATTTATAAAACTCATGTTTACCTTCACTTTCTCTCTTCATTCATTCTCTTCCCATTTTCCTCTCCCTATCCCTCCTCCTCCTCCTCCTTCTCCTCTTCCTCCTCCTCCTCCTCCTCCTACTCCTCCTCCTCCTCCTCCTGACCCTAATTGCTGCAGCTGCTCTGTCTGGGCGAGCGATGTTCAGATAAACAGATATAAAAAAAGAGAGAGAGAACTTTTCCCTCATCAATTATTTCCTCTTAGTGTCTGAGTGCACCATCGTCCTCTTCTCTCCTCTTCCTCCTCTTCCTCCTCTTCCTCCTCCTCCTCATTCCCTCATTCATGTTCTACTTTAGACCCATCTTTCCTTCCTTATATTTTTCCTTTCACCTTTTCGTCACCTTTCCTTGTTCTCCTCCTCCTCTCTTTCCTGTCTCCCTCCCTTTCCTCCTTCCTCCTCCTTATTCCCTCATTTACCCTCTTCACTCCTTTGCCTTTCCTCCCTCCTTCCCCTCTTAATGTGAGACGATCTGAAACATTTAACACACACCATGTGATATTTACACACACACACACACACACACACGACAGAGCGTGTGTGTGTGTGTGTGTGTTGTGTGTGTGTGTGTGTGTGGTGTGTGTGTGTGTTGTGTGTGTGTGTGTGTGTGTGTGTGTGTGTGTTTGGTGTGTGGTGTGTGTGTGTGTGTGTGTGTGTGTGTGTGTGTGTGTAGAGTAAAATAAACACAGATATGTGGATTATGCTAAATGAACAAATAGAAGACATCACAGACGCTCTGAAAACAACGTGAGCTTCCTCGCAGCGACAAACGAACGCTGGTTAATAACAAAGAGAGAGAGAGGAGAAGGGGGAGGCAGGAAAGAGAGAGTGCGTGGAGATGTAAATACCGGAGAAAAGGAGAGGGCAGAAATAGGAAGAACGAGGAGTAGAAACAGAGAGAGGGTGTTTTTATGATCTACTGAACGAGAGCCCGAGGCCAACAGAGGGAGGGTTTGAATTGTTCAAATGCTGAAGACTTCACTGTGTTAATATATAAAGCTCTGCTGTGTGTTTTATGTGTTTCATAAGTCCATCAGAGGCAAAGGGTGCAGCGTTCTCTTGTTTAAGCAGGTATGGATTTCATTGTATCAAATAACACTGTAATTATAATAAAATCCCCTCAAAAAGAAGCCAATTCCTTCAAATAAATGGCCAAATAGGCTGTTTTTAACTTCCTTGTATCACGACATAGGCCTATAGTCCTACATCTCATGTAATTACTCGCTAATATGGGAAAAAAATGCAGTAGGACATACTAATAATTCCTCCAAATTCAACCACAAAATATACTAATAACCTAATGAATCATTATCATGTTTTTATACAAGTAAAAGCCACTTTCTTTTGTAGAATATAGCCAACAATTACTTCAAATATGCAGTTTTTAACATGACATATAAAAGTGTTTCCTAATCAGACGCCACAATCTGCACGACTACATTCTTCTTCTGCGGAAACTTAAAAATGTATGTTTTTTCTGATCCGACATCGTTATGGTTTATTTATATATTCTTATAAACATGTTGTGATCACGGGCTGCGGGGGGGGCTGGAGCGTGGCCGTGTTGCAGCGAGTATGGATCTATTTAATCTAATAACATTATGAATCATCATCATGACTGGACTTGCTCAGTACATGTAAAAAGCCACTTTTTCCCCAAGTATAATACACCAACCACTTCTTAGAAATGAACTGCAAATCATGTTTTATTTTCACCTGCCCTTTAAAAAATGTATAGAGTTTCCAGGATGAATTTATTATTCTTCTCAAACTAAAAGGCTGATCTGACAGCGTTATGGTTTAAGTGAGGTCTCACACATCGCAACGCTGATCGGCATCTGTATATTTTATGATATGCATATATTTGTCGAATAAGGAAATTGGCACAGGGATGAAACGTGGTCATGTTGCAGCTATTGATTTATTGTTAGAAAATCAATATATTTTAATTTAATATCATTGTGAATCATCATCATGACTGGACTTGCTCACTGCATAGGAAACGCCCAATTTATGTATGGAGGACAACGAATGAGTCCTCCAATGACATGACAAGATGTCTTCAAACGCCCTTCAACACAACGTACTGAAGCTTTTCCTGATTAAGTGCTCGACCTTCAGGACATTATTCTTTTCTAAAACGTACACATCAATGTTTTCTCTGATCTGACTTTGTTACAGTTTAGATGGGGACTCACATAGGGGGTGTTTCTCAATGTCGAGTACGCTGGCTTGGTAGCACATGTCTTCCGCGTCGCTTCAGAAGCGAGGCAAGAATACTTCCTGGCATTCGGAAAACAAAGAGTGGAACAGGCTAGCAAGTGTGCAGGTGTGCGTCATATGAGAGGCCCCGCCTTACATTTCCGCCACAGATTTGGGGAAATTGGTCCGTGCGCAAAGCATTGTGGGGATTTTAAGACCGCAGAGTCTACTCATGTGCAGCCTCGAAATTTCTCCAAACGAAGTACGCCGGGCTCGGTAGATTTCCAAGTATACTGGAGATTGGAACAGTACTTCGGCGGCACTCGATGACGTAGTATGCTTGAAATAGTGGCTCTGGAGCAGCTTTACTCGACATTGAGAAACACCCAGGGACTCTCATCTTCTTCATGTCTGGCCTTTAACCACAACAGAGAGAAAATAAATGTGATCCTTTCTTTTGTCATTAAAGTTTTTATTTATGAACATACACGGTGCATAGCTCACATGGTACAGCATACAGAAAGAGGTCAGGCTACAAAGCATGTTAGTTAAGTGTTCCTGGTTAAAAGAAAACAGAAAAATACAAAGGTGTTAGATTACCAATCAGAAAACTACAGCGATCATAACATAAAATAATAACAACAAATGATGCTTGATTAGAATGATTAAAGGCCCTTTTGTGAGAGTCCTACAGTCAGGCTATGTCAGGTGTTCTACGAAGTAATCCCAACTTCCTAGAACCACAGTTCCTCTACCCCTCATTCTTGCCAACATAACCTCATATGATGCTGTTTCACTCACATTAGATCTTTGAGATAAAGATCCTCCGAGCTATTTCCCTGGTAATACATTGAGAACAACAAATCTGTGTTGACATTGGAGAGCTCATTAACGTTAGCCGTTAGCTAAGGCTGAACGATTAATCGATTTTAAATCGAAATCGCGATTTGAAATTATGCAATTATCAAATCGCAAAGCCTGCGATTATTATTATTATTATTTTTTTTTTTGTTCTTCTTGTGTGTCAGTCATTGTTAACCAATCAGAAGTGCTGTGCTCCACATGTACCAGCCATTGTTAACCAATCAGAAGTGCTCTGCTCCACATGTACCAGTCATTGTTAACCAATCAGAATCGCTGTGCTCCACATGTACCAGCCATTGTTAACCAATCAGAAGTGGCCCATGATAGAAGGTGATAGACAGATTGATCCAGTCACCTGCCAAGTATTTTTGAAAGTGCCTGCCCTTTTCCAAATGGCTTCCAATGGAGCTTTCCTAGATGGTTTCTGAGATCAGGTTAGTAATGCTCCATCACATGTTTCTATTACAGGGTGCATCTTAAACTGAAGCTTGACTTTAAAGCAACCCAACGGAAGTTTCATGTAAGTTTAGTTCTTTCACTCGTAGCTCGGGCTGCGGGGGTGCTAGAGACGGGAGCACGTTGATACGACCTTCCTAGCCGGAGATATGGCCGCATTTACAATAAACTTCCGTTGGGTCGCTTAAAAACAAATATCACAAATCGAATCGCAATATCTGTCAGAAAAATCACAATTAGATTATTTCCCCAAATCATGCGCCCTACCGTTAGCAGCTAGGCGGTTAACGAAGCGAGGGGCTTTTGACCTCATTTATAATGCACTCAAGTACTTTTAAGTAAAAATGTGTATTTTTACTGTCATCTTTGACGGTTTACTTCAGTTTTAGATGGATGAACAAATTTTTTAGGATATGCAAATCAGGAATGGAGTCATTTTAAGTATATTTTTAATCTTATTTTTCGCTTCATATCACCTTAATCTGAAGTCAATTTGAGATTGACTTTTATCTCATGCAGTGGAGTTGTATAATACAGAGATCACATCACAGTCTGAACCAGCAGCAGACATGACAGCCACTGATGTTACAGTATATCACACATGAGTATTGTATTGTGATCCTTTAAAGGTGACTGATGGATCGGATATCTCAGCAGCGGAAACATGCTTCAGACTGGAATTACATCGGTGTGTGTGTGTGTGTGTGTGTGTGTGTGTTGTGTGTGTGTGTGTGTGTGTGTGTGTGTGTGTGTGTGTGTGTGTGTGTGTGTGTGTGTGTGTGTGCCCTTGTGGTGTGTGTGTGCCCTTGTGTGTGTGTGTAAAGGCTTTTAAACATTTATTTGTGGTTTAACTCCTTTTAGCCAGGAATAGAAAGGATAAAAAGACAAAGGGAAAGAAAGCAGAGTCGGGAAATCTTTAAATAGTTCAGTGAGAGCTTTTTCATGAACTGTATGTCCAGTATTTGTTGTAGTTATTCATTTTTCCTACACGTTATATCTAAACCTATACTTTTTCTGAATGGACAAGGTTAAATATCACTGTCCCACATTATGTCATAGTGTATTTTGCATTGAGCTGATGCAGAGTCAAAACAGTTAATATATAGTTGTTCCTTTTTATTGAGATGTTTTATCAAATTAAATAATAGTACAGAAAGTGTTATCAATTACAGATGATTGGCAATAATTACACGATCATGTGCACATATCAAAATATCTAATACAATATATAAAAAGGGATATTTCTAATAAAGGTTTTAATTAATTAAGTCACATTTACTTCACTGGAGCCTGTTTCTCCTTGGATGTGAGAACAATTAACATGTTTTGGTCAAGCAAAAGGTAAAGAAATACATTTCCATAATGACAGTTTAGCCATCGCTTGATCCTTCTTAGAAACGGTCTGTTCTGCTTAGAAACATTCTGTTAGCAAAAATTAACAACCAAATTGACCAATCACAATCGAGTATTCAACTAAGCCGTCTAATAAGGTTGCCTATGGAGCGGACAGTGCTGTTTGTTTGGACTTATTTAAAAAAATTGCTGTTTCCTTTATACACTTGGAGAGAAATAAGGAAATAAGGTCCATCTTAAAATATAACTAACATTACATTTAAGAATTAATTATTTCCATTTCCATTCCAAGTGAACTTTGTTAACAATAATTGCTTCGTAAACCCTTTTCAAAGTTTGTTGTACCATTGTAATGAACCAGTTTCATGCAATTCAGCAGATGGTCAACAGCGTGTATGAATGTTTAATGTACAGTACGACCAGCTCAGCAGACACGAAACATCAGCCGTGTGTGTGTGTGTGTGTGTGTGTGTGTGTGTGTGTGTGTGTGTGTGTGTGTGTGTGTGTGTGTGTGTGTGTGTGTGTGTGTGTGTGTGTTGTGTGTGTGTGTGTGTGTGTGTGTGTGTGTGTGTGTGTGTGTGTGTGTGTGTGTGTGTGTGTGTATTTTGGGATCATTCTGCTTGTTTCTGAGTGTTTAGAGGTCTAAATTTAGCTTGGCACAGCTTCCTGCTCACATGTCCTATTGATTCTTAGTTTATATTTACATTCGGGGGGCTACAGATCGATTGGAGTCATTGGATCACGCTGCCGCATCACAGGGTCGAGTCCGGGTCATCGCAGAGTTTGATTTTGTGGTGGTGTGTTTTTTATATGTCCATAAAGCCGTCAGTCACGTGCATGCTGAGAAAACATAAGGGAGGATTGCTGACATGCTGCAGGGTTGTGGTCTAAACTTAAGTCCATTATCTTCTCTTAGTTGTACCACTCTAACCTCTGAATGCTGACTCAGCAACACGGCTGATAAACACACAGGGAGGAGTACGGTATGATGTTGCATAAATCTGAGCTGGTTTTAGCAACCCTGAACTTCTGGGGTCAGAAAGTTTGAGATGTTGAGGCTTAAAAGGTACAGTTTCCATATCACTTGATTGAACAATAGTACGGTTTCCATCGTAACAGTTTTTACAGAATTTCTAGAAAATCGGGAAATCAAAATGTGGATAATTGGTGTTGCTGTGAATTACTGTTTTGTGATTATTAAGAGATGGTTAACTGAGATAAGCAGAGGTTTACTCCACTCAGAAAACCATTATATAATTGTAGAAGAATAGGGGGCAACAAGATGATGTAATAAAGTGGTGCAGGATTGTGTCCTAAAACCCGGAAAACGACTTATAAGATAAGATCAGATCAGATGGTACTTTATTGATCCCAATTTGGGAAATTGTTTTTGTTGCAGCAGCATAAAAGACAAGGCATTTTACAATAAAACAAAACTACAAATAAACAAGAATAGAAAGAAAATAAAAGAAAATAGAAAATATACATGTTGAAATAGAACATATACATGTAGATATTATATATAAATATATATATTCAAAAATATATGACATAAGGAATATGGAATATTAAATATTAAATATTGAACAGATTATATATGTGTACAGTAAAATGTACAACGTGGTTTTATTTCAAGAGAAACTATGGAGTTCTCTTCCAGCCAGAGGTGATTTATTGTACAGTGTTATTGCAGTGGGCAGGAATGTTTTGCGGTGGTGACGTGAAGTCATGTGACCGTGCTGTAGTTCCTTTATAGCCCAACATTAGCCGCCTTTAGCTTAGCGGTGGAGACGTGAAGTCATGTGACCGTGCTGTAGTTCCTTTATAGCCCAACATTAGCCGCCTTTAGCTTAGCGGTGGTGACGTGAAGTCATGTGACCGTGCTGTAGTTCCTTTATAGCCCAACATTAGCCGCCTTTAGCTTAGCGGTGGTGACATGAAGTCATGTGACCGTGCTGTAGTTCCTTTATAGCCCAACATTAGCCGCCTTTAGCTTAGCGGTGGTAACGTGAAGTCATGTGACCGTGCTGTAGTTCCTTTATAGCCCAACATTAGCCGCCTTTAGCTTAGCGGTGGTGACATGAAGTCATGTGACCGTGCTGTAGTTTCTTTATAGCCCAACATTAGCCGCCTTTAGCTTAGCGGTGGTGACGTGAAGTCATGTGACCATGCTGTAGTTCCTTTATAGCCCAACATTAGCCGCCTTTAGCTTAGCGGTGGTGACATGAAGTCATGTGACCGTGCTGTAGTTCCTTTGTAGCCCAACATTAGCTTTGTACTTCAGAAATCATAAAGTGGTGTTAATATGTTGAGATTATCCTGCTGAACCAAACGTGTTAGTATCATAAACTTGTCACAGTCAGTTTGTAAAAGACCTCTTGTTTCCAAACTGGTCCAGTGTAGTATATTTATAACAGGGCATTTGAATGATTTATTATTATTTTTTACAGTTATAAGAGTTTCATCTATTCTGGTCTGAGTCTTTGAACCTGAAAACCTCTGCAGCTTTAAATAACAACTCTTGTGCTGAAAATAGACTCAGCGTGACTTAATTCTTCTATTTATTTTTCTGCTTTCATTTACTGTTACGTAGCCTCTTTTCCTTTTTCACCATCTCTTTCATTTAGTTCTGGTTCATTCTCTTTGTTATGACTCTGCACCCATTTTCCTTTCTTTTAATTTGTTATGCCTTCAGTGAATTGCACAAAGGCGTAATCTGCACATTTTTGAAGAAGCTGTATTCAGGCATTAACAGTTGCTGTCTTTTTGCAGACTTGTTACTGTATCATTGAGAAGTAAGGTTGATTGTCAGTTAATCCTCATTGTGTCTCGGAGGTCACGTTGCATTGTGGGTATGTAGGCGAAAAGGAAGAAGTAGGTGTGGATGATATCTTTGGTTTTGCTGCATTGATTTTGATCTTTTTTATCTGAACTGTCCATTTTGAGTCTGACAGTGTTATAGGAGTATAATGATAAACCAGAGGAGCGCTTTCTTGAGATAAAACTGTGTCTTCTTGCAATTTGTTATCACCAGTTCTGTGTTCTGATCTTTCTGTGTGGAGAGTCGTTCATTAGGCTGATCCTTCTGAGAATATATCATTTAATACATTTTATGGACCTGAAGAGATACCATTATCTATGTACTCACAAACACATGTTAACCCTCCTATTGTCTTCGTTTTCCCCCCCTTATTTTGGTGTTCGCGGTCAAATTTGACCGGTCCTGTTTTAACTGCTATTACATTAACACAAAAACCATTAATCATCACCACATTTCATTTAACACCCTTTCAAACTGTACATATTGTATCAGACTACTGGTATACAAACTGCAGTAAATATACAAAGAACAGACACTGATGTGTTGCGTGTGCCAGGTGTGATCCATGTGGGGGGATGGGCACATAAGAGCGGGAAATGTGTCAAATTGTTCTGTGTGTGTTTGTGTTTGTGAGTGCCAGGTGTGATTCACATGGGGGGGAAACACATCTAGAGTGTGTGTGTGGTGTGTGTGTGTGTGTGTGTGTGTGTGTGTGTGTGTGTGTGTGTGTGTGTGTGTGTGTGTGTGTGTGTGTGTGTGTGTGTGTGTGTGTGTGTGTGTGTGTGTGTGTGTGTGTGTGTGTGTGTGTGGTGTGTGTGTGTGTGTGTGTGTGTGTGTGTGTGTGTGTGTGTGTGTGTGTGTGTGTGTGTGTGTGTGTGTGTGTGTGTGTGTGCGTGCGTGCGTGCGTGCGTGTGTGAGAGAGAGATTGTATATGTTTCAAATGTCTACTGTGAAGGATATCATAAAGCCTTAATGCAATCTAATGTAAACAAAAAAGTATGATTGATGAAAGTAGTAAATCGGTCAGATTTGACCCGAAGACAACAGGAGGGTAACCATTTTTAAGTTTTGTTGTAGAATCAGGTTTTTTTCTGCATTCCTATCCTCACCTCATATCATTGCAATCACTGGAGGCGACATTGTGGTGTTTTTGTATTTAAAGATACTAAAATAAGTCTGGGGTGACAGCAGCTTCCAGCCTTTTGTTTTAATTTTGGAAGTGGACGCTTGTATTCTTGTCTAGTCATGGAGTGAATATTTCAACTGTCCTAGAAACAGGATATATGAAAATAAAAAAGGAGTAACAAAGGAATAAAAAACAAAGGATAACACAAAGAGGATAAGAGAGAAAGGAGGCAGTGATGCAGGATTTGCTTAAAGAGTCAGATCTCCTTCACCAGAGAGAGAAAACATGGAACAACCATCCCTCCTCCTGCAACTTTCATCATCACATCCATCAATTAAACATGGAAGTGGATTACACTGGAGGAGGAGAGAGGAGAGGAGAAAGGAGAGGAGAAAGACGTGAGGAGTTAGGGAAGGTGATGGAGAGGAGGGAGGGAAGAGAGGAGAGCAGGGAGGCTTTTAGCAGCCGGCTGTAACCCAGAATAGAAGTTTTCGAAGGGGGAAACAAACCGAGCCGCTGATCAAACTGGGACCGGTCGTACGGGTGTCCTTCCTTGAACAATCCTGGACCCGTCAGTCCGAGAGAGAAGAGGAGCCTCGAGCGGAAACAGAGAGCAGCAATAAGCACTAGAAAAATATTTAAATTAAGTAGAAGCTGAGGGACACCTTTACACAAGGCCAGATAGATTTTATACTCAGGTTTTTAGTCTTGCATGAATAAAAGATGTGCCTGAGTAGAAACTGAACCAACCAGCAGAGTACATGCATTTTTTCACATTTAAATCCACTTTTTACATGTTCCATCCACAATGAAACAGAAAATAGTGATGTCAATTTTCCATGGTTCATTTTTTTATTAAATATTGCATAAGTGACATTTCCTTTTAAGAAGAGAGAGAAAAAATACAGGTCATGAATGCAGATTATGAGACAGTAGACTCCTGGCACGGACTTGCATAAGGCTACAACACTTCATTGCAAGAAACATATTTTTGTTTTCTTTCACAGTCTAAGAGTATATAATTGTCTTAAAAGCTGGCAGGTTGATATCATTTTGAAGGTTACACATTATATAGATGTACACCTACTGTATCTATCTGTATCAAAAAGTAATGCCTAAAATGTGTTTATGCCTAATTTAGAATACTAAAGTGTTGCTGGAGCTGCTTCCATGATAGCATCATGGACATCATGATGTAGTTATTTTGGCATCCTTTTGATCAGTTTGCAATTAAATCAAAGTCAAATCTGTTTATTTTGGTTCATACCAATCCAATAAACCTGATTGAGTCCTCCGTGGTGTGAATACATCTTGTGGTCAAACTCACACAAGTTAAGTGAGGATACAATTCGTTTTGTGTTTGTGGTGAACAGCAGCGTTTCCGCCAGGGGGGGGCTTTGCCGACATTTGACGCCCTTATTCAGCTCGGAACGCCCTGAACTCGAGCCGAGGCGTCCATTGCAATATAATTGCACAATTTAGACGTGCTAGTGGAGCACGCGCGGGAACTGCGAGCGCGGAGCCTCGCAGCAGCGAAACTGAGGCTCCGTGGTAAACTGTGGTAACATGAAGAGCCGTTTGGGAGGCGAAAAAAACGGCGCTTCAACCGAGTCAACCAAATGATCCGGCTCACTAATTCCCCCCCCCCCCCCCCCCCCCCCGCTCTCGGGGTGGACACCCTCTCAGCCCTGGTCTGGCGGAAACACTGGTGAACAGTATTCCTGCTAAACATCAACGTGTTAGCATTGTCACTGTTAGCATCTCACGATGTTTCAATGAGTGTTTTGTGTTGTATTTATTCCAGTTCTTTCTTCCAAATGAAGGTTTGACCTCAATGAAACCCCTTGAATAAATAAAGTTAAGCTAACGAACTGAAGAAGGATAATCTGAAGCAGCAGTTTGTCTCTGCTGACTCTATAAAACACTCTGATGCAGTTAAGATCTTCTTCTTCTCTGATCGGAGCGATCACCCCACGGTTTAATTGCCCTTCCTGCTCTCCTCTCTAAACCAATTACCATTGGCTGTCTGTCCCTCTATTAGATTGTGATTGGCTGGCTCCAGTGTTACAGGTGGGAGATAAGAATCGGTCTGTGTGTTCGATTGGCTGCTTCAGCACTAATGTTTCCTTCTCTGCTCCAATCGGGAAGCAGCAGACAACCGTCTCCTCAGCGTCTCCTTTGTTTTTCTACTTAAGAGTAAATTCTTATTGTCTTCTTATCTCCTTCTATTTGTGGTTATTTACATTTTGTTTTTTCTTCTTTAAGTCCATACTCAAACAGTGTAAGGGACACTTTTGAGGTACTTGTACTTTACTTAATACTGTCTGACATCTCAGAGGAACATTTTACTTTTGCCTCTACTATATTTATATATTTTACACAATTTTAAACAATGAGATGTTCTCAAAAGTAAAAAGTTTCCAACCTGGTATCTTTCACTATTGCATGACATTGCCAGCTATTAGACGACTCCTAGAAAAGGACAACCTTGATTCAAACACACTCAGTATCTTGAAGCCAATATCTAAACTCACCTTCATCAGGAAGGTTAAACATCAGCAACTTAATCGCTATCTTACACACTTGTTTCCGATTGTTTCATAGCAAAGAAACTGTTTTTCTTAAGGTTGTTAATGACATAAGTATCAACGTTGACAATACAAAATAACTCACTTATAATACTCCTAGACCTAAGCTCCACTCTGGACTTGATGGATCTGCTGGAAAGCCGGGAAAGTGGCTTGATCCATCTCAATTTCCACTTCAACAATCACAGTGTTTGGGGTCCCACAAGGCTCTATCCTGGGTCCTCTTCCGTTTTACCTATATATGGTTCTTCATTAGCTTCCTTAGTTACACCAATGTCAAACAGCTTCTCATCTAGCTATCTAACAATGTCTTTCAACCCTCTGCTTCCTTATAATAATATCAGCTATACTTGGAATGAATCAATGATTGGATGGCAGCAAACTTACTTTAGCTGAACACGGAGACAACTAAGATCTTTGTAGTTAAAACACAACTCAAAGAAACTCATACATACGTTATATAAGTTAGTAAATGAGCTTTCTCTATACCTGCTGCAACATAGTGATACATATAAATGCATAAAACATATAACTACATAACGGGTACTTGTACGTTTTGTTACCTTTTAGTATTTGTTACCTTTAGTATGTATACACTACACTTTTAATATTGATACTTTAGATATTTTTGTATGCTTATACTTCACTCAGGTAAGATTTTGAATGAGAAGGTCTTGTTTGTACACTGCAGTGCTGCTTCTCTTCCTTGAGTAAATGATCTGAGTTGCTCCACCTCTGGTCCGTGTCTTCGTATCGTGGCTCGGTGCAGGATGACATAATCCTGACCATGAAATATTTAAAGTTCTGGGAGAGCGGCACAGAATAACCGGGCTGACCCGGGACTCCTGAGATTCCCCCCCCCCCCCCCCCCCCTTTGTAAAACCTTTATTTATTATGACAGATGACTCCGGCTCCTCGGAGGGTCACATGCTTTACTGAGAGGCTCATCAGCTGTCTGACAGTTGGTGAAACAACATGCATTCTTCACTGCATTTTTCTTGTTGTACGTCGGTTCTTACGAAGCTCTGACTGACTGTGGTTACCAACGTTTTTAAAGGAACATTTTGTTTTCAAACATGCAGTCATAATCCAAAATCTTTTAAGAACATTTCTTGCATGACCATGTTCCTGAAATTGATAACTAACGTCCTCCACCGCATAGTTATAGAAACATGGATACTGAATTTGATATAACATACTTTTGTGCGTCCGGCATATTGGAGCGAGCAACAGAAATAAGCAATTTAAATTAAGCTACAGACCTGTAACTGTAATTCATTCAATTCTGAGACAAGTCTTTGTTTATTATGATGTATACAAATGATGCTATGCATGAGCAAAATTCTAGATTTTTGTACCAGTGATCTTTAAACCAACTTTATCTTCATCTGGACTTTTATTCACTGCATGCACAATCTACATTTCTTATGTTTTATTGTCCAAAATGTTGTAGTACGCTTGTTATTTGATTCATTTAGGCACATGGCGAAGTGACTGATTTTGTGTATTCTGTAATCTGCTCAATACAAACTTAAATTTACAAAATTAAATACAGAAACTTAAAGTGGACCTATCATGCTATATTATAATAATATAGTGTAGGACCATACCTATATAAGGCATATTTATACTTTTTTTTTTTCAAAATACCAAACAGATCATGCATTTTAGCCATGCCTCATTTCACTTTTTTACCCCTGTTTTAGCAAGGGCAGATTCAGTGAGAACAGCGCCACTTACAGGCCTGGCATATGTACTACAGCGTCTCCAGCGCTTTCGAACGGCAATGGCCGTGGCTGTCTCCTCCTGATTGGTGGAGTTGGCCCAATAGCCGTAGCGCCACCGTCCTGACGTCAGGACAGTGTTCAAATCTGGATCAGTTTTTATCAGATCCGTTGCAGCCCCTTTTTTAGAGATTTGGGTATGGAGGAAATAGAGAGGGTTGTGTTTTCTGACACTTGGTGAGTTCCCTGGAACACCGGGGACACATATTCATGTAGAAAAGACGTACAAAAGTGCATTTTGCATGATAGGTCCCCTTTAAGTTTAAAGCCCACAGAAGCGACATATCAGGATCAGAACAAACTCTGTTTTTATTTACTATTTTGTCGCTCATGTCGTATTTACCTTTTCTTTTCTTTTGTTTCTTTCTCCTCTCTCACAGTCCTTCTCTCCCCTCCACTCATTTCCCTTTCCTCTACTTCCACTTTTATTCATGTTATTCTCTCCATTTCCCATTTTTCCTTTCCTTTTCCCGACATCTTCTTCTTCCACCCACCCGGACCGTTATCTACCGACAGGAGCCTCATACATAAATATTATTTCATAATCAGATCTTAAAAGTACTTTGTGGGGTTTCTGTATACATTCATGTTTATGGTCCAAACCTCTTTGTGTATTTCTAAGCTGTTTGATGCATTTCTTTCATCATTTGCGAAGAAGATTCATCTTTATTTTTCCTTTAGAAACCTGATTGTTCACATGTTTGTAACCTTTATCTAACCCCTGAGTCTCTTGAGATGGAAATCTTTTTTCCAAGGGAGACATGGCATAGACAGTGCAGCAGATACCGTTTAAATACAATAAAACACATCAGTCAGAAGGAAATCTTTGAACACACACACGATGAGACTGTATCCAGCTGAAATGAGGCTGCTGCATTTCTCTGTTACATGAACTTTTCCATTTTCCCAAGAGGACTAGATTATTAAAATCGAGTATGCTCTGCAGATTACTTTAAGTATTTATAAGTCCAGGGAGCATGAAGGAGAGGGATTTCCACAGTTCAGTGCAAACCCTGGTAACCTGGTATGGAAGCCTCCAGGTGGAACAAAGCCGGGGGAAAATGTAAAGATCAAGTTGTCTTTGTAGTAGGGCTGTCAAGTTAACGCGTTAATAACGCGTTAATAACGCAAACAAAAATTATCGCCACAAATTATTTTAACGCGATTAACGCATGTGTATTTTTTGTCCTCGGCCGCTCCGTAGTTTTCAGAGCGCATCGAGTTTAAAATACCATCTACAAGCTGATGCTGACAGCCCCGCTCCTGCCGCCCGCTTGTGGCAGACCACACTTCCACGCTCACCGGGAGGGTGTGTGTATGTGTGGCGCGACTCGAGCGAGGCACACCTTACGTGTTGTTGTTAGCATCTGGTGCTAGCTAGCTGCGCTAACGGATATAAGGAGCTGTTTCAATGAAAACAGAGGAGCGACATTTCGCCGACAACTGCGCCGAGCACTTGACTTTATGCAGGTAGCCAGACAGTGGGACATTGTACGAAAAGTCAGCACACTCAGCACGGATAGTGCGCGCAACATGATTGCAGCGTCCAGGCAGCTCCCGTTCGAGCATATATGCCTTGAGCTGCACATAGCTCCAATGATCCATCACAGTGTCCACACACACACACACACACACACACACACACACACACACACACACACACACACACACACACACACACACACACACACACACACCACACACACACACACACACACACACACACTGTATTATTGCATGAGAGAGGTTCCAGGTTGAATTGAGGCGAATATTTGTAATGTTCAGAGGTTGTTGTGTTTAATATTCATGACAATATTGCCATTGTTCAAATGATAATAAACAAACATATAAAGCATATTTGTCCACTCAAATGTTGATAAGAGTATTAAAACTTGAAAAATATCCCTCTAAGGTACATTTAGAACAGATTAAAAATGTGCGATTAATTTGCGATTAATCGCGATTAACTATGGACAATCATGCGATTAATCGCGATTAAATATTTTAATCGACTGACAGCCCTACTTTGTAGACTTTGTGACGGACAATTTACCAAACCGTAATGCGTACAAGGATGAGTACAGGAAGGAGAGTTAGGTAGAATTGGGAGGGATGAAACCCTCTGTAATGGCCACACATGCAGAGCACTCAGCACACAGTGAAATGTGTTCTCTGCATTTAACCCATCCTAGTACCAGGAGTCTAGTACTAGGAGCAGTGGGCAGCTATTGTACAGCGCCAGGGGAGCAATGGGAGTGAGGGGGGAAGGGGGGGTGTCCGGTGCCTTGCTCAAGGGCACCACGGCAGGGCAGGAGGTGAACTGGGACCTCTCCAAGTAGCAGTCCACAGCAGCATGCATGTAGACAACGCCATAACCTTTATTTATAACTGGATGTTAATTCACTGCATGCACAACTTCTATTCTCTTGTATTGTTCAAAATGGCCCAATGAGCTTGTTAGTTGATTCAATGAATTCAATGTAATGTCTTAGAGGAGATTGAAATTGCTCTTGACCTCAGTGTATCTTCTGGCTCCAGACACTCTTAATATATTTACATTTTGTATAGCTTTTTGTGTTTAGGGTCATTAGTGATGATTGAAAGGCACATTTTATTAAAAAAAAAGCTTTTAGGAGAATCCTTGTCATTCTGCCTTTTAAACTTTGATCACCTTACAACAAACCTAATAAAAACATAACAAATAAAGCATTTAACCTGCTCATTAATTGTCCTGAACCTGTATTATTTATAATTAAAGAGTTACTTGATTCAATAATGACAAAAAAAATAAGAAAATCATTTTTATTTGTATCTTATTACAGTTTTCCAGGTGAGTGTTGGAGGGGAAATTGCTCTTGACCTCCGTCTGTCTCCGGCCTTGACTCTTATCATATTCACAGATACAAGATATTCTCCTCTACCTCTTCTCCTTTCTCCCACTTTGTCTCCCCTGACCTCTCCTTGTTCTCTCCTCCTCTTTCCTCCCCACTTCCTCTCATCTGTCCTCACTCAACCTCCATCCTCCTCCTCATCCTCCTCTTCTTCCATCGCTCTCCACTTCTGGCTTGGTGTCAAACTACCACTCGATGTGTTGTCCTCCTCTTCCTCCTGCTGCAGGACGGAGACTTGGCTCACGCAGCTGCAGATAATGACCCAGAGAGAGTGGGTGAGGAGGGGGAGGAATCTGAGATGGTTTCGGGGGGGGGGGGGAGATATACAGAGAGGAGAGAGCAAAAAGGGCAACAAAAAGGAAGGAAGATGTATAGAGGCCGGGAGGGATGAAGAGGGAGAGAATATAAACGTTCTCCTGTTCTGCTAACCAGCTACAAGCGCTCTAATGCTACCATCCATTATTCAACATTAGCAGCTCCAGGCTCACACACACACACACACACACACACACACACACACACACACACACACACCACACACACACACACACAGACACACACACCTCTGTGTAGTCACAACCTCCTACATGTTATAGTTACACTTACAAAAAAGTACACACTTTTGTTTGATGTAGCCTCCTGTTACTTCATGTATTTGGCGTTGTCTGTATGCACTAACAGTCAATGTATGAATCTTAATCTGTCACACACACACACACACACACACACACACACACACACAGAGCTAAGTCTAATCACCTCTCTGCAGTCCCAACCTCTGACATTTTAAAGAGTAACTAACGACGCTTGTTTCACTGACCTCTGCTGGTTCCATATCAGCTGCAGGGCGGGTCGAATATTTATGGTTCAGTTATTGTAGCCACATATAGAGTAATAAAAAGTTTTATTGCAATATTCTTCCCCAAGGATAACTTTATTGAATGTCACAGTAACAAAGACACAGACAGAGTAACCTTGCAAAACAGAATGAAGTTGTTAAACCCCTCAAGCTAGATAGATTGATGATTTCATTATTTAAAATCATTTTATTATGATTTAAGTTGAATTTGCATTTGAGGAATGTTAATGATTACAATTATTGTAATTATGTGTGCCCGGGGGCGGGGGCATGGGGTTTAACAGGTTAAGGTGGATTTAGAGCAGCGATAGTGCATTTGTGATTCAAATTATAATTATTAGTTGAACAAATAAATAAATGCATGATCAGAAAGCCACATTATATACAGTTTATACAGTTATTGCATCATTTATTTTAATGATACTGACATAAAAATGTGGACAATCCCCACATGAGCAATTTGGGGTGAAGTGTCTTGCCCAGGGACACAACGACATGCTGACTGCAGTGGGACTCAAACTTGCTATCCCCTGATTCAAAGTTCAGCGCACTAAATTCAGCGCACAATCCACTGAGCCACAGCCTCCCCTGAAACTGCAGGTTACTCATAATTAAGAATAACTAATGATAAGTTAATAAAGATAACAGTGAAACATGTCAAGAGGATGTTGGTAAAGGTCTTGTTTTTGTCAGTCCAAAGCACAAAGTATGTACAGTATATATATATATATATATATATATATATATATATATATGTGTATGAAGAAAATGGTCCCTACTTATATACATTTACATATTTTCAGTCAGAGAAACAGTTTGTATTTCCTGCAGAGCCTCAAACTATTCACATTTCTGGATGTACTCTATAAACTCTCATCCAAAAGGAAATGTGATTCACCAGACAAGAGATGAAGTCTGACAGGCTTTAACCTTAATACTCCTGAGTGTGTGTGTGTGTGTGTGTGTGTGTGTGTGTGTGTGTGTGTGTGTGTGTGTGTGTGTGTGTGTGTGTGTGTGTGTGTGTGTGTGTGTGTGTGTGTGTGTGTGTGTGTGTGTGGTGTGTGTGTGTGTGTTGTGTGTGTGTGTGTGTGTGTGTGTGTGTGTGTGTGTGTGTGAGACTTGTTTGTGAGTGTGTATGTACTGCATAATGTATATATAATGTATGTTTGTATATATTATACAGTGTATAGGAGCTTTACAATACACAGGTCGGGGTTATCTCAGTAGGTTGAACATGCGTGTGTGTGTGTGTGTGTGTGGGGGGGGGGGGGGGGATGCCTGCGGGGGATTCTGGGCAGTAATTGGTTGAACTCTTGACCTTATTCTCTCTTCTTCTGCTCCCTTTCTTCTCTGTGCAGACTATTTACCGCAGCACAGGAAGAGCATTTTGAATCAATCTGAAGATGTTTGAATGTCAAAGTTGTACACGTTGTTGTAGAGATGAACACACTTTAAATTACTTTAATCACACACAACTCTGACTGCTGATGTGTGTTCCAAGTTCATTAAGGGAGCTTCATCACAACACACACACACAACACACACACCACACACCACACACACACAACACACACACACACACACACACACACACACACACACACACACACACACACACACACACACACACTTACCAGCAGCCTGATGCTTTATGGCTGCTTGTGTGTCTGTGTGTGGGTGCTTTTAAACGTACTTTATTGTGTGTGTATAATGTGCTTAAAGCTAATTGTGTGTGTTAGTGGAGATCCAGGGTCATTCAAGGATTCAACGCTTATTTATTTTTTAACAACACAATGAAATGTAGCCAATTTGTGCTAAACAAGAAAAATGTCATGCATTCCTGATTTATTTGTATTTGATGTGCATCAGTAGCAACAACAACTCAATGGATTCTCTGGGAAAGACACTCACTTCTCATTATTGCCCCATAAATAATCCCATAATGCTCGAGGCTGCAAACGAGCATCCTTTCACATTTTTCTTTTGCCGTTTTTCTCAGTATTCGGTTTGAATCTGCGATACATTTGGCAGTAATTCTGGCTAATGACGTGAAGCTGCTCTTCCATCTTCTCCTCTCTTGACTCTGTATAAAAGGCTGACAACAAGATGGTTTCACTGAATGTTGAAGTGGTTATTTTTTAATCGATAGTAATTACAGCTTTTCTCTGCTAAAGTGCCTTTCTCCGAGGCACTCACGATCACTCCTGGAATATCCCAGTAAAGCTGACCAAAGATCGGTCATCATGGTGGCTTCTGGTGTCAATAAGAGCTGGGCGATGCATGATATTTTAACTTGAATGTTCTTGTTAACAGACAAATAAAAAAGAGGTGGACAAAATGGGCCTTTTAGCTTTCCAGAGAGCCACAAGTTTGGTTATCAATCTGGGTTTGATGGCCGTGTCTGTGACTGATCTGGTGTCAGGTCGCTGTGATTCTGGCTGATGTAGGTTAGCTTCTTCTGTCCGCTGGGAGCTGAGCTATTATCGGATCAATTAGATTGACAGGGACACACACTTACTGCAGGTGTAGAGCACATCTGTTCAATACAGTGCAACACAGTGGAACAACGCTGCAATCAATTCTCACCTCTGGGATGTTCTTACAACTCCTGCAGTCATTTCCCTACCTTGCAAATGTTTTGGTTGCTCTAATTATCAATTTATTGGGTACAAATCCACTTTGAATGAGTTTGATTTGTTTTTTTGATTAGATCTAATTGGATTTAGCTTCACTTGTGCAAGTTCTTCCCATGTGTTAAATTCGTTTGCTTTCTTATCACTTGTGAAATCTAATTTATGAGTTTTCAATATTTGCAAGGAGCTGTAAATTGGTAAGTTTAATAAGCATGGAATAAGAAAAGCAAGGTTGAGACAGAATGAGAAACACAATATGCGTAGTAATGATGGTGGTCGTGAAGTGGTGTTACCTGATGTGTATTATTTGTATTTTCTCTAAACAGTCAGAGTTGAACTTAGCACATAAGGTCAATAAACTGTTAGCTAATGAGGCAGCCGCGAGCTAACAGCTGGCAGATGCTCCCGTCTGCCGTCAGCTTCATTTAATTGCATTTATTTCTACATTTGCATCTGGAGCTGTACTCACAGGTCTGTCAGCAGCTGGCCCTCTCTCTGTTTCCTGTTTGTTTTGTGTTATTGCTCTCATCCACATTATTCAGCATTTATTTGCATATGGAAAGTTATGAATATGGGACTTTTTAATTGGCTGCAGCTGATAGTAAGTGACATTTTCTTAGACAAACAATAATAAAACTAAATTGTTAGCTGCTAAACTCACCCTTTGGCTAACTGTAACACAACATTTTTGGCTGAGAACAGATCGATGGATAGATAATGTTTTTGCAGCTTGTTAGTTCATCTCTATTCAACTGTTTTAGTCCTCAAACTGAGCCGGTAGCGAATCTAAACCTATTGTTTTAGGTCAACTTGCCTGTTCGCTAACATGAGTTTTCAGCTGTATGTGCCCAACATTTTTATCCACTAAACGTATCCATTACAACCTGATAATGTTTAGCTTAACCAGATTTAAATAGTCCATCTGAAATGTACAGCTAAGCCACCTTAATGTACTAGTTAGCTCAACTGTACCTTTAATTAGCTGCAATCCAGCTAATTTGAACAATGCTACCTCAGCTAAACTGACCTGTTAGCTAAACTAAATGAGACAAAGCTGACCTCAAGCCAACCTGAACCAACTATTTTAGTAGTGATGATCCATAAATTGGACTGAATTGAGCTGTTTCAATTTATAACTTGACCCATACTGTTTTTATCCAACAATCGCACCCATAAGCTAACCTAAATGGATCTGTTTTAGCTCTTAACTGAAACATTAGCTAACACTTTTAGCTGCCTAAATGCACAGATGTTAACCAAATTGTAAGTAAACATAAAAAGTGTTTTAGTGTGAACATGTTACGTCCCATTCATAGTAATGATGATTCATAAGTTGGACTGAATTTGACCCATACTGTTTTAGCCAACAAACGCACCCATAACCTAACCTAAATGGATCTGTGTTAGCACTTAACTGAAACATAAACTTCTATTGCTAATCACTTTTAGCTGCTAGACTGATTTTAAACAAATTGGTAAATAAGCAAAAATAAACAGCTTCCTGAACTTTACCAGATTACATAAATGTGAAAATGCTGTGTCTCATTATCTATCTGTGGGGGCCCTAGGCAAACATTCACTGGGGGCCCCTCGAACCAGCTTTTCATCACCACGCACAACCACCCCATCCCCCCCCCCCCCCCTGGAGCGGAGAAACAAAACGTAACTTATGAAGCAGCATTTAACAGCGCGCTAAGCATGGGGCACCCTAGAGGGGGTTTCCAGACAATTCATTTCATTTCATTTCATTTTTATTTGTCCCGCTTATGGTACGCATAGCCAAATGTACAATAATTGCCAATAAAACATGTCTCTACACACCATTGAGCGAAAAGGAGCAGGGAGAAGAATAAAATATTATATGACCTGCCCCTTTCTAAAAAAAATAAATAAATACAAATAGATGGTCTGCCCTACATGACATGACATGTCCTTGCAGTAAATGAAAGGGGGTTTCAGGTCGTCGTTGCTGTGGACCTTCTCAATCGACCTTCTTTGGGGCCTCCTTCTGGTCCGGGGCCCCAAGCAGTTGCCTGTCTTGCCTGTCCGCAACCCTGTCTGTCTACTACTTACACTTAGATATTCATAGTTGAAATCTTGTTTATGAACACAAACACAGCTGGGATCCCCCCCCCCCCCCCCCTTTGTTTTTTTTTACAAACTGTACATCCTGAACAAAGCCTGAATAACTGAGCAGAATTTGTAGATAAATAATAACAGTAAAATGTCAGGGAAGCGTCTGGATCGATACCAGGGTCCGTTGATGTTCAGGTGGATCCAGTTTAGTGAACCGGCACAGATTCATCCCGCCTGTTTGGCCACAGTCTGACATCTCCGTCGATTCTTCGCTTTTGCCAACAATTACAGATTACTTATTTTCCGCTCAGGCCTCTCCGCCATTGATCCGCTCCTTTCTGCCAATATCTCTCAGTGCTGGAGGTTCAGTAAAATTGACCTGAGTGCTGTCATCACTCCAAACTGAGTCTGAGCTCCCACAGTTACCAGCAAATGACTGTCAGAGATTCCCTGTCTCTGGATCAGTGTGACAGTACATTCAACCTAAAATAAGTAGACAATTAGGTTTCAGAACACCCACTGGAGGTTTCACATGTTTCAGCCCATTAGCTGCTCATCACGTCTACTCAAGTTTCAAGTTCTGTATAATCAAGTGGAGCTGTCTTCGGCAATGGGTTTACTCCCACAATGCAATGTAACACAAAAAACTACAATTAAAAGCAAGTTAAGACGACGTACGATTGTGAAAGATTATTATAGGCCTTCAATATGAAAATGAATGATCTTAAATGTGTGTAGACAGACAGTATTGCAAATCAATAAACTGAAGGTTAGCATGAATCCAGTAAATGTATGCATAGTGATAGATAAATATACATATATAAACAGGTTATGAAAGAATAACATGTACTTTTGTAAGTGTTTTTGTTTACCTTGGGTATTTTTTTTTCTGAAATTTAAAAAATCTTACTGAAAATATCTACTTAACTTATTTATCTCAAGTAAAGCATCTGTCACAGTACAAACTAAGTAACATATGTGATAAACTTTGTGAGAATAAACTTGATATGATAAATCCGACGCTTAAATGTGGGGTAGGTAATTACTTCAGATACACTTGTTGTTATATTCCATGGAATGCTCTTAACATCCCGATAGCAATGAATACATTAAATGCTTTGACAATAAATACATAAAAAAATGTCATCTGTGGAAGCCGTAATACTGTAAAAAGCACGACCAATCATCTGAGCCGGCCCGGCTAAAATAACTGGATGGCCTACCTGCCTGTCAGCCTTCCATCTGTGCACAAACTTATCTCGTGCCCTCATTGGTCATGTGCGCGTTCATGTGTGTTGGAGGAGGGCTCTGTAAGGAAGTGGCAGATTTTCTCCGGTTGTGTATTTTCTAATTCTAGCGATCTCGAGCTGATTTCTCAAAACCTACCCCACCTTTAAGTAGAGAAGGTAATCTTATTAAAAAAAACTACTTTTATTCTTTTAAACTCTTGCAAAAAGTTGTAAACCAGTTTGGATATTTCTTCCTTTCAAGGCAGCTATTTGGTTTCTTCTGATGACAAACAGCAAAGCCTTTAACAATTATAACATTTCTTCTCAGGCAGGTAGAGCCACATTAATGAGTTCATGTTCCAGGAGTACACATGTAAATATGTGACGTAAAGTGAAGTTAAACACTATTTAATCAGAAAAGAATAATCACTATAAATGTATTTAAATGTAATGCATAATGTTTATAAACCCATTGAGAGTTTGAATATATTCTAAGAAGTAGACAATCATCTCCAACAGCCTGCTTTAAATACCAGGAGACTCTTTATGAAACCACTCTGCACTTCTTTCAAATGAGCTTTTAAAGTAATAAGAAAGTAAATTAGCTCTCAGATATTCAGATATGAGCATTAACTCTGCAGAAAGGGTCGCGGCCTTTCTTCTGAAGGACTCAGACATAATCCAGAGCAGCAGGAACATCAGCGAGAGCTTCATCACCTGCAGGTCTGATTCACTGTACAGACTGCACGCTTTGCATATTGGAATAAGAAGGGTTTAATACCACAGAGAGAGACGGACGTTACTCAAGAAAAGAGGCTAAATGAATAACTTAATCACCAGGATATTAGCTAAAAGTAAAAAAATTAACTAATGTCATAGCTGTTAGATTTAAGATTGCGTCACTTTTTTTTTTACTTTTCGCAGTTTTTCATGCTCTCCCTTTTTAGTAAATAACGTGAATTTCCAGATAATTTTAAAATAAAATAATGTTTTGTGGTTAAAGGTGGGTATGTCATTATTTTAGAAACACTTTTTGTTATATTCCATGGAATGCTCTTAACATCCCGATAGCAATGAATATCTGAAGTGCTTTGACAAAAAATCCATTAAAAAATATCATCTGTGGAAGCCGTAGTACTGTAAAAAGCACGACCAATCATTTGAGCCGGCCGGCTAAAATAACTGGATGGCCTACCTGCCTGTCAGCCTTCCATCTGTGCACAAACTTATCTCGTGCCCTCATTGGTCATGTGCGCGTTCGTGTGTGTAGGAGGAGGGGCTCTGTAAGGAAGTGGCAGATTTTCTCCGGTTGTGTATTTTCAAATTCTAGCGATCTCGAGCTGGTTTCTCCAAAATGACCTACCCCACCTTTAACTGAAGGTTGAGGTGGAAAAAATCCTAAATGTTAAGCTAAATAAATATTTTAAAAGCCTCCTGGATCAGCAAGAAATGGCATTGTCACAAAGCTGAAAACAGTTTTCTGAGAAATGCATAAAAAAGGGAATTGTTTGAGATACGCGGTTCTCACAGGACAAAGCTACACACATTTGATGATCTGATGATATATGATGCAACCAAATATAAAAGGTAATAAAAGATCTACCACAGTAACATGCTGAGATCTTTGGGAAAATATCCAAAGAATATGTGAAAAACATCTGAAAGAATTACCCAGAAATATAATTAAAATGGACCGAAAATATTGAAGATGTCATTTAATATTGTGAAATATGTCAACAACAATATATACAACATATGATGATCTTAAAGGATATGATGCATTGCTGCAGATTAAATTACTCAACCGTTAATAAAGGAGGTAAGAACATCTACAGCAGTAAAATGCTGAACAATATTGGAACAATATCCAAATAATATGTCAATAAAGTCTGAAAAATTCCCTAAAAATGTCTAAAACAGTTTGGAAAATGTCAGATGAAATGTCCTATAAATATGTCTCAAAAAATGAATCAAAATGTTCCGAAAAAATCTGAAAAATACATGTTAAAGGTGGGTTATGTAATTCACTTCAGAAACACTTGTTGTTATATTCCATGGAATGCTCTTAACATCCCGATAGCAATGAATATCTTAAGTGCTTTGACAATAAATCCATAAACAAATGTCATCTGTGGAAGCCGTAGCGCTGTAAAAAGCACGACCAATCATTTGAGCCGGCCCAGCTAAAATAACTGGATGGCCTACCTGCCTGTCAGCCTTCCATCTGTGCACAAACTTATCTCGTGCCCTCATTGGTCATGTGCGCGTTCGTGTGTGTTGGAGGAGGGGCTCTGTAAGGAAGTGGGAGATTTTTTCCGGTTGTGTATTTTCAAATTCTAGCGATCTCGAGCCGGTTTCTCCAAACTTACCTACCCCACCTTTAAATGTCTGAAAAAAGGACTAAAAATATGTTAAAGATGTCTTGTAAAAATGTCCGAAAAAAGATGTGAAACATGGACGAAAACATATGATGATCTTCTAGAAGATGATGCATTGCTGCGGATTAAACTATTCAACCGTTTATAAAGGAGGTAAGAACATCTACAGCAGTATTTTTGCATTGGGGTATTAGTACTTTAACTGCAGATAAGGATCAAAATACTTCCATTATCACTGAGAACAATTTTGTGTATCTACCGTACATTTAAAGCTTATATCTTATTTCATCTCTGCACTTTACGGGAACATCAAAAAGCCAAATCGCAGCGTCTTTTCTCGTCTCCACATTAGATATTATGAGCGGGAAACAACTCGTCCCTGTAATTGGAATCAGCAGCCTGTAATGAAACATAAAACTATCATAAAATGAATCCTCACAGGTGAAGTTGTTTAATGTTTGGTACAGTAACATGTGGATCAGCAGCTGGAAAGGCTCTGAGCAGAATCACACAGACCATCCTGACCTTCTGCCCACTATCTAATCTCCTCCTCCTCTTCTCCTCCTCTTCCTCTCACTACCTGTGATTTATGGCTCTGTGCTATGAAAGGTGAAGGCAACAACCGGTGCAGCAGCAGAGAGGACAGTCATATCTGGGACAGCAATTACCATTTCTCTCAGCTGGTTTTTTCATTCTCACCCTGCTGCTGTTAAACTACTGAATTTCCCCACGGGGATTAATAAAGGTCCATCTTAATATATTATCTTATCTTATCTTATAAGCAAGTGGTTAAGGACGAGGGGGTTTTATGGTTGAATGGTGGGGATGTTTAGATGATGCCTAAGGGAATTTAAGGGTGGGACCAGTTGGATATTCTCTACTATAGAGTGTGACTGAGCTGTGTTCTGGGTGCAGAACCTCTCTATCCTCTGAGGAAGAAGTTGCTCTGTTCCTGCATTTGAGATCAATTTCACTTGACTTTCTTGATGACTTTATTAAATATAACAAAAGACAAACTGTCCATGACTCATTTATCAGTTTCTCTTAAGAATTTCCTCCACATTTTACTTTTATGTATGCACCGTGACACCAAGTCAAATTCCTCGTACGTATCAACCTACCTGGTAATAAACCTGATTCTGATTCTGACGTGTCTCCCTCTCTGTCTTACGAATCTCCAAAGATGAGCTGGAGGACAAAGACAGGGATTTTCTTGGTTTTGCTACCTAGAAAAGCTGCAGACGATTGACGATGTGTGTCCCTCTCTGCAGGTACGGAGACATGGTTCCTAACACCATCGCCGGGAAGATCTTCGGCTCCATCTGCTCGCTCAGCGGCGTGCTGGTGATCGCTCTGCCTGTCCCCGTCATCGTGTCCAACTTCAGCCGGATCTACCACCAGAACCAGAGGGCGGACAAGATGAGGGCGCAGCAGGTCGGTTACTAGGATGAATTAAAGAATAAATAATTATATGTTATGTTGATGAAGATAATAGTGAAACATGTCACGACGATGTGGTTAAATGTCTTGTTTGTGTCAGTCCAAAGGCAAAGTATAGACCAGGGTGTCCAACTTTTTTCACTGAGGGCCACATACAGAAAAATATATATATACGAAGGCTGGGCCACTCACTAGAGGTACAGTATACTGCCTCATAAATTCAGTTATAAAATGCTTTAAGAAACAAACAGCCTCCATCACAGCTCTCCAGAGGGTTTTATTTATTGTGTTAGCAGCTCATCCCTTAAAACAGAAGCTTCAGATTGATTATAATAAGAGGAAATATGAAGGGTGTATTTGAAGGTTGCTATGTACATTTGTTATTGGGCTTTTTTCTTATCAACTTGAACATGTTTTCAACTTTAATGGACTGAATTGATTTGAAAAGTGGTCTTATTAACACATGAATACTGTGTAATATTAAGAAGAACAATATAAGACAAGCAGAAGTTTATTATACTTAAGTCATTATACTTTTTGAATTTGCTGAGTGAGGGCCGATTCACAATAGTCCACGGGCCGTAGTTTAGACACTCCTGGTTTATACAGTTCAAGATTCAAGGCTTTTATTGTCATGTGTACATACAGTAGCTACAGTGTAGATATGACAATGGAAAGCTTAGGTCACAGGCTCCTCCAACAGTGCAACACCTTAACACAGATATAATAGTGCAAGTAGTACAAATAAAATAGAATATAATAGAAACAGTGCAGAATAGTCTATATGCAGTCATTTGAATATTGATATAATATAAGTTGTTATGGACGTTCTTTCAAAAGGTGTTTAACAGTCTTATGGCCTGTGATGAAACTGTCTCTGAGTCTGGTGGTTTTAGACCTGAAACATTACATTACATTACATTACATTTCACTTGTTAGACGCTTTTATCCAAAGCGACTTGCACACATTCAGTACTGTGGGCAATCCCCACATGAGCAATTTGGGGTGAAGTGTCTTGCCAGGGACACAACGACATGCTGACTGCAGTGGGACTCAAACTTGCTATCCCCTGATTCAAAGTTCAGCGCACTAAATTCAGCGCACAATCCACTGAGCCACAGCCTCCCCTGAAACTGCGGGTTACTCATAATTAAGAATAACTAATGATAAGTTAATAAAGATAACAGTGAAACATGTCAAGAGGATGTTGGCAAAGGTCTTGTTTTGTCAGTCCAAAGCACACAGTATATACAGTATATATATATATATATGTGTATGAAAGAAAATGGTCCCTACTTATATACATTTACATATTTTCAGTCAGAGAAACAGTTTTTATTTCCTGCAGAGCCTCGAACTATTCACATTTCTGGATGTACTCTATAAACTCTCATCCAAAAGGAAATGTGATTCACCAGACAAGAGATGAAGTCTGACAGGCTTTAACCTTAATACTCCTGAGTGTGTGGTGTGTGTGTGTGTGTGTGTGTGTGTGTGTGTGTGTGTGTGGTGTGTGTGTGTGTGTGTGTGTGTGTGTGGTGTGTGTGTGTGTGGTGTGTGTGTGTGTGTGTGGTGTGTGTGTGTGTGTGTGTGTGGTGTGTGGTGTGTGTGTGTGGTGTGTGTGTGTGTGTGTGTGTGTTGTGTGTGGTGTGTGTGTGTGTGTGTTAGATGTGCTGACGGTGCTTTTCTCTCTCTCTGCCCAACAGAAAGTGCGTATGGCTCGGATCCGCATGGCGAAGAGAGGAACAGCCAACGCCTTCCTCCAGTACAAAGAGGACCGAAACATCGGGTGAGACACACACGCGCGCGCACACACACACACACACACACACACACACACACACACACACACACACACACTGTCAGTCGATAGTTTCTCACTATCGAGCAGGAAGGGTGGATTACGGTCCGGTTACCTCAGACAGTGATGGAGCGAGGTGGAGCGAGGACCAAAGAACAGATAGAAAATGAGAAAGACAGGCACTTTTTTTATTATATAAAAACCACAATTTAACTACAAAGTGCTTCTAGATCCTTTTACACAATGTATTAGGGCCATAAAACTCATTATAAAAGGACATTTAAATACAATTAAAAATGTCATAAAAGAGCCCAGCAATCAATCATAATCGTTTTTTAACATTGACATCATTTTTAATATTTTACTCACTGTATATTATAATTGACATATTTTTAAATAATAATTGAGATTTTTTTTTAACCTCCCTATGTTTATCAAATGTTGGTTGTTTTTTTCTTTTAAATTGAACATATCCAATTTCGACCCAAAATTTAGAAAATCTTTGAATTCTGATTAGATTTTTCCCAAAATAGCCGATTTTTACTTCATCCCCAAATTCTAAAACCAAACAACAAAAAGAGATTGAAGAAAGATACTTTAAGAGATACTTAAATCCCCTCCCCCCCTGCTTGAAACACTTGCATTGGACTCCTTTGTTTACTTCTGGAACATAGTGACATCACTTGCGCTCCTATTGGCTAGTGCTCTAACACATTGTACGTGATAGGCTAAGGGCGGGACATCTCTAAGCTGTTGACCAATCACAACACAATCTACACATGGTCCCAACTTAAAGAAAACCTTCCCATTTAAATATATTTCATTAATTATTCATCTCCATTCTTTCGCTATGGGTCGCTCTGATTGAAGCTACTTCCTAGAACTTTGGGATTTTAGCCGTTGAAGACCATTTACATGCACACAAACCTATAAACCACAACAGGAAAGGAACCCTAAAAGCATAATAGGGCCTCTTTAAAGTCTGCTACGTTCTCTAGGTGCAGCCTTTTATTCCTATTCAGTATATAGACTTATCCCACTTACTGCAAAAAGAAAGAATAACCTAAAGGAATATTGAGGATGTTAAAGTGCAGCTGAACTCTGTGAACATCACTGATCATCATCTCTCAGTTTCATCACGACTCTGAGACTTACTGGGTTTCAATGTGTTATCGGTGAAATGACTTTAAGCTGCAGGTAGAGAGTGGATAGATGTCATGAATACACACAACACACACACACACACACACACACACACACACACACACACACACACACACATACCATGTATACATCACTTCAGGGGACTTTACATTGACTTACATGCATTTCCTGGAGACTTATCCTAACCTTAACCATAACCAACACATGCCTAACCCTAACCCTTACCCTTACCCTTTCATTTCATTTCAAACCTTTATTTATCCAGGTGTATCCCATTGAGATCATTGATCTCTTTTTCAAGGGAGACCCTACCCTAACCCTAACCCTAACCAAGTCTTCACCCTAAAATTAATGATTCCCCTCATGGGGACCTCCATTTTGTCCCCATAAGGGAGGCGAGTCCCCACACGTGACTGTGTAAACAGATGTAGGTCCCCACAAGGATACTAATGCTAGGCCCACACACACACACACACACACACACACACACACACACACACACAACACACACACACACACATCCAGACATTGTACTAATCCCTCTCCTGCTCTCTGTAAGAAAAAGAAAAAGACTTTTGGATTTAAAGAGTGTGTGATGAGGAAGAGGAAACAGCAGAACAAGAGAGATGTGTAAAATAAGAGGATGAAGGAAAGGAGGGAAGCAATGGTTTGCTATCAAGAGAGAAAGAGGAAGATCAGACTTCCTGTTGGAGTTATCTTAACAAAAGATAGAACAATCTGCCTTGTTGTTGAACTGAGAGTCTGCTCGACAAGTCAGACCAGATACATCTAAAGAGTGGTGACGAAAATGTGAGAGATTTAAATGAAAGAAAACAGATTTAAAGATATGTTGATGGTTAGTAAGTAGTTTTAGAGGGAAACATCAAAGATTAGTAAAGGTTAAAGGTGGGGAGGTAAGTTTGAGAAACCGGCTCGAGATAC
Organism: Trematomus loennbergii; assembly: GCA_012861695.1. Lineage (NCBI taxonomy): Eukaryota > Metazoa > Chordata > Actinopteri > Perciformes > Nototheniidae > Trematomus > Trematomus loennbergii. The sequence continues at coordinate 1,074,898 of JAAOOA010000489.1, read as the reverse complement.
ACTTTTTGTTATATTCCATGGAATGCTCTTAACATCCCGATAGCATGAATATCTGAAGTGCTTTGACAAAAAATCCATAAAAAATATAATCTGTGGAAGCCGTAGTACGTAAAAAGCACGACCAATCATCTGAGCCGGCCCGGCTAAAATAACTGGATGGCCTACCTGCCTGTCAGCCTTCCATCTGTGCACAAACTTATCTCGTGCCCTCATTGGTCATGTGCGCGTTCGTGTGTGTTGGAGGAGGGCTCTGTAAGGAAGTGGCAGATTTGTTCCGGCTGTGTATTTTCAAATTCTAGCGATCTCGAGCCGGTTTCTCCAAAATTACCTTTAAAACCTTTAAATAAGCATGCATTATTATTTGTCAACTATTTAAAACAAATATCTATCCTTTGGTTCTTTATCCAATATTTAGACTTTTCCAATGATGTGCACTAAAATATTGATTCATTTGAATGTATTGCTTTCCAAAGAGCACCTCAAACAAACATTGGACCAGAAAATGATAAATAATATATTTTAAATCAGTATGCATATTTAACATTTGGCTCACAAATATATAAAATCATGATTTTCATTTATAAATCTAATACTAACTTATATCTCGTTCTCATTTAAATTTTAAATCTAAATAATAATAATAATAAATGATATTTATATAGCGCCTTTCCAAGGTCGCTGTACATGGTGGATAAACAAACAAAACAGACAATCAAAGGGCAAACAAAAAACAGTGAAACGGTGAACAGTGTGTTTTTAATGATGGTTTGAAGATGTCCAGGGAGGCAGCATTACGGATCTCGGCAGGAAGTGCATTCCAGAGGGTGGGGGCCGCAACACTGAACGCCCTGTCACCAACAGTTCGGAGGCGAGAGCGGGGGATGGAGAGCGGCCCGTGTCTGAGGACCACAGACTCCGAGAAGGGGTGTAGGGGTGGAGGAGGTCCGATAAGTACTGGGGGGCGAGGGTATGGAGGGATTTGTACGTGAGGAGGAGTGTTTTGTACTGAATCCGGGACTTGACCGGCAGCCAGTGGAGGTGGAGGTGGATGAGGGTGGGGGTGGATGAGGGTGGGGGTGATATGTTGCCATGGCTTGGTGCGGGTGAGAAGCCTGGCGGCAGAGTTCTAGACGTATTGGAGCCTGTCCTGGGTTTTTGCTGGGAACCCCGGACAGGACTCCATTGCAGTAGTCCAGACGGGATGTCAACCCAATAACTACAAAACCGTAAATATTCCACATAAACAATAATATGGACAGTATTAGTTTCAGGCACTCTTTTTGTCTGAACTACAAACTCCTCTTTAACTAAATTAGTCATTTATTTTGGTGATTTTAAATCTCATTATCCAATGTTGATTTGTTATGATTCTTGTCATATTTATTTATTATTTTTATTGTCGATTTGGTTGTCTGGCCTTATATGCGATATGTGCTAGTTAACTCATTTGCATATATTTGTGTTTTTTATCGTGTGTGGTGTGTTGTGTGGTGTGTGTGTGTGTGTGTGTGTGTGTGTGTCTGGTGTGTGTCTGTGTGTGTGTGTGTGTGTGTGGTGTGTGGTGTGTGTGTGTGTGTAGACCCTGACGGCTGTGTGAAGAAACAGATCAGCGTTCGACCAACAACACAACCACCTGCTGCACTGTCTGGAGAAAACTACGGTGAGGAACCAAAACATGTTCAGCTAAATATTTAGAACAAGAACCAACACTCTGGCACCAAGACTCGGCCCTCGTTTAAATACAGATCTGCAGACACAGTACTGCCCTGTATTACCATCAGTGCTCGACACTAACGGCGTCTTATGAAAAAGTCAGATTGTTTTCCCCTGATTATTCTACATTATGATCAACATATCTGCGTTAAATCGGCAGAAGGAGAGATGGTTCTCACTGGTCTCTACTTCACTGGTATTTGTATCCACTACTACATGGTTCTGGTATCAGGACATCCTTAATATGCACAGAGACCTGAAGTTCAGATGTGCTTTCACAGTTTTTGGACAGAAGTTGGTAAAACAATCTCACAAAATCTCACTCAAAGTTTAAATGTACGTTTATTCAGGAAATTATTAAACGGTGCAATATTCATATCACTCCGGATGAATACTGTTTCTCTGCAATATGAGGATTATTTTCAGTTTGTAGCAATAATATCATCATTATTAATTTACACATCAAAGTCAAAGTCAACTTTATTGTCAATCTTCCAGTCTGTGTGTAGAGATAGAGAGATCGAAATACCGTTTCCCACAATCCCGAATACAAAAATACAAATATATATATAAAAGTATGTATACAAATATGTATGTCTATATATACACAATAAACACACATTTATACACATGTTACATATTCATTGTTTTTATAAACTGCAATGCAATGTGATAAAGTGACCCCCCCCCCCCCCGCCCTCTCTGACAGAACCATGAGTTCACCAACGAGATGAACTACAGCGAGCTGTGCATGACGGAGTCGGTGGGCTTTAAGACGAGTCGCAGCACGTCCCTCTCCAGCCACCAGGGGGCGCAGAACAACTCGTCCGGCTGCTGCCCGCGCCGCGCCGCCGCCGCGCCGCCATGAGGCTCGCCAACTCCACCGTGTCCGTGAGCCGGGGCAGCGTGCAGGAGCTGGACACGCTGCACCTGAAGACCACCTGCATACCCCCTCAGACGTAAAGACCACCAGCACTGACAATATTACTAGTTTAAAGGTCACCTTTATGCAAAATCCACTTTTTCATGTCTCTTCTACATCACCATGTGTCCCCTCTTCTCATGTCTCCTCTACATCAACATGTGTCCCCCTCTTCTTCATGTCTTCTACATCAACATGTGTCCCCTCTTCTTCATGTCTCTTCTACATCCATGTGTCCCCTCTTCTTCATGTCTCTTCTACATCAACATGTGTCCCCTCTTCTTCATGTCTCTTCTACATCAACATGTGTCCCCTCTTCTTCATGTCTCTTCTACATCAACATGTGTCCCCTCTTCTTCATGTCTCTTCTACATCAACATGTGTCCCCTCTTCTTCACGTCTCTTCTACATCAACATGTGTCCCCTCTTCTTCATGTCTCTTCTACATCAACATGTGTCCCCTCTTCTTCATGTCTCTTCTACATCAACATGTGTCCCCTCTTCTTCATGTCTCTTCTACATCAACATGTCCCCTCTTCTTCATGTCTTCTCATCAACATGTGTCCCCTCTTCTTCATGTCTTTTCTACATCAACATGTGTCCCCTCTTCTTCATGTCTCTTCTACATCAACATGTGTCCCCTCTTCCATGTCTCTTCTACATCAACATGTGTCCCCTCTTCTTCATGTCTCTTCTACATCAACATGTGTCCCCTCTTCTTCATGTCTCTTCTACATCAACATGTGTCCCCTCTTCTTCATGTCTCTTCTACATCAACATGTCCCCTGTCTTCCCTCTTCTCATCAACATGTGTCCCCTCTTCTTCATGTCTTTTCTACATCAACATGTGTCCCCTCTTCTTCATGTCTCTTCTACATCAACATGTGTCCCTCTTCTTCATGTCTTTTCTACATCAACATGTGTCCCCTCTTCTTCATGTCTCTTCTACATCAACATGTGTCCCCTCTTCTTCATGTCTCTTCTACATCAACATGTGTCCCCTCTTCTTCATGTCTCTTCTACATCAACATGTGTCCCCTCTTCTCATGTCTCTTCTACATCAACATGTGTCCCCTCTTCTTCATGTCTCTTCTACATCAACATGTGTCCCCTCTTCTTCATGTCTTTTCTACATCAACATGTGTCCCCTCTTCTTCATGTCTCCTCTACATCAACATGTGTCCCCTCTTCTTCATGTCTCCTCTACATCAACATGTGTCCCCTCTTCTTCATGTCTCTCTACTCTACATCAACATGTGTCCCCTCTTCTTCATGTCTCTTCTACATCAACATGTGTCCCCTCTTCTTCATGTCTCTTCTACATCAACATGTGTCCCCTCTTCTTCATGTCTCTTCTACATCAACATGTGTCCCCTCTTCTTCATGTCTCTTCTACATCAACATGTGTCCCCTCTTCTTCATGTCTCTTCTACATCAACATGTGTCCCTCTTCTTCATGTCTCTTCTACATCAACATGTGTCCCCTCTTCTCCATGTCTCTTCTACATCAACATGTGTCCCCTCTTCTTCATGTCTCTTCTACATCAACATGTGTCCCCTCTTCTCATGTCTCTTCTACATCAACATGTGTCCCCTCTTCTTCATGTCTCTTCTACATCAACATGTGTCCCCTCTTCTTCATGTCTCTTCTACATCAACATGTGTCCCCTCTTCTTCATGTCTCTTCTACATCAACATGTGTCCCCTCTTCTTCATGTCTCTTCTTCATCAACATGTGTCCCCTCTGTGAAAGAGACTCTGAAAGTTTCAGGAACAAAGATTCTCTCTCTTTTTGTCCTGATCCATTTCTATAAAAACCTGTCTGAAAATGAGCTGATCAGATTTTGGCCACTTTATGATGTCATAACGATGTTTTGGCTTGTGTAACCATTAGCCAATCAGCAACCAAGGTAACCCCCCCCCCCACCTTATCACCTGAATCTCCTCCTAGAGCACCACTGAGTTCTTTTTAACCAAATCTCTCTCAGAGGGGCGTGGGGAGGGGCTCCTTATTTTCATCTAAAGTAACAGACAGAGAATCAGCACTTTGAAACAGGGCTGAAACAGAGGGGATTATGGGTAATGCTGCAATGATCTGTTTGGTGTTTGGAGCCAAACACTTCAGAGACATGTTTTGTATTTATCTGAGACCTATAATATACTGTATTGATGAAAATCGCTTGTGCAGATATGACTGCTGGACTATTGGTGTAATCAGTTTTTTGGCCAAAACAGCCAATTTACCAGCTGTAGAACATGGTGTAGTTTCTTAACCTGTTAAGCCCGAGAGACCCGGTACCGGGGCACTGCCGCAACATCTTGCAGGAAACAGTGTCTGAGGGCATGTTCATTTAATAAACTATGAATGTTTTATATCCATGTAACGGGAAGAAACTCATCTAACTGATCTTTTTTTTTTTTTTTTCAAAAGGAAACCCACAATGCTAACACTGAGCCTCTGAATTAGCAACGAGCGAAAGATGTTAACAGATTACTGCACCGAAAATCACTCATAAAACCTTATTATTTATCTCTTCTCCACATCCATGACGTGATTCACATCGTGAGGTGACACAGAATCGATGGGTACCCTCATTATCACTGAATTATACGAATTTGCGACGTTATAAACAAAAACGGACATCAAAACAGGTGACGCTAGGTAGCTAAAAATGCTAACATTTTACCTTGGCTCTGTAGTCTCTCCAAAGTGGTCTTCAATGGCATTAAAACGATAAAAACGCTGCTGAAGTTAATCCAATGTGTCTGTGTCCCTTTGAAATGATTTATGATAATCCATGAGCAAACAGACGGATAATCCATGCATTTAGGTTTCTAGATGTCAGAGCTAGACTGTAGCTTCACTCTAATGCAAAATTACATGCGCAAAGCCCCCACCTTTTCGTTTCACAACGTGTGTGTGTGGGGGACTCCCCCTTCGATTCTATTGGCTCTAACGGTCAGAAAGAGGTGTCAACCATCAAAATCGACCAATGGGTTCCAGAGATATGAAAAAATAAACATTTCCACCCAAATCACCTCAGAGGTGGTTTCTTTTTGCTAAATCTCTCTAAAAAGGTCAAATGTCACTTGTTTTGCATCAATCTTGATACAGGGTACTTATTATATGTTGTACTTTGGATTCCTAAAGCTTGTAGTCTACTAACCCATCATCCAAGGGTAGTTTTCACTATAAGTAAAAAATAATTTTGGACGGACACTATAATTTACAGTTTTTTACTATGTTCAATCTGAATTTTCTTTAAAATAAAAAACATCTATATTGATTCTAACTTTTCTACATCCAACTCACAGGTTTTGTCATTACTTTGAGAAAAAAGATTATTAATTTAACCCTTTTAGAAGTGAAGATATGGTCATTTGTTCTGGGAATGGCATTTTCGAGCCTGAGACCTGAAAACAGGCTCAGGGCTTAACAGGTTAAAGGTCAAGAAAAGCATGAACATTTTGCTGAATCTGGAACATTTTAAGACTCATTTGGGACAGGAACTTGCATCCCTTCACAAATAAACCCTGATGTATTTTGTGTTCCTCTTCCTCTCCTCAGCCGCTCCAGTCTGAACGCCCAGATGTGCGACATGAAGCTGAACTGCGGGGATCCGGACTTCACGGCCGCCATCATCAGCATCCCCACCCCCCCCGCCAACTCCCCCGACGAGAGCCTCCCCCCTCGCCCGCCCCCATGCTGGGCATCCTTCGAAACACCCGGGCCACGGCCTACATCCAGGACTCCGTCAAGATCTCCTCCTTATAACCTCCGACCTCCTTCCTCCTCCCTTAGTAACCCACTCTTCCCTACCTCCTATTCCCTAATAACCTCCATCTGAACCCCTGATCCTGAACGCAGGGCACTGAGGCGGAGATTTTGGGGCGAAATACAGATACTTTGGGTTTTCTCTCACTTCTTTTCCCTTTTTTTGTGGATTAATGGAGAGAAACTTGAGAAAAAGTGGTTGGAAATACAGGAATGACGCAAAACTGGAGCTAGGAAATCAAGTTAAAGGAATCTGTAAAACGACCAATAATGTTTTTTCTGGATCCTTCCCTTATGCAGTTTCCCCGTCACGCACCCCCCCCCCCCTGCACAGTGTGGACCCTTTTAATCTCATTGCCCAAATCTCGCTGGGGTTCAAACGACGGAAAAGATGCCAAGACTCCCAAAGAAAACATTTAGCGTCCCAAAAACATGTGACGTTGGGTCGACTCTGAGTGCCACTGAGCGTAACGCTTTAAAAATGGGGAACAAAATGACCCAAAGAAAGACAAGTTGACGTTCTTGGAAACGAATCTGAAGGACTGTCGGAGGATCGTTTAGACTCATCTGTGATTGGAAAAAGACGATCTGTAGACAACCAAACAACCCTCAGCGGCTCCTTTAGCTACAACTACTTTACTTTGGATGTTTTGGGTTGCGGGGAAATACGTGAGAGGAAAAAAAAGACACGTACAGATCGGTGTTTTGGCTTTATTCCAAGCAGGATGGTTTATTTTCTTTACAACGAAAGACCTTTGAGCCTGAGTGCAATGACAACAATGCTCAGTTGGACCTCTTTCGCTTGAAATGTACAGGTTGGAGGTTGATAAAAAACCCCATATCTACAAGAAGAGGATGAATCATGAATCCCAAATCAGTTCAGGAGTAATGGATGATCTCTTCACTGGCTCTGGTTCAGCAGCTGAAGCCCCTTCAGGTCACATTTTAAGGAGAAGTAATGAAACTTTGATCAGAATCCAGTTGGACGGGGGAAGGAACTTGAAAATGTGTGGAACCAGACGCTGCTAAAAACGCATGAATATCAAACTGATGTCTGCTGAGCCTTTTCACATCCCTCCACTGAGCTGATCTGAACTCTAAGAAGCTGAATCGAGCAAAAACTGAGCAGCGCTGGACTGGGTTTTTTCTAAAAAAGGGACTTAAGATGATGGATGGATTCATCTGGTCTGAGATGGACTCGTCTGGTCTGGCTGTAGCTTCTCACTGACGTCCAGACCGGGGAAGCCTTTTACTTTTTCAAAATATGCAACATTACAACAAGCAGGAAAAATAGCATCAACAAATGAACATAGTAATACCAATAATAATAATGTGTGTGTTATAAAAGAAACTACAGTAATTATTGCAGGGAACGTAAAGTAAAGACATCCTCTCGTTGTTCCATCTCTTCAGAGAGAACAGGACAAGTTCTCTGCAATACATTAATGCAGCGGGAGAGGAAACAAAACGCCGAAATCTCCTCAGCGAAGTCAGCCGGTGACGTGCATTCTGGGTAAAAAAGGGTTGTTTTGAACTTAATCATGAAGGTGGTGGAGATCCATCTGCAGAAGTTGACATCAAAGTCACTTATTTATTTATAATGGATGCTCCATCTTGAGCGTCAGCAGTGGAAAGTAACCCCTTAATATGAAGAGCTACGCATGTGAAGTGTGCAAAGACACTAAATGTAATCATATGCACACTAATGCAGAGTTTTGTTTAAACCGGATAACCGGAGCGTTACTTTAGGCGTGCCCTCATACCGAAATGCAGATTTCACCCGTAACATGTTAAAGTGATGCCAGAAAACAATATTTCTGTTCGTCAAAAATGGTATAATTACTGTCAAATTATGTCAAATAGAGCGTCAGACGGCAGAGACAGCTACGGAGAATAATTATGGGATGGATGTCCGGTGGGTCTGCAGCAGGCTGACACTGAAACTGAGATTTCTGAGTTTCTTTTACTGTCCTTTTAGTAGAGAAACCGTAACTGGAGATTTATTTGATGTGATATTTTCAGCTTCGCTCTAATGCAGGAGAGTCCAAACTTTATCACTGATGGCCACATACAGAAAAACATGTATTTCTGGGCCCCTCACTAGAGGTGAGGTATATTGCCTTATAGGTTCAGTTATAAGTTAGCAAAATCAATCAAATGTAGGTCTTTTGTTGGAGCAGGTTATATCTCGTGCACAGAAAACATCAAGTCAAGTTTATCTATATAGCACATTTAAAACAACCTCAGTGGACCAACGTGCTTTCCAGTTTTAAAATAAGACAATCAGCAATCTTTAAAACTACTTTAAAGAGTCCTCTCCTGCTGATGTTCTGTATATCAAAGTCTCTACTTTAAAGAGTCCTCTCCTGCTGATGTTCAGGTGTATATCAGTATGTAGTGTCTCTACTTTAAAGAGTCCTCTCCTGCTGATGTTCAGGTGTATATCAGTATGTAGTGTCTCTACTTTAAAGAGTCCTCTCCTGCTGATGTTCAGGTGTATATCAGTATGTAGTGTCTCTACTTTAAAGAGTCCTCTCCTGCTGATGTTCAGGTGTATATCAGTATGTAGTGTCTCTACTTTAAAGAGTCCTCTCCTGCTGATGTTCAGGTGTATATCAGTATGTAGTGCCTCTACTTTAAAGAGTCCTCTCCTGCTGATGTTCAGGTGTATATCAGTATGTAGTGTCTCTACTTTAAAGAGTCCTCTCCTGCTGATGTTCAGGTGTATATCAGTATGTAGTGTCTCTACTTTAAAGAGTCCTCTCCTGCTGATGTTCAGGTGTATATCAGTAGTAGTGTCTCTACTTTAAAGAGTCCTCTCCTGCTGATGTTCAGGTGTATATCAGTATGTAGTGTCTCTACTTTAAAGAGTCTCTCTTGCTGATGTTCAGGTGTATATCAGTATGTAGTGTCTCTACTTTAAAGAGTCGTGTTTAAAAAAAACACACAACCTTTTTCTCCGAATGCACGCCATCGGCCAAACTCCAGCTGCGAGTATTTCAGTGAAGCGTTTTTTTCCCTCGACCGTTCAGAAGCGCGCGTGAGTGAGCGACGGGAGAAAAGAAGACGTACATACTGTAACATATTTTGTATCATAAACTTTCACCTGCATCTTCCAATCAAAGTCCTCAAACCAAAAAAAAGAAAATGACAAAAAACAGTTAGGAAGCCGCGGTGTTGCTGACGGCGTTCTGTGCATGAGTACGGTAGAAGTAGCACTACTGATCATAGGAGTTATCAAGAGAATCAGAGAGAAGATAGGAGACACACACACGATCTCATCATCTGTTATTTTGCATGATGTCGTTTCATTTTCCTCTCCTCTCATTGGTTTGTTTTCCTCTCCCCGTCCCGAATCTTTTCAAGACGAGTGTTTGCACCACGAGAAATAAAAACAGATTATATAAATGAATTTCAAAAATACAAAATCATTCAGGCATGTTCCTCGCCAGAATGCAAAGTGTACATGTGTGTGAATGGGCAGGTGCGTGTGTGTGTGTGTGTGCGTGGCGTGCGTGGCGTGTATGATGAGCAGTCACAAATATGCATGGATACCGTTATAGGTATTTTATCTGTTTTCTCCTGCAGTTCAAAGACAGTCGACTGAGAGGAGGCCGAGCAGACGTCTGTTCACTGGACGCTCATTTATTTAACTTTTGTCACTGTTTTTTATTTATAAAAATACGTCTTACATAGTCGTGTCTTTATGTTTTAACTTGTATCTGTAGCTATGGCTCTCAGCTGGACTTTACATAGTTTATTCTAGTAATAAATACGAGTAGTTTCTGAAATAATTAGCACCATAAAATGTTCTAATTTGTACGTTTGAATATTTACAAATTGGTTTCTTTATCCCACCTCAAGGTCCGTTTACAAGCTTTCACAGGAGCGTTCAATCACAGAGTCTATGCTAAGAATTGTACTTTGCTAAAATGTGGTTGGGATTGATCGTAAACAGAGAGAACATTTATTCATTTGAACCCTTTAAGATTGTAATTTAGGCTGGAAGTTACATAAACATAAACAAACCCCGACTTAATCAATACATTTAAGACCATCAAATGTTGACTAAATTCCCTGTTATTGCTAATTAAAACAATCCACAATGAAACTGCCAAATGAATTCATGCCCCTTTGGTCTTCCATACAAACAGCATGTATTTGGTTTGTAATCCATCACACAGACAGCAGTTTTAGCAGAATAGATTCCACATTTTTGTTATTTTCTACGTCACGAACCAGGGGTTTAAGTGTTTATTCTAAATTGCTGAATTTAAAGGGAATTAAGTTACTTTTCTTGTCATTTATTTTATCTTTGGTTGACCCTGGATTTGCAAACAACGCTTCATCATGAGAGGAGCAGAATGATTTCAATCTGGTACATTTCAATCTCCATCATGTAGCTCTGACATCGCTGGAAGCATCTGAAGGATATTTTAGAACATATATACTACATGTCACTTGTTAGACGCTTTTATCCAAAGCGACTTACATACTCAATACTGTGGCAATCCCCACAGGAGCAATTTGGGGTGAAGTGTCTCAGGGACACAACGACATGCTGACTGCAGTGGGGTTTGAACCTGTGACCCCCTGATCCCAACACCAACGCACAACCCACTGCACCACACGCCTCCCTAGGGTCAAAAGCACTCCACGGGGAGGACTTTGTTGATTCTATGGGGTACGAAACATGTTTTTTTAATCAACACTTGGCTTTTATCTCAGGATGTGTCTTCATTCATGTGGAGAAATATTATAAATGCATAAAAGAACATTTACCCCAAAAAGAAAACAGAAGATTTATGGGTTACTCGTACAGTTTATCGGATGTTTTTCACTGTTATGCATTGAATATAAAATGAAATATCCTTTCCACTTTGTCGGGGGTTGTCCCTTTACCCAAGGATTTTAAAAAACAAAACGGTCTCTTAAGGAAAAAAGTTGATAACCACTGTCTTAAAAATACAAAAATATCCAGGTATTACGAACTGTCTTAGGAGTCCAGCACCCATAGAACCAGGGTTACATTAGTAACCTACAGATGTGTGTTCTTCTTGCTAAAACAGGATGTAAATAGCTTTTTAACTTTCCAAAGCTCTTCCACTTTATTCGCATCTGGAGTGGTGTTTATGCAACAGATCCGTAAAGTTGAATCCCTCTTCTTCAAATCTAGCAAACTTTATTTATCTAACAAAGCACATTGTCTCGTCTCGTGCAGAGGAGACGGAGAGAGGTGAATACATAACAACATGTGAGTTTTGATGATCTGTTGAGAAAATAAGCAGCACTTCAGATGCTTCTATGTTTCATATGTTGTGTCCAGTGACCTGATGTTGGTGTGAAGTCTCAGAGAGCGTGGTGAGCGAATGAATGAAGGAGAAAACAGCATTAAAGCACAGAGGTGTATATTCCATTCCACTAATAAAGACAACAGAAATATGAAACACGGCTGCTTGTTTTCTGGACTGTTACTCATGGATATCACTTAGACAACTGTCTGATTTACACACTGTATATTTTACTCTAATGGGAAGTAACTGAGTACATTTACTCACGTACTTAAGTACAATTTAGAGATACTTGTTCTTTACTTGAGTATTTCAATGTTATGCTACTGTGTACTTCTACTCCACTACATGTATTTAATACCCTTTAGTTACTTCACAGATGTGGATGAATGATGTGAAATATAATCAAGTGTTAAATCAGACTTTAGTTCCACCTGGAGTAAATCCACAAGCTACCCTGCAGTATACAAAGTCATTCAACTAGCACCTTTACCAGCTTTGAGAACACTTTCATGATCAATCATTATAAAACATATCATATATATTATTCTGAAATGGACCAATCTGCACAATGACTACTTTACTGTCGCTACTTTCACTATATTTTGATGAGAATACTTTTCTACTTTTACTTGAGGAACATTTTGAATGCAGGACTTTTACTGTAACAGAGTATTCCTACACCCTGGTACTTCTACTTTTACTCAAGTACAAGATCTGAGTACTTCTACTTTACTCAAGTACAAGATGTGAGTACTTCTACTTTTACTCTCAAGTACAAGACCTGAGTACTTCTACTTTTACTCAAGTACAAGACCTGAGTACTTCTACTTTTACTCAAGTACAAGATCTGAGTACTTCTACTTTTACTCAAGTACAAGATCTGAGTACTTCTACTTTTACTCAAGTACAAGATCTGAGTACTTCTACTTTTACTCAAGTACAATATCTGAGTACTTCTACTTTTACTCAAGTACAAGACCTGAGTACTTCTACTTTTACTCAAGTACAAGATCTGAGTACTTCTACTTTACTCAAGTACAAGATCTGAGTACTTCTACTTTTACTCAAGTACAGACCTGAGTACTTCTCCCACCTGTGTATTCCTCTTCAGGACAGAAAAGGCACATGGATGTTTGTGATTAAGTGTAGAAACTGATGTAACAGTGACATCTAGTGGTCGAGGTGGGGATTACAAGTACATTTACTCAAGTACTGCACACACACATTTGAGATACTGCTGTTAAATTGTCTTAAATGAAATCCTCTTATTTAGTTCGTCTCCATAAAAGTCCTTAAAATCAATTCAAATAATCCAAAATGTATTCAACAAATAAACAATGATGTGTTATTATAGATTGAAATCATTGGGAGTGAAAATATGCAAATTACCATCCAGTTATTATTAAATATTGCACAAATGGCATGATACATTAGTTTTAGATTATATTTTAAGCTATTAATCTCGATCTGAATCTTCAAATAACCTTGAAATGTCAAACACATATTTTAGTTACCATATTTGAAATGCAGGAAATGAACTAAAGTACGTAAGTAAGTGTGTCTAATACAGAATATCTTTACTGTCCACCAGAGACTCTCAGTATATTGTAATGCCAATACTTTTAAATAATTAAATCAATACAAAATTAAATGCAAAGACTTTTACAGAATGTTTCACATGTTAGTTTATCTGCTTTAAATAATTCAGGAGAGCTTCCTCCTGCTGCTGTTCTGCAACAATAGAACAACAGCTGCGAGGCTTTCATTCCCGCAATGCATCACGGGAGATGAGGTGGTTCCTCTACCTGCGGTGACTCTTCTCCTCCTTTATCCTCTCTGGCTCTCTCATGTTTCCTCATTTTCTTTACCGGGGTGCATTTCGGGTTTTCTCCCGATGTGGACGCGTTTAATCCGGCTCTGAAACTCGACCCGGTACCAGCACCGGAACCAGGGATACGAACTCACTTTAAAAACACCATCAATTGGTTGTTTTTGGCACATTTTCTCAATTTGTTCTACCTGTTTCTGAGGACAGAAGCACCTGTTGCTCACCTGTTGCTCACCTGAGGAAACACGAGAGGAGCCGAAGAAGGAATATAACTAAAAAACAAATATATAAAGGAGGGACAAACAAACTTTTAGTCAACATGGATTTATGGATTCAGGACCGAAGTTTAACCGAGACAGGTGAGTTCTTACCTGTAATATTAACCCGTACGTGACGTCACAGCCCGGACAGGTTAGTCGGTTTCACCCGAGATAAAAAAGTGAAACCGAGCAGAGTTTCTGTGTAGATATGAAACATGAGATTATTAATAATCTTCATGTGATTTAACATAATCTATAGTGGGTTTTATCACAGACTGTAACGTGTTTCCCAGCAGGCTGCACTTGTTTCAATGGTTTTGTGTGATTAGTAATGGTTTACATACTATCAGTCATGATGGTGTTGGATTACAGTACACACAATATGCTTCAGATATAAAATCAAAATCTTTACAAGCTATTAATAATATGATTATACACATTAACAGTACAGATATTACTACAGTATTTGCTTATGTTGTGTCTGTTGTTTGCACTTGTTTTAATGACTTTGTATGGTTTGTATTGGTCCATAATAATAATAATTTATAATGGATAATACTCACACATAACATAAGTAGACTACATACGACATAAAGCAATCATTAAATGACTGAATAAAGCAAAAATAACAATCGATTATTGTCATTGTTTTTGATTATGATGATGAAATCAATAGGAAAACAACACATGATTTAAATCATCTGATGTGTTTTTCAGTACAGAATACACTGTTTCTATTCTGTCTACTGCATCTGAAACTATTAGTCCATTAATTAAGTAATTCATTGAATTTAAACTACCATTTAACAGTAGAGGATAGTGACTAAGTACTCGAGTATTTCCATGTTCTACTACTGAATACTTCTACTCCACTACATCTCAGAGGGGCATATTGTACTTTTTACCGCACAGATTAATAATACAAAATATATTTAACAAATATATGATGAGCGAATATTAAAGATTATTTTCTAGAGCAATGGATGGATGGAAAAATATCCAGATAGATCAGAGACAAAGCTCAAATAAGTCTCCATATTTAAGGCTAAAAAGACACTGAAAAAGTACTTTAATGATGGTAAAAATGGTTAATTATGCTTCTCTCTATTGACCTATTGTTGCAGCTTTAATGTTTACAAGATGAATCTCACTGTGCACACTAGGTCTAGGTCTATGACGTTAGCCTAGCTTAGCACACAGACTGTAAACGGAGGGAAACTGCTCGCATCTCCAGCTCTGTCTGATAAACATGGTGTGTGAACTGCAGTAACAGTTATTAAAAAGAGACATTGTGGTTTATCAGTGTGTGTGTGTCAGTTCGGAGGTGCAGCTGGACGTCACACAGGGTGGCAGGGTGTGTATCGCAGGATTAAACAAGTCAGTCAGCTGCAGAGAAAACATTCCTGACAACACCCTGCTGCACTTTCTCAGAATAAACAGGTTCACACACGCACACACGCTCACACTCTCACACACACACACACACACACACACACACACACACACACCACACACTCACACACGCCTACTAGATACAAAGTCAATATTTTTTAAATAGCCTACTCCATCATTATTTACAGATATGAAGTTATCTTTTGCGATACTAAATCATTATTTGGTAGAGTTTCCCATTATATTAACTTTACAGGATCTTACTTTCATAGGGGATGCTTTTAATTGTAGGCAAAATTACATAAAAATGCCCTTTTTAAAATACCCTAACCCACTGGTTCGTTCTCCTTCCTTCATTTCGAACATCATCCATGTCGTGATTGTGTTCCCGATGGCTGTTTCTTTGCAAGCGTACTAACCTGTAAGATCTTTGAGATGCAATAAAGACTAAGCTCATAGCTTAGTCTGTAACTGAGTCATGAGGCTAACATTAGCTTATGACACTAGCCTCAAGTGTGAGCAGAAGCTAAACATTATGAGCAACACACTTTCAAAATATTGTCCAACTCTCTTTTTTGGAAGCTTCCTGCAGGATATATCTCGTTGCTTCTGGCTTTCACCGTCAGTTTTGTAAAACATCCAATCAAAGCGATGTCCTCTGAAATGACTCAGAAGTGACCAAAGTATCTATCACACGCAACCAAAACAAGCTTTAGAGCCAGGAGAAGAGGCAGAGGTGTTGTTTCTGTCACACTACTTGAATTACACGATGCTCAGAGGTTATCATGGACCAAAATATATTGTCTCCCTGCGCGTCATGAATCAATAAGTTCTCATTTTAGTACTCGAGTCAAATTATTTTTATTAACATTGACGTTCTTTTGACTCCTTAGAGCAGCCTAAATCATAAATACAGCCCAATGACAGACTACATGTCATCCTTACTGCTGTGTATCCAGATGTTATGTGTTTATCTCTGAGCTTTGACAACATTTACATTTTATGAACGTGTCCTTCTACAAACGATGTCTCTGTTACTCTGTTTTAGTCCAGAGAAGCTCTACCTGCTGACAGTGTGTTGTGATGTTTCAACAGATAACACAGAAGAGAGACGAATAAACCCCCCTCTCTCTTTAATTATATCCTACTTGTAAACTTTGTTAGCTGTAATTTGGCCCTTCATGGTGTTTGTTTGACAGATAGTCCACGTACGTCTCTGTGCAATGCCTCGTTTTAACTTAAGATAATAAGATAAGATTTACGTAAATGTTCTCGTGCACCAACATGTAAGCCTAGGAATTGCAGGTAAATAGAAATTCAAAGTGTGGAAAATAAACAATTATAAAATATAACATCTCAAAATGGAAAATACAAACAGAACTACAAAATATACAAGTTGACCGTGAAGATACACATCTGTAACTACCTGACAAATTAAACAATATTGAAGGGCTAAATTACAGCTAACAACATTTAAAAGTATGCTAGTATTTACATTTAGTACACACATCCTTTACTCAAGTAGAAGTACAGATACTGGTGTTTAAAAATACTCTGGTGAAAGTAGAAGTACTGACTAAACTTCTTTACTCCAGTAAAAGTAAAGAGGGCTTTGAAATGTACTTAAGTAAAAAGTACCCATAACTAGCAGCTGTTTTAAAGAGTACCTGACCTCCCTTTATATTAATAGAACAATAATGTCATTGTTAGCTAATGAATGTTTCCATGCTGAACAACGGCAACATGACAACGTTTTCATTGGTCCCTCTTCTTTAGAGAAGACCAGGAAATGATGGATACACGGATCGTGTTCAAATCAATAGGCACGCAATGACTCTAAATAATAATGATCACGCCACCAAACACACATTCAAACTAAGGAACCAGCCTGTTTGGGAAATGAGAGAAGTAGAAAGTACAGGTATTTGGTTCAAATGTAAGAAGTAGAAAGTACAGGTATTTGTGTTCAAGTGTCAGAAGTAGAAAGTACAGGTATTAGTGTTCAAATGTAAGAAGTAGAAAGTACAGGTATTTGTGTTCAAAATGTAAGAAGTAGAAAGTACAGGTATTTGTGTTCAAAATGTAAGAAGTAGAAAGTACAGGTATTAGTGTTCAAAATGTAAGAAGTAGAAAGTACAGGTATTAGTGTTCAAAATGTAAGAAGTAGAAAGTACAGGTATTTGTGTTCAAAATGTAAGAAGTAGAAAGTACAGGTATTTGTGTTCAAAATGTAAGAAGTAGAAAGTACAGGTATTTGTGTTCAAAATGTAAGAAGTAGAAAGTACAGGTATTTGGGTTCAAAATGTAAGATGTAAAAGTACAGGTATTTGTGTTAAAAATGTAAGAAGTAGAAACCTTGGTTGGTGATTGGCTAATGGTTACCAAGCCAAAACATCGTTGTGACATCATAAAGTGTCCAAAATCTGATCAGCTCATTTTCAGACAGGTTTTTAATAAATGGATCATGACAAAAAGAGAGAGAATCTTTGTTCTCTGAAACTTTCAGAGTCCTCTTTACACAGAGGGGACACATGTTGATGTAGAAGAGACATGAAGAAGAGGGGACACATGTTGAGTAGAAGAGACATGAAGAAGAGGGGACACATGTTGATGTAGAAGAGACATGAAGAAGAGGGACACATGTTGATGTAGAAGAGACATGAGGAAGGGGGACACATGTTGATGTAGAAGAGACATGAAGAAGAGGGGACACATGTTGATGTAGAAGAGACATGAAGAAGAAGGGACACATGTTGATGTAGAAGAGACATGAAGAAGAGGGGACACATGTTGATGTAGAAGAGACATGAAGAAGTGGATTTGGATAATAGGTGACCTTTAAAGATATCCTATCTGATCTCATCTTGCACCCCAGGACACGGACTGGGACGCGGCGCTGCAGTTCCTCCCGGCCTCCGACCCCCAGCAGCATCAGAAGAAGCCGGGTCAGAGGAGGCAGATGTGGTCGGAGTCGGTCTCCTATTGGCTGCTGCTGCTGTCGCTCTCATCACCGGACTGCTGGTGTGGCACTTCCACTGTGAGAACAGCCATCACACACATTTTAGCCTTTGCAGACCATTTACATCAGGGGTCCAAACTACGGCCCGGGGGCCAAATGCGGCCCCGGACCATTTTGAATCGGCCCTCAGCAAATTCAAAAAAGCATAATGACTTAAGTAAAATAAACTTCTGCTTGTCTTATATTGTACTTCTTAAATATATATGTTCAAATATATAACACAGTATTCATGTGTTAATAAGACCACTTTTCAAATCAATTCAGTCCATTAAAGTTGAAAACATGTTCTAACAAATCTTAGTTGATAAAAAAAAAAGCCCAATAAATCATTTCCGTAACCAGCTTGAAATACACCCTTCATATTTCCTCTTATTATTATCAATCTGAAGCTTCTGTTTTAATGAATGAGCTTCTAACAAAATAAATGAAACCCTCTGGAGAGCTGAGATGTAGGCTGTCTGTTTTCTTAAAGCATTTTCAAGTATCAAGAATAATTTACCTACATTGGATTTTTCCAACTTATAACTGAACGTTATGAGGCCATATAACTCACCTCACTTCAGCGGCCCAGCCCTTCGTATATTTTTATGTATGTGGCCCTCAGTGAAAATAAACAATCCAAAATGTAAACGTCTCAAATTGAAATAAAATAGCATTAAAAAAAGTAAAAAATATACATGTAGAAAATATAATCAGGGTATTATATATATATATACATTAATTGTGCAAGGAATGGATTATTAAATATTAGATATATGAATATGAATGTAAAATGTACAGTGTGATTTTGAGTCCAGTTATCAAGAGAAGCTCTTTTTAAGAACAGCACAGTTTCACACAGATTAATACAATCAAAGATAACATTTCAATTATATACCGTAACTTTAAAATAAGAAATGAAAAAAATGAACATTTATACATATTTGGGTCATATATACATATTAGATATATTTACATGTATGTGTGTCGGTAAAAAGTTATTGTGAAAACAGTGTGTGTTTTATGGCTTTACAACCAGGGGTTAACACACACAAAAGTAA
This sequence comes from Trematomus loennbergii, assembly GCA_012861695.1. Classification (NCBI taxonomy): domain Eukaryota; kingdom Metazoa; phylum Chordata; class Actinopteri; order Perciformes; family Nototheniidae; genus Trematomus; species Trematomus loennbergii. The sequence continues at coordinate 1,055,655 of JAAOOA010000489.1, read as the reverse complement.
CATGTATTGTACATGAAATATGCTCTGTTTGCACAATAACGTTGACCTGCATACATACATGTAAATATATGTAATAATCCGGACTCAAATATGTAAAGTATATATGTTCATTGAATTCATTTCTTGTTTTAACAACTTTTAATTGTATCTATAATTGTATTAATCTTGTGGGAATCTGTACTGTACTTTCGCTCTCACTCTGTTGCTGCTTAAACTCCTCAATTTCCCACGGCGATTAATAAAGATCCATCTTATCTTATCTTATCTTATAACACACTACAGGAAAGAGAAACCCCCAAAAATCAGTAAAGGGCCTCTTACTGTAAGTGCTGGTGTATCACTTTCTAGAGTGCTTCCGTTCTTTCCAGAATAATATTTTGTGTAGTTGCTGTGTGACTTTGACAATATTTTTCTATTTGGACATTGAAGGATTGATACCCAGCATCGTGATTAACAGTGTAATTCTCCGTCTCTTCAGTACGCAGAGACGTCCGAGTGCAGAAGGTTTTTATCGGCTCCATGGGGATCGATAACCAGCCGTTTGTTGCCGAGTACGAAGATCCAGAAAACCCCAAATTCACTCACCTGGCCTCTCTGGTCAGGAAGCAGGTGAGACTGGAGATCAGCTGCTCAACAACTGTGTTTAAGGGACTACTTTACGCACCATTTTAGATACATATACTTCTATGCCACTACATTTGAAGGCACATTGTGTACTTTATACTTCCTACATGTATTTATCACTCCTTTGTTAATAAAAACACATGACATGCTTACAGTATTTGATATAAGGCAGTACTGCACTACTAATACAGACAAACTACAACATTAAAATTATAAGAACGTTTTGAATTCATGTATTTTAGAGTAAAGTTATACTGTGAAAGAGCCATTCTGCCTACCGAGTATTTTTACTTTTGATACCTGGAGTACACGGATAATACTTTTGCTTAAGTAACATTTTGTATTCAGAACTAAACTTGTATTGCAGTATTTTAAGATTTCAGAACTTCTTCCATTACAGGATTTTAGTCTTTTTACAGAACTGATACTTTCTGTATTTGTTGATTTAATGATGGGAACACTGGACGGATATGATAATGTATTTATTTATTTTCTGTGCTTTCTGTCTTTCAGCTGAAACTGATTTACTCCAAAAACTCGGTGCTGGCCAAACACTTCAAAGGCGCCTCAGTGCAGGCCTTCAGGTACCGACCACACACACACTGAGATGTTTAGACTTAAGGTGAAGTATTTAATTAAAGAGTAACTGAACACTTATCCACTCTCCTGAGTTAATTATAGGTAGACTGACTGTTGACTTAACTTCCTGACAACAACAAATACGAGCCGTTCCCGTGGAAAGAGAAAAAGAGGAATAAATTACTTTTTTTGCAAAGCTGTTGCTCGGCAAAGGCAGGCAAATATGAACAAAACTAGTTTACAAAATTACTTTTTGTGTCCTTTATCCAAGCAGACGATTTCTCGGGCCTTTCAAAAATAACAAACCTTTAAAGAATAAGACAGGTATACAATATAGGAATATAAGTTCCTGTGCATTAAAACATTGTTGGTGATTATAAACAGGATAATTGTATTGTATAATACGTTCAGTACTTTTTTTATTTTGCTGATAACACTTGTATTGTACATCTACTTAAGCCTTAGATGCATAAATGGGTCTTTTTTGACCCGGTGGTAAGGTGGTTTTCTTGAAGTATCTTTGTAATTACATTTTTTTATCATATCATATTCCAGCTATTCCTCAAAAAACATGTTTTGGATATCATGCCATTCACATTTTAAATTTAAATTTTAAACATTTTAAGAAATTGTAGTTTTTGTATTTCTACCCCAAGCTTCCATAAGTGGGTCAAAAATGGCCCGCATGCATTTCCTATGGGATCCTATGGGAACCTTTGATTCTTATCACCTGTTGCTGTCAGGAATACATTCACTGTAGACCACACAGACTACATCATTCCAGTGGCAAGCCGTGACTTTTATACCTAGGCCCTCTGACCCAATAAGTAAATACAAGAATACCGTTAAAGTACCGGATCGATAAGCAGTATTGATAAGACTAGCAGTACCGTAGAAAACCTTAACGATACCATCCCTAGATATTACACAAGTAAAGTGTTAAGAGAGTGAAATGTTGCTTTACGAATTTCAACACTTGATGCTGTCACCTTGATTACAATTTCAGATACCTGTATTTGCCAAACTGAATTGGTTTAAAGAGAGAAAACATTTTGACTAAAAGTTGACTAAAATGTAATTTTTCATCGACTAAAAGTAGACTAAAACGTTTTGAGTTTTCGTCGACTAAAACTAGACTAAAACTTTTTGAGTTTTCGTCGACTAAAACTAGACTAAAACTATGAAGGATAGAAATGACTAAAATGTGACTAAACTAATAACCATTTTCGTCTTAAGACTAAGACTAAATCAAAAACAGCTGCCAAAATTAACACTGGGACCAACAAGCTCTCCCGTCTTCACAGTAACTCGCAGAGACGGCATTTAACCCTTCACATTCCAACAGAAACTGAACAGGCAGATCCAAAGGATTTATTTATTTGGAAATGTTATTTTAAATACAATTAAATGAAGTTATTTTGGTAAAATTAATTAAAAATATAACTAAAAAAATATTTTAAAAAAATGTTTTTTTTTTATGTTTTCAAATATTATTTATTTGAATATCTTAGGCCCTCACAGAAGGCCTAGAGGGCCCTGACGGCTCGCCACTGCACTAATCAGAAGTGACACCTCTCAGGAAGATTATTTACACAGCAAGATCTAATACCTGTCAGTATAATAATAATAATAATACATTATATTTTTATAGGGCTTTTCAAGGACTCAAAATCGCTTTACAATATAAGGGAAGGTTAGGGTGGGGGTATAGGACTATCAAACTTGATCAACTGGCATGGATTGATGGGGGGTGGGCTATGAGTAGACAAGAGGAGAAGAGATGAGTTTTGAAAAGTATATGTAATACTGTGAGGGTCTCAGAATAGCGGTATCTTTGCATCAATATGTTCAAAACGTTTTTTTCAAAATGTAAAAAAAATTCTAAAATTATAAATAGTGAAAAATTAAATATAAAATTTCTAGTGTGAACCAAAATATAATTCTAAATATTATAAAAGTGATTTTTCTTAACCAAAAGGACAAAAATGGCATAAAAACACATATTATTCTAATACGGGTCCTTTTTGACCCACTTATGGAAGAGTGTCGGGTCCAGTCACTCAGGCATCTAAGGGTTAAGTAACTATTTTAATTTGGGACTTTTACCTGTAATGGAGATTAACACCATAGTATTTTCTACATTGAACACATTATGAAATTATAGTTAAATACATAAAAAAACAGCCAAGAGAATACAAATTATGACAATCAAAATTAGGATAAGACGGGTATTAAATACAATAGTATATCTCAGTGCCGGGTCAGATATGAAAAGTTATTTGATGAAATAAAAGGCAGCGGTAAAAAGATCTTTAAGAGTTTTTGCAGGATATGTTTTCTGTTGTAACTCTTCTTGTTGTCTCTGCAGTGAGGGAGACAGCGGCACAGACAGCGTCATGGCGTATTATCAGTCAGAGTTCGATGTTCACGTCAGCCAGCAGGCGGCGCTGGACGAGGCCATCGAGTCTCAGCAGGCGACGGCCTCGCATCATTCAAGACGTCACGGACGAATCCTGCTGAAACCTGCCGACGCTCTGAACGTCCGCAACGTCGTGTCCAGAGGTCTGAATCCATCCCAATGCTTATATCGAATATATTATAATTCAAAGTCGACTTTATTATTTATTTATCTAACAGGGACAGTGCACATTAATTAAAATCCAGGTCCATAAGAGTATATAACTTATACATATAAATCACTAATATTAATGTTTGATCTTTCTGTCCACAGCTATAGACCCACGCTTGAACAGGAACTCTTTAAATGGTGAGTTTGGTTGTGTTTTAATTTCTCATATGAATATCTTTAAAATTCAAGGTTTCAACACTCTCCGTTATTTTGACACCTAAAGCCAAATATTTATTGGCTCTTTTTAGGTTTTATTATTAGTTGCCTTATTGATAATCAATTACATTTATAGTGAAATGTTTACAAATATGTGTCTAATTTTCTCTAGTAATTTTATTTTATTTTTAAAGAAATTGGGTTGTGCTTTTGGTTGTACATGTTGTGTAAATCAATCAAAATGTGATCAGAAACACATTGAACATAACATTTCCCTGTTTATTTTCCAGTGAAAAAGTCCTTTAATGTCCACGTCAAAGAGCCCGGTGTGGTTCAGTCTCCGGGGTTTCCGGACTCTTCCTACCCTCCGAACGTGTTCCTGCAGTGGAGGCTCCGGGCCGACCCAAAGCACCGCATCCGGCTGGACTTCCACACCCTGATCCTGGAGGACGACTGCCAGCAGGACTTCATCCAGATCTACGACTCCCTCGCCCCCATCGAGCGCGCGCGTCCTCACTGAGTGAGAACCGCATACTTTAACAACTTCTCCAACAATTCATAAAAATATTTGTTGATAACAAAATGAAGAGGGGAAGTATATGTCTCAAAGAGGACATATTCTGCTGATGTTCAGGTGTATATCAGTATTTAGTGTCTCTACTTTAAAGAGTCCTCTCCTGCTGATGTTCAGGTGTATATCAGTATGTAGTGTCTCTACTTTAAAGAGTCCTCTCCTGCTGATGTTCAGGTTATATCAGTATGTAGTGTCTCTACTTTAAAGAGTCCTCTCCTGCTGATGTTCAGGTGTATATCAGTATGTAGTGTCTCTACTTTAAAGAGTCCTCTCCTGATGATGTTCAGGTGTATATCAGTATGTAGTGTCTCTACTTTAAAGAGTCCTCTCCTGCTGATGTTCAGGTGTATATCAGTATGTGTCTCTACTTTAAAGAGTCCTCTCCTGCTGATGTTCAGGTGTATATCAGTATGTAGTGTCTCTACTTTAAAGAGTCCTCTCCTGATGATGTTCAGGTGTATATCAGTATGTAGTGTCTCTACTTTAAAGAGTCCTCTCCTGCTGATGTTCAGGTGTATATCAGTATGTAGTGTCTCTACTTTAAAGAGTCCTCTCCTGCTGATGTTCAGGTGTATATCAGTATGTAGTCTCTACTTTAAAGAGTCCTCTCCTGCTGATGTTCAGGTGTATATCAGTATGTAGTGTCTCTACTTTAAAGAGTCCTCTCCTGCTGATGTTCAGGTGTATATCAGTATGTAGTGTCTCTACTTTAAAGAGTCCTCTCCTGCTGATGTTCAGTGTATATCAGTATGTAGTGTCTCTACTTTAAAGAGTCCTCTCCTGCTGATGTTCAGGTGTATATCAGTATGTAGTGTCTCTACTTTAAAGAGTCCTCTCCTGCTGATGTTCAGTGTATATCAGTATGTAGTGTCTCTACTTTAAGAGTCCTCTCCTGCTGATGTTCAGGTGTATATAAGTATGTAGTGTCTCTACTTTAAAGAGTCCTCTCCTGCTGATGTTCAGGTGTATATCAGTATGTAGTGTCTCTACTTTAAAGAGTCCTCTCCTGCTGATGTTCAGGTGTATATCAGTATGTAGTGTCTCTACTTTAAAGAGTCCTCTCCTGCTGATGTTCAGGTGTATATCAGTATGTAGTGTCTCTACTTTAAAGAGTCCTCTCCTGCTGATGTTCAGGTGTATATCAGTATGTAGTGTCTCTACTTTAAAGAGTCCTCTCCTGCTGATGTTCAGGTGTATATCAGTATGTAGTGTCTCTACTTTAAAGAGTCCTCTCCTGCTGATGTTCAGGTGTATATCAGTATGTAGTGTCTCTACTTTAAAGAGTCCTCTCCTGCTGATGTTCAGGTGTATATCAGTATGTAGTGTCTCTACTTTAAAGAGTCCTCTCCTGCTGATGTTCAGGTGTATATCAGTATGTAGTGTCTCTACTTTAAAGAGTCCTCTCCTGCTGATGTTCAGGTGTATATCAGTATGTAGTGTCTCTACTTTAAAGAGTCCTCTCCTGCTGATGTTCAGGTGTATATAAGTATGTAGTGTCTCTACTTTAAAGAGTCCTCTCCTGCTGATGTTCAGGTGTATATCAGTATGTAGTGTCTCTACTTTAAAGAGTCCTCTCCTGCTGATGTTCAGGTGTATATCAGTATGTAGTGTCTCTACTTTAAAGAGTCCTCTCCTGCTGATGTTCAGGTGTATATCAGTATGTAGTGTCTCTACTTTAAAGAGTCCTCTCCTGCTGATGTTCAGGTGTATATCAGTATGTAGTGTCTCTACTTTAAAGAGTCCTCTCCTGCTGATGTTCAGGTGTATATCAGTATGTAGTGTCTCTACTTTAAAGAGTCCTCTCCTGATGATGTTCAGGTGTATATCAGTATGTAGTGTCTCTACTTTAAAGAGTCCTCTCCTGATGATGTTCAGGTGTATATCAGTATGTAGTGTCTCTACTTTAAAGAGTCCTCTCCTGCTGATGTTCAGGTGTATATCAGTATGTAGTGTCTCTACTTTAAAGAGTCCTCTCCTGCTGATGTTCAGGTGTATATCAGTATGTAGTGTCTCTACATGTCTCCATGCTTTAATGTTCAAAAAGCTCTTTATTTTTCTCATACTGTCTGTGCTGCAGCACCTCTTTTCACCCTCTGTCTGAAACCAGAGCCCAGTCTGCTCTGATTGGTTAGCTGGCCGGCTCTGATGTGATTCCTTAACTATCTTAATTATCACATTCAATTTGTTGGAGTGCTAGCCAATAGAAAAGCCAGTGTGATTAATCTCCTGGTGTTCTTCAGTACTAACTCCACTCTCTCCTCAGACAGTGTGGATATCTCACGGCTCTCTCTCCTTCATCTCCTCTGGAAATGTCCTCCTGCTGACGCTGATCACCAGCGAGGAGAAAAACTTCCCTGGATTCAGAGCCAACTACTCCCAGATCCCTCTCACTGAGAAAGGTACGACAGGAAGTACAAACACTGCAGTAATATTGTAACATCACTGGTCCACTGAAACACATTATATTCACACATCTAAGAAAAAAAAATAGACTTCTAATATTGTTTGATTCCTTAATTTGCTCTAAAGATAAATTCCTCCAATAACGTCATTTCTGTAAAACCTTCAGTGATGACATCTCTTACTATAGCCTGAGCAAGCAGTTGATCGACAGAAAAACAACTATTTATATATGGTACATTGATGTATACAATGTGAATACAAGTAATTTTGCAATGCTTCTTTTTGCTGCATGTGTGACACTTTTTGAGACACTGTGGAAAGCAGGATGTTTGCATCACTGATGGTAATGAATTGTGGCTGTTAACATTCACTAGCAATTTGTCTAATAGTTATTTTTGCATTATGCTTGCACAAAATTACCTGAAAGAATGATTAATTATTACGATTAGATAACATGTTAATTGCCTTAGTTGTTATGGAGTGTTTACTCTTCTTAACACCTGTTAGAAAAATATCCCTCGTCCCGGCTTGAGCTTCAATCTCAGGATCCATGTATTGATGATCCTCTCCAGAATGGAAGTAGTCATCACATACAGAGCATCAACTAGTTCCTGAACAGTGTCCTTCACATGCTGATATCCAAGAGAGGGAGTTACACAGTCACAAGATGGAGGAATAGAAAGCAGTATTCAATGTTTAGTTCAGATTAGCTCCACGTCAGAAATGAGCATGCTTGTCATATGTCTATCTCCATAGAGGCTGAATCATCATGTTAATCACATAGCTATCATATGCCTCAAACAGTCCTGATGCTCTTCTAGGTAATCATACATCTTGTCATGTACACAGATACAGTTGGGATACCTTTGTTAGCATGTGTACTCTGATTGGAAGACATTCAGTATTTTCCCAACAACCCTGAGGCAATTTATCTCCATCCATGATCGCTGTATCATCAGAGAGGTATCAGTGTGACCTCAAACTTCTGTGCCGTTAGTCGTGATGTTATAGAAGTTGATTCTCCTCAGTTTAAAGTGGACCTATATGCTATATTTGAATAATATAGTGTAGGACCATACCTATATAAGGCATATTTATACTTTTTTTTTTTCAAAATACCAAACAGATCATGCATTTTAGCCATGCCTCATTTTGCTCAATTTGACATTTTTTAGCTCTGTCTTTGCAAGGGCAGATTCAGTGAGAACAGCACCATCTACAGGCCTGGCATATGTACTACAGCGTCTCCAGCGCTTTCGACGGCTGTCTCCTCCTGATTGGTGGAGTTGGCCCAATAGCCGTAGCGCCACCGTCCTGACGTCAGGACAGTGTTCAAATCTGGATCAGTTTTTATCAGATCCGTTGCAGCCCCTTTTTTAGAGATTTGGGTATGGAGGAAAATAGAGAGGGTTGTGTTTTCTGACACTTGGTGAGTTCCCTGGAACACCGGGGACACATATTCATGTAGAAAAGACGTACAAAAGTGCATTTTGCATGATAGGTCCCCTTTAAGTTTCCTAAATGTCTAACATATCTGTGTTTATTTCAGAGTGTGGAGGAGCACTGACTGCAGAGAGAGGCTCCTTCTCCTCGCCGTTCTTCCCCTCCAACTATCCTCCAAAAACCACGTGTGTGTGGACCATCAAGGTGAGGAACTATTTTAATTGGTTTATTAAGAATTAAAGTCTTGTTATTGTTCCCTACAGGCTCCCATTAACTATATTGTCTCTTTTCAGGCTCCAAAGGAGAAGTTTTTGAAGGTTCAGTTCAACAAGTTCTTCCTGGGGAAATACAGCAGCCAGTGCCAGAATGATTATGTGGACGTCAACGGTCAGAGGTCGGCATTTTGTCTCTCTTCATATTTCCTCTCTTTCAACACTGGCTCCTAATGAAGGTGTCCAACCTTGAAATTACTTTTAAAAAACCCACTTCTTTGAGGATTGCAATTATGTGATTTTATTTCCGTTTGATTACATTTGTTCTGTTTTACTCTCTGTTTTGTTTGGTTGCTGTTTTTTATTTATTTCATTCTCTGTGGGTTTGGAATTCTGTTTGTATTGGTAAGTACTTAATAGCGTCTATATACTGTACAGTACTATGTAAAACAAATGTATTATTGTTGTTTTTATTACCTTATAAGTCAATATACTGTACACCTCTTTAAAGAAGCGAGTGTTTTAATCTAAATGGTGTTTTTGTGTCTGTTTGGTAGATTGTGTGGCAGTAAACCGAAGAGCACCGTGGTCACCAGCCAGAAAAATGAGATGACGATCACATTTAAATCGGACTCGTCTTACATAGACCAGGGTTTCATCGCAGAGTACGAAGCATTTATCCCGAATAACCGTAAGACTGATTTCCTTTTCATTTTGAAATGCCACTTTGTCATGCTAACCTTCAGTTTTTAGATTGATAATCTTCTTTTTAATGACTTTTTTTCCTCCTGAATGTCGTTGATCAGCGTGTCCGGGGAGGTTTCAGTGCACCAACAATCTCTGCATCAACAGCACGCTGCAGTGCGACGGCTGGAACGACTGCGGAGACGGCAGCGACGAGGACAACTGCAGTGAGTCCAAAACACACTGCCTGACGAGTGTCTTTATTTTCACACAAGATCTACAAAAAACTGGATGGATCGTTTTCAGACAGAACATTAATCTCAGATAACTCAAAAACCGGCCGTACAAAATCCATCCTGCTGCTGTAAATACTGACTACAGCATCAAATGTGGTTTAATAGGCTGCTGGAAATAGTCCTAAAGATATGCACTATTTCCTCCTGTCACCAGCTGTTTAAGAAAGCTTTTATTTCTGTTATGACACTATTGCTGCGTTCACACGCTCCTCAGATGTCCCAAGTCCTTCTTCTGACGCGTGTTTCATGATCTTCAGGTCGTAAAGTTGAAACAGCATGGACTCTACAAAGAGGATGTGTGTTGCTCTTTATTTCTTGAAGTGTTGCTAGCTTGTTCCACTATTGGTTATCCTGCTAAGTTATTAATGTTGTCCCTCTACATTCCCTAAAGCCCCTTAAATGTTGCTTTACCTCAGGTTTGGAGGATTAACGCTAATCAAAAGTCAAAGTCAACTTTATTGTCAATTTCAAAATATGTTTGTACACACAGAAAGATCAAAATACTGTTTCCCACAGTCCCGAGGTATAAAAAAACTCACACATTCAAATACAAGAACACTTTATAATTTACAAAAAACACAAAATAACCGTTTACTTCAAGTACGCAGGATATATATAAAAGATGATGTACATTGCAAATGGAAGTGCAAAATTGTCCATAGCAGCGTAAAAGTGACTGTGACTGGTGCTGGATTTTTAAATAACTTCTTTAACCCTATTCACATCCCTCTACAACGTAACACAACTAACGATTTATACCTACCCTTACCGTATAGTAATATGCAATACCTAAACTATTTTAAGGTCTCCTTGCATCAATCCCACATTTACTTGCGTCCACCATAATATAATGCCAATTTGGTAAGTACAGTAGTGCACCAACATTTTTGCAGACTTTCCAAGTTGTTGTTTTTGATTTATTTGAGGAGCGTTTATGGAACTTTTAACGTCTGAAGTAGTAACCAATGGGCTCCAAGCTGCGAGCCACAAAAGGAAGTCAGAAAATATGAAAGACACACTAACACATGACTTGTTTTTCTTTCAGAGTGTGAGGAGGTTCAGATGAAGTGTAAAAACGGCCGCTGCAAACCCAAGTTCTGGGAGTGTGACGGGTTTGATGACTGTGGGGACAGCACTGATGAGGAGAACTGTGGTGGGTTACCTGTAGTATTTTAGATCTTTTAGTGATTTTGACATTTTATTTTAATTATCCAGACATTTTTTTATTGTTTTGTTTATAATATTTATAACTACATTTTTAATTGTTAGTTCTCTTTTCCACTTTTTTAAGTATTTTAAAGGGGACCTATCATGCAAAATGCACTTTTTGATGTCTTTTATAAATATGTGTCCCCGGTGTGTCAGGGAACTCACGCAGCGTCAGAAAATAAAACCCTCTCTCTTTTCCTCCGTACCCAAATCTCTAAAAACGGGGCTACAACGGAGCTGATCCAGATTTGCGTCCGATAAGACGTAATATCGGCGGACCCACAGCCTATCAGAAACGTTGCTATCAGAAACAATGCCCGACTGTTTTGGACGTAATATGGTCTGTGTTTAAATTAGCATCGCTAACACTCAGAGCTAACCTGTACTGGAGAGCATGTGTGTGAAGAAGCAGGAAATAAAAAGGAACTCACCTTGTGGTATAACCGGCAAGAGAGAAAGCCTTTGAGCTCCATACTGTTTCAGAAATAATCCTTGATCTAATAATCCTTGCGTTTCATCACTGCAGCATTTTAGACAGTATCTGCCAGGTTTTTAAAAATATATATATATTTAGCCTTTATTTATACAGGTGAACATCTCATTGACACAGGGTCTCATTCTCAAGAGAAACCTGTTTATACCCAGAATCAGCACTTTTGGAACAGGAAGTGAAATAGAGGGATATGAGGCATGGCTAGAATGGGTGATCTGTTTGGTATTTTGACTAAAACACTTCATAGACATGTTTTTTATATTTTTTTATATATCTGAGACCTATGCTATTGCCTAAAAATAGCATGATAGGTGACCTTTAAGTATTGTATTTTAATGTCTGAACACTTCTTCATCTATCTGTATCTATCTATCTATCTATCTATCTATCTATCTATCTATCTATCTATCTATCTATCTATCTATCTATCTATCTACTGTATCCATCTATCCATCTATCCATCTATCCATCTATCTAATCTGAATGTTAGAAATTGAGTATCTCACTGTCGGATATGTTTCAATTCCTTTTAGTAAAATGCAAACCAGAGAGTTTGCCTGCAGAAACAACCGCTGCATCCCGGAGAACTTAAAATGTAACGGAAAGGATGACTGCACAGACGGATCAGATGAGTCCAAGTGTGAGAAATGTGAGACAAACAACACTTTTTACTCAAGTAAATTCTGTTTAGGCTTGTCACCACTCGCTTTCTTAGCTTAGTTTAAGCGCTTGGTGTTAAACTTTGCATAATCTAGCCTAGCTTGCAGTGTTTACTTTGGTCGGAGTTCTTCTATTCTTATTTTGTCACTTAATCTACTGATAAAAGACCACAGTTGAATTTGAGTCAGCATGCACATTTTTACAGACTTACATGGTGGAAACAGAGCAGCTAATATTGCTAGCAACAAGTTAGCATGCTGTTTGTATTCCATCTCTTTGCCCTGCTCACAAATACTCAAGTTTATGGAACACAGAGATTAAAGGAGACAAAAGAAATAAGCATGACAGCAAAAGGCAGAAAGACTCTGAAAGTTAGATAGAATGAAAGGAAACCATAAAACAGTGTGTTTCTTTCTGTTGTACTGATAGTGTGTGTGTGTCCTGTGTTCAGCTCTGGTGCTGCAGACGTGTTCAGAGTTCACCTTTCGCTGCAGCAATGGACGCTGCATCAGTAAACTGAACCCGGAGTGTGACGGAAAGACTGACTGTGAGGACGGATCTGACGAGGAAAACTGCCGTATGTTTAATACACACACACACACACACACATTAGACCATGCACTAAATTAGCTAACTGTTCATGTAGGAGTGGTGCAGGAATGATTCCAAAAACCTAGAAATGAGTTAGCATTTTACAACTTCCAGTTCCCTCGTCGGACAATGGTTACCTGCATCAACCCGGTATCACGGCAAGACGTGAACATGTGACGATTTACCATGCTGGGAGACGTCCCTTGGTGTAAATATAGCCTATCTACCAATTGGATCAAATATGAAAGTCAGCCGAATTATTATTGATACTGCAAGGAGACGTATTGTGTGAAAATAAATGTAAAATGTTGTTTAATTGTTGATATATTTATGATCCACGTCACGTATTCAGTTTTCGGATTTCACATTGCATAAACACCATATCCCAGCGTGCATTGCGGCTAAACCATCCAATCACCGAGCTGAGGATCTTGCCTACGTCTGTTTCCGGTATTGTTTATGACGGATGTATTTTGTTATACACACAGTCCTTCACATTTACATTTTAATTTACATTAATGTATTTCGTGAGGCCTTCTAAAATTTTTTAAATATAACTAGGGTTCTAGTTGAAGAGTTTGTAAATTAACATGAACCCAAGCTGTTGCCTGGCAACGCAATCGCACAACGTCACGTCCGTTAATTCCACACACATGGATTAACATCGATTGAATACATTAATGTAGGCTTTGTTTCTGCTAAAAGAGGTGTCGACCAGCTAGGGCAGGGCTTCTCAAACTCCGGACCAAGGTCCGGATCCGGACCGAACTGCAAATCAATCCGGACCGAACCCTGTGTCCCATTATAAAAAAATATATATATATTATAAAAAAATAAAAAATAAATTCTGATTCTGATAAATTAATGTAGATCATCATGTACGCGCGTCTTGTATCTGACGCGTTGTGAGAATGAACGTGCATATATATTTACTTGTGTGTGCGAGCGTGACACGCATAGCAGACCGCAAGTTAACCGCAAGTTTACCTTTACCCCTTGGGGGTGACCTTGTATAAAGTTCACAACTGGACCTTTAATAAAAAAGTTTGAGTACCCCTGATATATCTGTATAGTTCAATGTTAATTGACAATAAATATTGTTGTTTATGAATTGTACTTTCTTTATTTGATTGGCAGTCTTTTGTTGATTACATGCAGACGTTGATAAAGCTACAGGCTACTTCAATATATATCACACTAATTCATAGAGCAAGTTAGACATTTTGATGTTCCGGACCTTTGCATGGGGACATTTTCTCTAACTGGACCTCGTTGAATTTTAGTTGAATACCCCTGAGCTAGGGCAACAAGAAAATCGGCGAAATCGAGTGTGACTATTAAAAAATAAATCATTATTATATTAATATTGACAATAACAACCGACCGTCGTGGTAGAGCATTTGCTTGGCATTTCCGGGTATTTCTCCACTGGTTGGGCCATGTTAACAATACCATGTAACTGTCACGTTTGAAGGGACGAAATCGTGACATCTGCACGTCTCCCAGCATGGTAAATCGTCACATGTTCACGTCTTGCCGTGATACCGGGTTGACCTGAATGTGTTTTTGGTCGTTGAAATAAGGTCTGTTTTGTTCTACGACATAAAATAGGTCAGTAAATACCCCACTGTTGAATAATAAAATGCCGGTTGCTAACTTAACGTCATCATGGCCAACATTAGCCGCCTTTAGCTTAGCGGTGGTGATGTGAAGTCATGTGACCGTTCAGTAGTTCCTTTATAGCCCAACATTAGCCGCCTTTAGCTTAGCGGTGGTGATGTGAAGTCATGTGACCGTTCAGTAGTTCCTATATAGCCTAACTCTAGCTTTTTACTTCAGAAATCATAAAGTGGTGTTAATATGTGGAGATTATCCTGCTGAACAAAACGTGTAAGTATCATAAACGTTTGTTTGACACAGAGATTATTAACTGCAATAATCCAAAATCAGAGATATTCCATTCGCTTTTTGTGGAGGGAACCAGGAAGATGCTAACTTCAGGGTCGACCTACAGTCAAACGTCCTCACTGCACCACTTTATGTCTTTTATCTGTGTGTTTTTCAGAGTGTGGGACGAGGCCGTACCGCAGCTCTCGCATCGTGGGGGGCCAGGCGTCCCGTGGGGGAGTGGCCCTGGCAGGTCAGCCTCCACATCCCGGGGGTGGGTCACGTCTGCGGGGCGTCGGTGCTGAGCAACCGATGGCTGCTGACCGCCGCACACTGCGTGCAGGACAGCGGAGTCAACAAGTACGAGATACTTGCTCAAGGCATCATTTCTGACATGTTATGTAATCAATATTGCACTAACAAAAATTAGTTTATTGACTTGAAAATGATCAAATTGCTTCCACTAAGAAAATCTAACAACTGGAACTCCGACAACAAGTGAATTTAAAATGAAGGCAGTTCTGATAGAGGTTTTCTGTGACTGTCCAAGTCTGTTCACAGTTTCTGATCCACTAACAAGTCCTTAAACTCTACAGAGCGCATACCGTGCTCCCGTTAGTGTTTACTTCCTGTCTGTCTGCTTCTGTTAAAGTGGACCTATCATGCTATATTTGGATAATATAGTGTAGGACCATACCTATATAAGGCATATTTATACTTCAAAATACCAAACAGATCATGCATTTTAGCCATGCCTCATTTCGCTCAATTTGACATTTTTTAGCTCTGTGTTTGTAAGGGCAGATAAGGGCAGAACAGCACCATCTACAGGCCTGGCATATGTACTACAGCGTCTCCAGCGCTTTCGAACGGCAATGGCCGTGGCTGTCTCCTCCTGATTGGTGGAGTTGGCCCAATAGCCGTAGCGCCACCGTCCTGACGTCAGGACAGTGTTCAAATCTGGATCAGTTTTTATCAGATCCGTTACAGCCCCTTTTTTAGAGATTTGGGTATGGAGGAAAATAGAGAGGGTTGTGTTTTCTGACACTTGGTGAGTTCCCTGGAACACCGGGGACACATATTCATGTAGAAAAGACGTACAAAAGTGCATTTTGCATGATAGGTCCCCTTTAACTCTAAATATAATACTGCTTAGATGTAATTGTTGTCTTTGTTTGTTCTTATTTTCTTTGTTGTGATTTACCTATGTTATATGTAATCATATGAGTTTATATTCTGAACAAAATGCATCTGTTTAATGAAAATTAGCGGCACTTCAGAAATGTTCAACACTTCGCTCACTTTCATTTTCTGGTATTACAGTCTTCTTGAATTTGTGCAAATGCTTCCTCCATCCGACGTGACCTCTGACCTGTGTTTTGGTGCTGCAGGTACTCTCAGGCGGACCAATGGGATGCCTTGCTGGGTCTGCATGTTCAGAGTCAGACCAACGAGTGGACGGTGAGGAGGAAAGTGAGGCGGATCGTCGCTCACAAAAACTACGACACCTTCACCTACGACAACGACGTGGCTCTGATGGAGCTGGACTCGAACGTCACGCTCAACCAGAATATCTGGCCCATCTGCCTGCCCTCGCCCACGTACGACTTCCCAGCAGGCCAAGAGGCGTGGATCACCGGCTGGGGCGCCACCAGAGAGGGAGGTGAGCAAAATCAGGGTGACGACTATAAAGTGGTGCAGGAATGAGTCCTACAAAATGGAAATGAGTCAGCTTTTTAGCAGTTTTAACCAGAAAGTGGCCATATTACTGTTAAACACCTGAACTAAGAACATCCATAACTGTTTGCAACTCACGAATGATGTATCAATTGTATATAGACTCTTATGGCACTACTTCTATTCTACTTTATTGTATTTGCTTGCACTATTTTATCTGTTTTATTGTGTTGCACTGTTCGAGGAGCCTGGGACCTAAAATGTGCATCGACATAACTACACTGTAGCTATGTACAAATTACAATAAAAGCCTTGAATCTTGAAAATATATTTGTACCCCCAATGGGCTGATTTGATGAATTTTGGGTCGATCTTTTTGATCCTAAAATCAATTATTCTCAATTTACCTCGAAAAACCACACAAACAATTGTCCAACTCGGCCTAGCAATTTTTTAGCTATTGTCTGCATATGCTAATTATTTAAACGTATGCTAATTTAGCAAATTGCCCAACATATGCAAGTTAGCATCCAGCAGTTTCTATGTTCTGGGGACCCATACTTTACATTTCTATCATAAAACTTGGGGGTACTCAAAATGTCAGGGTTCACAGTGCTGGCTTCCTGTTCCTTAAAACCTAAAGTTTCTACAATGAGTTTTAAGCAGGAAGCAGATCTTCAACAGTAGTCTATCTGATTTACAATCTAAGATTCATTTGGATGTAAGACTGTTGATTTGTATTCATCCATTTTAAACCTTAGTTTACTCGCATGTATGTTTCTTACTTTGGTCATCTTGTCCGTCAGGCGGTGTTGCCCGCATCCTCCAGAAGGCGGAGGTCCGGGTCGTCAACAGCACGGTGTGTAAGACTCTGATGGACGACGAGGTCACCGACAGGATGATCTGTGCCGGGGTCCTCAAAGGAGGCGTGGACGCATGTCAGGTAAAAAACACAGAGCAACATGTCTACCTTGTATATAAAGATCATGTTCACTAATGCATTCCAATAACCGCATGCCAGAAAAATATTTAGTATGCCCTTTTCCATACTATATCAAATATCAGGACGTCCTACTGCAGACAGACGCATTACGAAAGCCAGCTTTTCTGACCCAAAATCCTTTGCACATCTGATTATTGTATTAAAATTACTATTAAAATAGTTATTGTACTGATCCAGAAAAATCCAGATATTCTACACAGTGGTTCTCAGCCATTGCCTATTAATGACCCTAAACGTATTTAATTGGGTCAAAATATCATTGGGCAAAATACCTTACCCCAAATTGCTCCTGATGGCCAACAGTGTGTGAATGTGTGTGAATGTTGGTTCCTTGAGCATGAATGGCTGAATGCTGACGTGTATAACTAAAAGCGCTTTGAGGGGTTGTAAAGACTGGATGAAATGCAGTCCAATTACAATTTACCTCCATTTGAAAAGGTTTTGTTCCAGGGACTTAAAATATGTGGGTTGCTAGATGGAATTAAGATCACAATTCAAAAGTTGTCAACTACAATTGCGGAGATAAACATGGAGAGAATCAAAGCTATATGTTAAGAAAAGTCAGTCTTATGGCTCTTGTAGAAACTGAGTAACTTATTGATTAACTATTCCCCATTTTTCTCTCAGCTGAAGTATTTTACATACATCCTGTGTCTGATCTCCTGCAGAGTTAACCCTCCCTGTCTTCCTCTGATTTAAGCCTCTCAGAGGGGATCGTTGTTTCTCTGTCGCGGCTCCCACACTGTGGAATAATCTGCCCATGCACATCAGACAGACCTCCACACTGTCTGTTTTAAATCACTTCTTAAAACCCACCTTTTCTCCTTAGCGTTTTGACATCTTGTAGATTGTTGCTTTTATTGCTTTTAAATTGTCTATTGTTTTTACTTGTACTTGTTTTATGGTGTGTGTGCTGAGCTGTGTGAATTGTGTATGTTTGTTTGTTTATTTGACTGTAAAGCACTTTGGTCTGGAGGTTTTAAAGTGCTTCATAAATAAAGCTGAATTGTATTTGTGATGGAAACTTCTGAAGAAATGGAGACTCAGAGAGACACGGGGACAGCTGGAACTTTGATGGCAAACACTGCTGGTTTATTTGGAGTTTTGGCCCGAGAATTCACAAGACATGTTCTGAAGATCTCTACCCCAGACCCATGTGTTTAGCTGGTTCTGAGAGGATAATCAACATTGTGCATAAAGCACTATAATAACACCTCTATCAGCTGACGCCAACAGGCAGGAACAGGGAGACAAAACACTGAGAGCAGCCCGGTCACAGGTCTGTGCTCAGCGAGGGCAGTACAGACTGATAAACTGGGTCAAAGTTATGGGCCTAGGAAAAATTTCCCCAACAGTGTTGTAATGTAACCCTCCTGTGTCTTTCAGGGAGACTCCGGGGGTCCGCTGTCCGTCACCGGCGCCAGTGGGCGGGTCTTCCTGGCCGGCGTGGTGAGTTGGGGCGACGGCTGCGCTCGCAGGAACAAACCCGGCGTCTACGCCCGGATCACCAAGTTCAGGCGCTGGATAAAGGAGAACTCAGGAGTGTAGAGGACGGGTAACTCTCAAGGACATCTATACCTGAATGTGACTCAACTCTTTGTATTGGAATACGCAGTAAAAACCTGTGAAACAGACTTTCATTTTAGAGGTTTTTCTAAGTTTACAAATGTTCTTTAAATCAACAAAGCAGTTTGGGGGGAGCTGACCGCACTGCTTCTGCTAAGAAAGAGAAAAACACTTTTCTGCAAAATGTAGTATCGTTCATGTTGGGGAGCAGGGAAATATTCTCATGTATATATTTTTGCTATAAAATACTTAATAAGATTAAATGATGATGTTTGTTTGGAGATGAAACACTTGAAATGTTTCCCTAAGCTCAGCGGTGAAATGTAATTTAGTACATTAACTCCAGTACTGTACTTAAGTACACATTTGAGGTACTTCACTTAAAGGGCCCATGTCATGCTTTTCGGTTATTACCCGTCCCCTTGTGTGATATGAAGGTTTTTATGCATGTAAACGGTGTGCAGAGTCAAAACCCTCAAAGTACACCCTGTAGCGAGTAAAACTCTAACACAGAAAATACCTCCCCAAAACGCCTCGTTGGAGATACGTCACTGCCCATTTGAGTCTTCCATTTCGTTCCGGGTACGGCATGATGTCAAGCCGTACCCGGAACGAAATGGACCAATCCGTGGAGCCGTTACGTTACGTCCGCGGAGCCGTTACGTTAAGCCCCCGCTGATGGGTCCAAATTGACCAATCCACGGACTTCCTCACACACACACATCTGTGTGCAGGGAGCAGGCAGCTCAGCTGATTTCTCCTCCCTGGCTGCAGGCTGATAACAGACAGTTGGGATCGCGGCGAAATTCTCTCTGCAGACCCATTCTCACAGCGTTTATCAACCTTTTTCTTACTCAATATCAAGCCACACTTATTGTTTTTACTTCGGCTGTGACTTTGTGTGTGCTCAGGATGAGTTTGGCTGTGTTTCGCTATGTATCCTAAACAAGGAAACAACACCTCCACGGAGCTCAGCGCGATTCACAACGTCCGGACCAATCAGAGCACACTGTGCTCACAGGGAGGGTGGGGGCTGGAGCTTTTGGAGCTACAACGAGCCGTTAAAGGCAGAGAGTGAAATTCAGTGAATACAGTAGTATACAGAGATGCTGTATGAGAAACCAATGTGAGTTTGGACAAATGCACAGTATAAATCTATTCTAGTAGACCTCAACAATGGAATTATGATCAGTGGAAATGGCCATGACATGGGCCCTTTAAGTATTTCCACTTACTGCTACTTCATACTTCTACTTCACGAGATCTCAGGGGTAAATATGGTACTTTTTAATCCACTACATTTGTCTGACAGCTTTAGTATGTTTTCAGATCACGGTTTTTCTTTCCTACTCCCATTTCTATGTAAAGATTTTGAATGTTTGTTATGAATTGAAGGATGAATTGTACCTTTATGTGTCGAGGAAACGGGGCTGTTTTCTGAGAAACTCATTAAAGTGTCCTCACCAAAGACATGTGGTTGTCACAGGACAAAGCCATGATGATCTTATAGAACAAATGTGTGTTTTAAATAGAATATATAAAAGTGTCTCAGGTTTAACAGAAATGTTATTAGTAAATTAGGAAGATTTATCAGTCATCCAATCTGTATTTGGAGGATTGTAGATGTGCATCTATGTATTTCTTACTTATATTCTCCCAAAATAAGATTTGATTTGTTGATGTCTTATTGGACAGCCTATTTTATTGAAATAGATAGAAGTAGATTATATTTTACCGTGTTCGTAGACATTGTGATGATTACATAGCTTTAGATGATTTTTCAATAATTAGCATATTATCTGAATAAATAATATATATATTCCATTACATTACATGTCATTTGTTAGACGCTTTTATCCAAATGTGGACAATCCCAACAGGAGCAATTTGGGGTGAAGTGTCTTGCCCAGGGATACAACGACATGCTGACTGCAGTGGGACTCAAACCCTGATTCGAAGTCCAGCACACTACCCACTGAGCCACAGCCTCCCAATATATAGCATTTTTCTGTTTGTCAGCATAGTAAAAACACAAATTCAGTTGGCTACGATCCAGCAAACTGTAAACAAGAAGCACTTTGTTGTGTTGTTGTGTAAAATTAGGTTGTGTGAAATGTTTAGTTTTTTCATTGATAGCATTTCTTTGTTCTTTATGTTTGAGAACCTAAAATGTTAAGTTTTTGTTACATTTCTTGTTTTTTAATGATATGTTTTGCCCTCGCGACACGTTTTCTGCTGAATGTATTTATTATGTGTACAGAATTTCCTCATTCATCTGTCTCTGAGGTTGGGTTGCAGGATTATTGAAAACTTTACAGATACGGTAATACAATTCAAAAGATGACGCACAGTTGCAGAATGAAATGCTTAATCAAATGGTTTTTTATTCATCTATTCATTTTTCTACGTTACGTTGGAGACTCTTACTGTATGTGATTTATTTTCCGGTTTTCGTGGCATGATGAGTTGAAGTGAAGATAATCACTAATTATACAATCAGTACACAAATAGAAATATTCTTCTTATTTTGATGGTTTTAAAGGTCACCTATTATGCAAAATCCTCTTCTACATGTCTCTTCTACATCAACATGTGTCCCCTCTTCTTCATGTCTCTTCTACATCAACATGTGTCCCCTCTTCTTCATGTCTCTTCTACATCAACATGTGTCCCCTCTTCTTCATGTCTCTTCTACATCAACATGTGTCCCTCTGTGGAAAGAGACTCTAAAAGTTTCAGGAAAAAAGATTCTCTCACTTTTTGTCCTGATCCATTTATAAAAAACCTGTCTGAAAATGAGCTGATCAGATTAGGATGTCATAACGATGTTTTGGCTTGTTACCATTAGCCAATCACCAACCAAAGTAACATTTAAATATTTGTTTAAAAAAAATGTAAATAAAATGTCCAAAGAAAGTATTCAGTAATTCTTATTACAGTTTTATTATTATTATTTAATATATATATATATATATTCCTCAAATGATCTGCTTTGACTGTAGTCTGAGAAACTTCTGGATACAGTCTGAAAGCATCCTTTTTGATCTTTAAACATGATCTTTAATAATGTTGTAGTTTAACTTTGCGAGGTCGACTGGTTGGACTCCTCACTGGGACTCTGGTTCTGGACCAGCTTGCAGGCCTGGGTCCAGGAGTTCTTGGAGAGAAGGACCGCTTCCTGCTGCAGGACTCGGGGGATCGGAGGTCCTGAACATGGAGAAACAGCTTCAGTTATTATGCTCCAAATATCTGGAACATTAGCTAACAATGACATTATTGTTCTATTAATATAAAGGGAGGTCAGGTACTCTTTAAAACAGTTGGTAGTTATGGGTACTTTTTACTTAAAGGGGACCTATCATGCAAAATGCACTTTTGTACGTCTTTTATACATGAATATGTGTCCCCGGTGTTCCAGGGAACTCACCAAGTGTCAGAAAACACAACCCTCTCTATTTTCCTCCATACCCAAATCTCTAAAAAAGGGGCTGCAATGGATCTGATAAAAACTGATCCAGATTTGAACACTTTCCTGACGTCAGGAAAGTGGCGCTACGGCTATTGGGCCAACTCTCCACCTATCAGGGGAATGTGGGGTTGGGCCAAGGCCGGCCATTGCCGCTCGAAAGTGCTGGAGACGCTGTAGTACATATGCCAGGCCTGTAAGTGGCGCTGTAGTCTGCCACAAAAGCAGCGAAGAAGACTTCCCGCGCATGGTTGCTATGGTTACCCTTCTGTTTATTCTCCGCTGTGGCTTTTTTTTCTCCCTCCCCGAGGCAAGCGTTTGCTCCCGCTGCTGTAATTCAATGCAATCCCTCCCCGTCGAGGCAAGCACTGTAATTCTCTCCGGTTAGTCCACCAGCAGATGACAAACACCCACCTCTCCGCCTCTTCCAAGGAACGAGGGGACCGTGCGGCAGAGTTTCAGTTAGGTTTTCTTTCGCCGGTCAAGATGTCTGTTAAAGTTAAAATCTTCCGGACAAAATTAGAAAAGTGCCGGTCAAAGGTCTTCTTTGTTATTTATTGAGCTTTAAAACAAATGAATAACGACTCTATATAGGCTATAATAAAACACGGAGGACGGAGATCTATTTTTCTCCCCCTCTTCTGAGAGCCCAGCAGCTGATCTCAGAGCACTGCTCCCCTCTCCTGCAGGGGGCGTGGTCAGCTGCAGCTCACAGAATCAGCCCCATGCAAAAACAGTGCTGGAGAAGAATAAAAAAAGCGAAATGAGGCATGGCTAAAATGCATGATCTGTTTGGTATTTTGAAAACAGAAACGTATAAATATACCTTATATCAGGGTTGCCAACTCTCACGCATCTGGCGTGTGACACACGCTTTCACTCTCAATCTCACGCTCTCACGCTGCCCAAACTATTCTCACGCCAAAAACAAGAATACCGAAGACTAGAAACGGTTTTGAAAACTTTTGTCACGTAGTGATCGTCTTCTCAATAGAACATCTTTGATAATGTCTTCTGGCCAATCAGAATCACGATAACGGCGTGGTGTTGTTGCAGGAAGTCCCGACGGAGAATACTTTTGCGGTAGTACATCTCTATACATCGATACAACATTACGTGTTGATAGAAATCAACACGTAATGAAATAAGACCCCACGGTTTGATGATTGATAGGTGTGTGGGCTGTCTTTCATTTTGACACACAGAACAATGGGGGCTATCCACCCTTATCCACAATGTAAAGTAATTCACACAGCCTCTTCCCTCTTCTCTCTGTGAGGAGCAGCAGGTTCAGCTTTCAGAACAAAGTAACAAAAAACTAAAATGGCATTCATTTTTTTAAATATGTCGTGTAGTAATAGATTTATTTATTTTTCTTCTCAAGAGAGTACCAGAATGTGTATTTTATGTTAGTATTTAAAAAAATCTCCTGGGGGAGAATCCCCCAGACCCCCCTGCAGGGGTTGGGTTTTCAGCATGTCAACTCTTTCACCTGTGGGGAAATTGCAGGATTGGCTCCAGGTCGCCCTTTTTATTTACTACAAGACAAATGTGCCTTTTTATTTCATACAGTTCAATTTGGATTGAGACAGGGAAATAATCTAAACCTCACGCGTGGCGTTTCACTGTCGGGGGGAGCGTGTATGTAATTACATTGCAAATACTGACTTGAGCCCCACCACTGTATGGGTTAGCCCTACCATAGATTACCCAACAAAAATACTCTGGAGCCGCAACTGCCGACCCGTATTGCGCATGCGCAGATCTAAGATCCAGTAGAAATGATAAAAAAGTAAAAGTCTGCTGCTTATTGTTCTACTAGGCCAAAATAGAGTCAAAGAGTATATGAGAGTGAGAGTGTGTTAATTAATATATTTGGCAGTTTGGAGTAAGTCTGTAGATTTGTTTGTGTGTGTGTTTCATGTATAGGCCTCTCACGATAATTAATTTTGTTGGATACATTTTCCCGGAAATTATTGCGATAAACGATAATATTGTCGGCACCGTTGTATGACCATTTTAGACCACTGACATAATGATAATATATAATAATAATTCAAGTACATCCTTTCAAACTGCTAGTCACATCCTCATGTAAATGGCAATTTATCGAGGTCAGAAAAGTTATCGAGTTCATTTTTATTTATCGTACGATAAGTCAATTAATTGCTTATCGCGACAGGCACACAATAAAACAGTGGAAACAAACATGTTTGACTTTCATTAGTGAATGAAACTGTGTGCCCTTTATAGTCTGTGTCCATTATTGTGTATTTGTATATATTGTATATATATTAGGGCTGTCAGTCGATTAAAATATTTAATCGCGATTAATCGCATGATTGTCCATAGTTAATCGCGATTAATCGCAAATTAATCGCACATTTTTTATCTGTTCTAAATGTACCTTAGAGGGATATTTTTCAAGTTTTTAATACTCTTATCAACATATGAGTGGACAAATATGCTTTATATGTTTGTTTATTATCATTTGAACAATGACAAATATTCTCATGAATATTAAACACAACAACCTGAACATTACAAATATTCGCCTCAATTCAACCTGGAACCTCTCTCATACAATAATACTGTGTGTGTGTGTGTTCACACCTCATACATTGGAGCTATGTGCCGCTCAAGGCATATATGCTCGAACGTGTGCTGCCTGGACGCTGCAATCACGTAGCGCGTATTATCCGTGCTGAGTGTGCTGACTTTTCGTACAATGTCCCACTGTCTGGCTGCCTGCATAAAGTCAAGTGCTCGGCGCAGTTGTCGGCGAAATGTCATTGAAACAGCTCCTTATATCCGTTAGCGCAGCTAGCTAGCACCAGATGCTAACAACAACAACACGTAAGGTGTGCCTCGCTCGCGCGAGTCGCGCCACACACACACACCCTCCCGGTCCTCCCGATGGCCAGTCCGGTCCTGCCGGTGAGCGTGGAAGTGTGGTCTGCCACAAGCGGGCGGCAGGAGCGGGGCTGTCAGCATCAGCTTGTAGATGGTATTTTAAACTCGATGCACTCTGAAACTACGGGGCGGCCGAGGACAAAAAATACACATGCGTTAATCGCGTTAAAATAATTAGTGGCGTTAATTTTTTTTTGCGTTAACGCGTTATTAACGCGTTAACTTGACAGCCCTAATATATATCCTATATATATGCTAAGGTCCCGCTGCTGACACAATAGCAGTCATTTCGTGCGCATATGTATAATTAAACCGAATTAAACCCATGATATCAAAATCTCACTCCAGCCAGGTACCCAAAGTTGGCAACCCTGCCTTATATAGGTATGGCCCTACAATATATCATTTAAATATAGCATGATAAGTCCACTTTAAGTACATTTCCAAGCCCATACTTCTTTACTTTTACTTGAGTAAAGAAGTTTAGTCAGTACTTCTACTTTTACCAGAGTATTTTTAAACACGAGTATCTGTACTTCTACTTGAGTAAAGGATGTGTTTACTTTTGCCATCTCTGCCCACACGGCTGTGAAAGTAGGGGAGAGATATACCTGGATTTATGCCAGCCATTGCAAAAAAGTTCCATCACCAGAAGGTCCCATTCAGGACACCAGGTAACCCTTTCACGCTTCCGGGTGATCAGTGCCTTCCTTTGGTTCCTGGCGGTCTTTCAAGGGATCCTGTTCGTGAAGCTGTTGTGGTGGAAATGTACCGAGACAAACTAACAGATAATAATAAAATGGTGAGGAAACCTTTCCGTTACACTGAAATGAAGATTCGTGAAATAAGACGGTCTTTTAGAGAGTTTATTCTTGCAAGAAAGTAAATCATTACAGAGTCAAGCAGTCTGCATCAGAAGGTCTGCAGAGGGTCTTATATCCTCATTTTCACACCAAGAATAGAGGAGGAGGGGCTGAGACATACAGAAAAGATAAACATACTATATATATAGGATTCTTTTAAACACATCTGCTAGGAAATGGGAAAACATCATGTCTACACTCCACAAAAGATAAGACCATTAACCTCTAACACCATGTATGACTCATTTAGGACAGTTGCTGCTACCTGTTAGAAATAGCTTGAAAAAGAAGAATGGATTGTGAATTTTAAATGCTCCCTTAGCATGATACCATTTTCCATTACACTCTACACTTCTGATCATAATACATATTGATTACTAAATATAGAAGTTATATATATGTTATCATACAAGGTTCTACCTTCATCAGCATTACAAATTCACAATGATTCAATGTAATACATCACTGTGTATGATAGAACAAAAAAACATATGCCATATTGCAGTCACTGGGATATATGAGCAAGCTAATCTGAATGAAATAAAACAAAAGGTATTTAGGCAGATGCATGCGACCACCTTTGTTTCAATGTAATCCCGCTGCATGATTGGTTTAGGTGGGAATGCTAATCCATCGGTTTCTACACCTGTGGGTTTGACTCCTTGTCTCAGTTGGGTTTTCCTAATAAGCAAAGTTTCTTCCAAAGAAATTACTGTTGTTCTTGTTTAAAATACTTCCACATGCACTGAGACGAAAAGACTTGCTGTCCTCTTCTTCACTCATGTTGTTGGATCTTGGCTCTGATTGTTGGGGAAATATTTTCCAAGGCCCATAACTTTGACCCAGTTTATCAGTTCATACTGTCCTGACTGAGCACACACACCTGTAACCCTGGCTGCTGTGCTCTCAGTGTTTTGTCTCCCTGTTCCTGCCTGTTGGCGTCAGCTGATAGAGGTGTTATGATTATATCTTGTTATGCACAATGTTGATTATTCTCTCTGAACTAGCTAAATACATGGGTCTGGGTAGAGTTCTTCAGAATTGACGTGGCAACTCTACCGTGAAGTCAGAACCTCTGACTCTTTGACTTGTTTTGTTTCTCCGGCCGAAGCTCCAAATAAACCATCAGTGTTTGATATCAAAGCTCCAGCTCTCCCCGTGTCTCCTTTGAGTCGGTGACTCCTCCTGCATTGCTACACAGAATTTTCCCCCACACTGATCTTCTCGCTTCCAATCCTGTAGGGATGAATACAATCCAACAGTTTTAGATCAAGTTAAAATAAGTGTTTGTTCTTTGAGTTAGTCAGCTTCAGAGTCCTGACTGATCTCATGCTTTACATCCCATCATATCTTCTCTGCAAACACTACGACTGACTGCCACTGCTCTCAGCTGCATTACAGGAAGTAACAGTCATTAGTCAAGGAACTAAAAGCATCCCATCAAATACAGACTACCTTTTCCACTCTTCTGTAAAATCCTATATGTCTGGTGGAAAGTTGATTACTTACTAAATGTAGCTTTGCATTTTCAACTGGCCTTCTATAGTTTATGGAAGAAGAAAAGAGCCTGCAGTCATTCCACAGTGAGAGAAACACCTCCACCTCCCTGTGTTTAATACA
Source organism: Trematomus loennbergii (assembly GCA_012861695.1). Taxonomy (NCBI): domain Eukaryota; kingdom Metazoa; phylum Chordata; class Actinopteri; order Perciformes; family Nototheniidae; genus Trematomus; species Trematomus loennbergii. The sequence continues at coordinate 1,028,107 of JAAOOA010000489.1, read as the reverse complement.
ATACTGCTGAACCAGCAGAGACCCCTTACTGACCTGAGAGTCTCCAGTCTGCAGTCTGGACTCTCCAGAAGATCTCTCAGCAGCTTCACATCTGAATCCTGCAGATCGTTGTAACTCAGGTCCAGATCTCTCAGATGGGAGGGGTTAGACTTCAGAGCTGAGACCAGAGCAGAACAGCTGATCTCTGACAACATACAGCGCTCCAGTCTGAATAAAGAAAACATTATTTAACTTTAGAAAACAATGTTCCTGTCTGAAATAATTCCAGGTTTAATAATCTGTTCAGAGTCAAACAGGGTTTTAATGTCCCTCTCTGAAGAACCAGCACCTTACCGTGGTAGAGAGGTTTGTGTGCCCTGATGAACCTGGGGGCTGTGTTGTCTGGAACCTTGTGTTCCTGGTAGGGTCTCCCATGACAAATTGGTCTCAGACAAGGGGCCAGACTAAGATTGGTTCAAAAGACCTCATGAAAGACGACACAAAGTGAGGATACCCGGCCCGGAGGAAGCCCGGGGTCCCCTTCTGGAGCCAGGCCCAGAAGGAGGACTCGTCGGCGAGCGTCTGGTGGCCGGGTTTGCCACGGAGCCCGGCAACGTGGGCAACACCTCCACTTCTCCGTCCCGCGGGCCCACCACCTACGGGAAACAGCGATGGGGTCGGGTGCGCTGCCAGAAGGGTGGCAGTGAAAGCAGAGGGTCGCGACGGACCAGACCCGGGCGACAGAAGTCGGAGCTTGTGCGGGAGGTGGAGCGTTACCAGTTGGATCTGGTTGGGCTCACCTCTACGCACAGCGTCGCTCTGGAACCTTACTTCTGGAACCTACTTCTGGATAGGGGTTGGACTCTATTCTTCTCCGGAGTTGCCAAGGTGTGAGGGCCGGGCGGGTGTGGGGATACTCACAAGCCCCCGGTTGGGTGCTTCGTTGTTGGAGTTTACCCCAGTGGACGAGAGGGTCGCCTCCCTACGCCTGCGGGTTATGGGGGGGAAAACTCTGACTGTGTGTGCTTATGCACCAAACAGCAGTTCAGAGTATACGGCCTTCTTGGAGACCCTGGAAAGAGTCCTGTATGGGGCTCCTGAAGGGGACTCTTTAATCTTGCTGGGAGACTTCAACGCACATGTGGGCAATGATGGAGACACTTGGAGGGGCGTGATTGGGAGGAACGGCCCCCCTGATCTGAACCGGAGTGGTGGTTTGTTACTGGACTTCTGTGCTAGTCATGGATTGGCCATAACAAACACCATGTTCGAACATAAGGATGCTCATAAGTGTACGTGGTACCAGAGCACCCTAGGCAGGTCCATGATCGATTTCGTTATCGTATCATCGGACCTGAGGCCGTATGTTTTGGACACTCGGGTAAAGAGAGGGGCGGAGTTGTCAACTGATCACCATCTGGTGGTGAGTTGGGTCGAGTGGGGGGGAAGCCTCTGGACAGACCTGGTAAGCCCAAACGTAGTTCGGGTGAACTGGGAACGTCTGGAGGAGGCCCAAGTTCAGGAGGCCTTCAACTCACACCTCCGGCGGAGCTTTTCGGGCATTCCTGTGGAGGTTGGGGACATTGAACCAGAGTGGGCGGTGTTCAAAGCCTCTATTGCCGAAGCCGCGGGGGAGCTGTGGTCTCAAGGTCTTAGGTGCCTCAAGGGGCTCGTAACCACCGGTGGTCAGGGAAGCCGTCCGACTGAAGAAGGAGGCCTTCAGGATTTGTTATCCCGGGGGACTCCCGAGGCAGTTGCAAGGTACCGACAGGCCCGAAGGGCAGCAGCCTCAGCCGTGGCCGAGGCAAAGCAGCGGGTGTGGGAGAAGTTCGGAGAAGACATGGAAAAGGACTTTCGGGCGGCACCAAAGTTGTTCTGGAAAACTGTCCGACACCTCAGGAGGGGGAAGCAGGGAACCATCCAAGCTGTGTACAGTAAGGATGGGACGTTGTTGACCTCAACTGATGGAGTGTTAGGGCGTTGGAAGGAAACTTTGAGGAACTCCTGAACCCGACAACTCCGCCCTCTATGTAGAGGCAGAGCTGGAGTATGACGGGGGATCAACACCAATCTCCCGGGGGAGGTCACTGAGGTCGTCAAACAACTCCACAGTGGCAAAGCCCCGGGGGTGGATGAGATCCGCCCAGAAATGCTGAAGGCTCTGGGTGTTGAGGGACTGTCATGGTTGACACGTCTCATCAACGTTGCGTGGAAGTCGGAAACAGTACCGAACTGCGACCTTCAGCACTCACTGGATCGGTTCGCAACCGAGTGTGAAGCGGCTGGGATGAGGATCAGCAACTCCAAATCTGAGGCCATGGTTCTCAGCAGGAAACCGATGGACTGTCCACTCCAAGTAGGGAATGAGTGCTTACCCCAAGTGAAGGAGTTCAAGTATCTCGGGGTCTTGTTCTCGAGTGAGGGAACAATGGAGCGTGAGATGGGCCGGAGAATCGGGGCAGCGGGAGCGGTACTGCAGTCGCTTTACCACACCATTGTGACGAAAAGAGAGCTGAGCCAGAAGGCAAAGCTCTCTGTCTACCGGGCCATTTTCGTTCCTACCCTCACCTATGGTCATGAAGGATGGGTCATGACTGAAAGAACAAGATCGCGGATACAAGCGGCCGAGATGGGTTTTCTCTGCAGGGTCGCTGGCATCTCCCTTAGGGATAAGGTGAGAGGTTCAGTCATCCGGGAGGACTCGGAGTTGAACCGCTCCTCCTTCGTGTCGAAAGGATGCCACCTGGGCGCCTCCCTAGGGAAGTATTCCAAGCACGTCACGGGATTATATCTCTTCGCTGGCCTGGGAGCGCCTTGGGATCCCCCAGTCAGAGCTGGTTGATGTGGCCAGGAAAGGAAAGTTTGGGGCTCTCTGCTGGAACTGCTACCTCCGCGACCCGACCACGGATAAGCGGGAGAAGATGGATGGATGGATGGATGATGCAGAAACAATCCACTGATAATCTGGAACTTTAACTTTGATCAGATGTTTAACAACTCCTTCATCTCCCTCACAGCTCCTCAGTACTGACAGCATCTCCACTGACTCATGGAGCACAGTGTGAGTCTGTGGAAGCTCAAACACTCCCTCACACATTCACCTTCTCTTTGTTACTCTGATGAATATTCAGTCATTAGCAAAAATGGAAAAAAAAAAATAACATTGTATTTGTTAAAATTCAGAAATTCATGAATACAAACAGATCTATATGAACTGCAGTCAGTGAACTGACCCGAGAGTCTCCAGTCTGCAGTTTGGACTCTTTAGTCCAGAACTCAGCAGCTTCACCCCTGAATCCTTCAGATCGTTGTCACTCAGGTCCAGATCTCTCAGATGGGAGGGGTTAGACTTCAGAGCTGAGATCAGAGCAGAACAGCTGATCTCTGACAACCTGCAGGCCCTCAGTCTGAATAAAGAAAACATGATGAGGATACAAATCTATTTATAGTCTAATCAGATGTGTTACTCAACATTTAAATGAATGGGAACAGAAAATCTGTCTACTTCAGAAAGTAAACTTTATCATGTAAAACAAAAATTACTTCCGATTACCTTTATTCAGACGTTATCGTTTACTAAATATTAAATACATACATTTACTTTATACAACTAACATCTATTACAGTTACTTTAAGAAACACTCAACATTTATGTCTGCAGTTCTTACTTCAGTACGTAAAAATGAAATGTGAATAAAAGGACCTTTACAACTTCATGGATGCAAGTTATTAATGAACATTAATGAGGTCCAATTACAAACTGAACATGTGAGATCTCCAGCAGTAACAGAGAGTCAGTGAACTGACCTGAGAGTCTCCAGTCTGCAGTCTGGACTCTCCAGAAAATCTCTCAGCAGCTTCACTCCTGAATCGTTCAGATTGCTGAGACTCAGGTCCAGATGTCTCAGATGGGAGGGGTTGGACTTCAGAGCTGAGACCAGAGCAGAACAGCTGATCTCTGAAAACCTGCAGCTCCTCAGTCTGAATAAAGAAAACATGATGTAACTTTAGAAAACAATGTTCCTGTTTGAAATAACTCCAGGTTTAATAATCTGTTCAGAGTTAAACAGGGTTTTAATGTCAGTGATGATGCAGAAACAATCCATTGATAATCTGGAACTTTAACTTTGATCAGATGTTTAACAACTCCTTCATCTCCCTCACAGCTCATCAGTACTGACAGCATCTTCACTGACTCATGGAGCACAGTGTGAGTCTGTGGAAGCTCAAACACTCTCCCTCACACATTAACCTTCTCTTTGTTATTCTGATGATTATTCAGTCATTAGCAAAAATGGAAAAAATAAAATAACATTGTATTTGTTCAAATTCAGAAAATCATAAATACAAACAGATCTATTGCCCCTTTCACACCAACGCGGTTCCCGTTCTAGCTCCGTGCTTGCGCTCTTCTGGTACGGAACCGGTTTTTCTTTTCAGCCCCCGTTTTGTTCACACCGCCCAGAGCCCGACTGGTGCTGACGCTGCTGCATCATGACGTCACCGTTTACGTCGCTGATTTTCTCCCCAACGCCCGTCACAACAACAACAATGGGGGACTGCGTTGTGTCGATGATCGTGTTACTTTTAATCATAAAAGCCAGATTAAATTAAATAACTACTTCTCCAACCTTATACTTTTCTCCAGAGTGCCGTGGTTCATTGTTTATTAATGTGTTTCAGCGGCATTTACCGACCGCTGCCGTGCTGCTCGTCCACCAGAGTTTATTCTCCCGTTAACTCACAGCAGCGGCCGCTGTAAAGTATTCACCGTCTGACTGTCACACAAGCAGCTGATAAATATCCCCAATTTCCCATAAGTGAATGTGTTTCAGTATGAATTGACGCTGTTTGGCATCGCAACGCTGTTTGGCATCACAACACTGTAATGAAAGTTTCTCTGGTATGAAATGGGTGATGCTGCATAGCAACCGAAGCTAAACTGACTATCTTGACTACTTGTTGCTATCCTATTGTGGCATAAGCCGTTTTCTACAGGCACATTTTACCGGCGTATTTTTCATTATGATTCTACTTGTGATGGTCGGACATGACAACCTGTGCAACCCATGTATTGATTCCATCCGATAGCTGCTATAATACAAAACAAAACGTCTGACTGCTCTCCACAATGATCAATAACAGCGAACGGATGGTCAAAGTAAGGTACAAATATACAGAATCACACGAAGCCTGGTTAGTGTTGCCTGACTTTATAAAGTGAGTTTTTTTATAAGTGTGTGGTTGCGTTCTAATCACTTTGCTCAGCACTACTGCTTGTTACAACTTTTATTTGCCGTACTCGCCATAAACTGTTAGCTCAGGTTAATCTCGCCCCCCTCCGACGTAAGCGCGACGTATGCAGTTCTTGCTTCTAGACCGACAATTTATTCGTGCTTGGTAAGAACCGGTTTTCGGGGAAAAAAGCCGGCCCTGCTGCGGTGTGAACAGGAAAAAACGGTGCTTATCAGGCTCAAGCTCCGAACCGGTCCTGGAACCGCAGCGTTGGTGTGAAAGGGGCATATATGAACTGCAGTCAGTGAACTGACCTGAGAGTCTCCAGTCTGCAGTTTGGACTCTTTAGTCCAGAACTCAAAAGCTTCACTCCTGAATCCTGCAGATCGTTGAGACCCAGGTCCAGATCTCTCAGATGGGAGGGGTTGGACTTCAGAGCTGAGATCAGAGCAGAACAGCTGATCTCTGACAAACCGCAGCCCTCCAGTCTGAATAAAGAAAACATGATGAGGATAGATGAGGATAATAAAATCATATGTGTTACTCAACATTGAAATGAATGGGAGCAATAAAAGATGTGTTCTTCAGAATGTAAACTTTATCATGTAAAACTAAAATTACTTGGGTTGACCTTTATTCAGACGTTATCGTTTACTAATTATTAATATACATAGATTACTTTTTACCAGAGGTGGGAGTAAGTCCTACATGTGCAAGTCATGAGCAAGTCTCAAGTCTTGACCTACAAGTATCAAGCAAGTCCCAAGTCACTGTGGTGAGAGTCAAGCAAGTCAAGTCAAGTCATTGCTCAGGTCAAGTCAAGTCAAGTCAAGTCATACAAAATTCTGATGAATAAGCCCAGTTTCCGCATTTAAATCAGTTAAAAGACAGTGGTTATGAAAATGGATTTAACCCACACTATGATCTTCATTACATACACAGTTAATCATTTGAAATCTAATTTAGACCGATGACAATCATATTAGATCAATATTAACCCTAGAACTGCAGACAATATAGCTAGGACTCAATCAAAAAGTCTGTTCAAAAAGGCAGAATTCCAGGTAAGAAAATCGTATACGGCATTTGCCATTACACATATTTAATTTAAATTTCTGTTAACACTAGAACCGCCAACAGCGTCAGCACCTACATAGATATCATTTTCAAATCATTAATTTGTTCCTCTTCATAATTTCCTTATAAACTAAGTAGGACGATTTAAAACTCAGTTAATTGGGTTAATTTAGAAATTGCTTCAGTTTATCATCATAACAGATCAAAAAGTTCAGATTCATTTTACAATAAATCAAAGAATGATGCACTTCTACAAACAAAAACAACATAATTAAAACATTTAAACAAACTACTAAAAGTAGATGAACTACATTATTCAACAGTTTACAGTAACTTCTGATATTAACACTGAAAATAAACGAGGCATCTCTTTCCTCTCTCTCTCTCTCCCCCTCCTGACAGCCCGTCAGTATCAGGGTTAGTACAAATGAATCCCTTGGCGGTTCTAGTGTTCATTTACCGTTTTGTCTTCTCTTTGCAATGCTTAATCGATTTGAAACCAAGTCTAACGTAGCTTAAACTTAACGTTAGCTTTCTAGCTAACACAACACATTCACGCACCTTTCTCTGTGGGGTTTTTTGTAGTGAGGAATGAAGTTGGATGTTGTGGTGGTCGTGTCACTGATCTTTATGCTGCAGACCCTGCATACCGCTGTTCTCTTCTTATTAGCGTCATCGACAACATTTAATTTTAAACAGTCAAGTCCTTTCAAGTCATCTGTCTCAAGCTTAAGTCAAGTCTCAAGTCATGAATACCAAGTCAAAGTCAAGTCAAGTCTTTTATCAATGTTAGTCAAGCAAGTCTAAAGTAAAAAAATATGCGACTCGAGTCCGACTCGAGTCAAGTCATGTGACTCGAGTCCCCACCTCTGCTTTTTACAAATAACATCTATTACAGTTACTTTAAGAAACAGTCAGCATGTATGTCTGCAGTTCTTCATTTAGCCGTAAAAATGAAATGTGAATAAAACGACATTTACAACTTTATGGATGCAAGTTATTAATGAATATAAATGAGGTTCAATTACAAAGTGAACATGTGAGATCTCCAGCAGTAACAGAGAGTCAGTGAACTGACCTGAGAGTCTCCAGTCTGCAGTCTGGACTCTCCAGAAGATCTCTCAGCAGCTCCACTTCTGAATCCTGCAGAATGTTCTCACTCAGGTTCAGATCTCTCAGATGGGAAGAGTTGGACTTCAGAGCTGAGATCAGAGCAGAACAGCTGATCTCTGACATCCAGCAGCTCTCCAGTCTGAATAAAGAAAACATGATGAGGATAAAAATCTGTTTATAATCCAATCAAATGTGTTACTCAACATTTAATTGAATGGGAACAGAAACATCTGTCTACTTCAGAAAGTAAACTTTATCATGTAAAACAAAGATTACTTCAGATGACCTTTATTCAGACGTTATCGTTTAATAAATATTAAATACATATATTTACTTTTTACAACTAACATCTATTACAGTTACTTTAAGAAACACTCAACATTTATGTCTTCAGTTCTTACTTCAGTATGTAAAAATGAAATATGAACATAAGGACATTTACAACTTTATGGATGTCAGTTATCAATACATTAGGTTCAATTACAAAGTGAACATCTCCAGCAGTAACAGAGAGTCAGTGAACTGACCTAAGAGTCTCCAGTCTGCAGTCTGGACTCTCCAGAAGATCTCTCAGCAGCTCCACTCCTGAATCCTGCAGAACGCTGATACTCAGGTCCAGATGTCTCAGATGGGAGGGGTTGGACTTCAGAGCTGAGATCAGAGCAGAACAGCTGATCTCTGACAAACTGCAGTCCCACAGTCTGAATAAAGAAACCATGATGTAACTTTAGAAAACAATGTTCCTTTTGAAATAACTCCAGGTTTAATAATTTGATCAGAGTTAAACAGGGTTTTAATGTCAGTGATGATGCAGAAACAATCCACTGATAATCTGGAACTTTAACTTTGATCAGATGTTGAACAACTCCTTCATCTCCCTCACAGCTCATCAGTACTGACAGCATCTCCACTGACTCATGGAGCACAGTGTGAGTCTGTGGAAGCTCAAACACTCCCTCACACATTCACCTTCTCTTTGTTATTCTGATAAATATTCAGTCATTAGCAAAAATGGAAAAAATAATAATAACATTGTATTTGCTCAAATTCAGAAAATCATAAATACAAACAGATCTATATGAACCGCAATCAGTGAACTGACCTGAGAGCCTCCAGTCTGCAGTTTGGACTCTTTAGTCCAGAACTCAGCAACTTCACTTCTGAATCCTGCAGAAAGTTGTCACTCAGGTCCAGATCTCTCAGGTGGGAGGGGTCAGACTTCAGAGCTGAGGCCACGACTTCATAGTCAGTCTCTAAGAGTCCACAGCCAGTAAGTCTATAATAAAATATATGAAAACATGTGTTAAAAAAAAGAGGAAATATTATATTGACCTCAAGCATTTGATGAAAAAATATTTGACATGTTCTGATTGATATTTGCTGTTAGTCCATTTAATATAATATATAATAATATATGATAATAGAGTGTAATGAGTTGTCAGTGTGATCTGATCACATGTCTGTGCTCCTGCTGTCAGTGACTGTTACCAAAAGAAAAATAAATTCAACAAATCACTTGACAATATTAGTGATGTACATATTTAAATTTTAATTATTACACAGCTTAGTTGAATACTCAATTCTGATTGGTCAATTCAGAACATGTGACACGTTGTTAATACAGTAGTACAGACCGCTCTCAAGGACTACAATGACCGTTGCTAAGGAGGATCAAGAAAGAGAAAGGAAAGTAGGTTAAAAGACGGAGCGCTGGATGTCAGATAAAAGAACAGAAGGCAGACAGGAAGTAAACACTAACAGGAACACGGTACGGGCTACAGACAGCACACAGAAACGCAATTAACAAACCAATTAAGTTTCAATATTTTCAACTTCATAGCATCAGCTAAATGTTCCCAGTATATCAGCATTAAGACATAACTCTGTTATTGGTGGGAAATGATATAGATCTGATTTTAAACTCTAAACATTGTGATAAAAACGTGTGTGTGTTTAATGATAAAGAAACTACTAGAAAGTAATAATAACAGTTTCTCTGATAACTGTAAGTCCTGCTGTGTGGTGTGATCACATGCTGAGAAACCTCTAAGTCCTTCATGTGTTTGACATGTCGCCTCCATCACTCAATATGAAGAGAGAACGCTTCAGTTTAACTATTATTATAAATAAATAGAAGAACAGTGTTGGTTTATTTTGCTCTCAGTATTTAAACAGCAGAAATGTTATAGTGTTTATTTGAATAATTAAACTCCTGATCCACATTAGTTTATAAAGTTAATCACATCTGGACTTACTTGGCCTTCCTGCAGTTCCTCACAGCTGGAATCAGTCTCTGTCGTCCCTCCTGATGTGTTGTACTTCTCAGGTCCAACTCATCCAGAACCTCCTCTGACATCTGCAGCATGTAGGCCAGAGCAGAGCAGTGGATCTCAGAGAGTTCCTCTCTCTGATCTGTTCTCTGACTTCAGGAACTCTGTGATCTCCTGATGTACTGAGTGGTCCTTCATCTCTGTCAGACAGTGGAAGATGTTGATGCTCCTGTCAGGAGAGATTTAACTGCTCATCTCCTTCAGGTTGCTGATGGCTCTCTGGATGGTTTCTGGTCTGTTGTCTGTGCGACCCAGCAGGCCTCCTAACAGTCTCTGGTTGGACTCCAGAGAGAGGCCGTGGAGAAAGCGGACAAACAGGTCCAGGTGGCCATTTTCACTTCTGAGGGATTTCTCCATGGCTCCCTTCAGGAAGACATCCAGGGATGGGTAATCCTGATCTCTGCTGTTGTTAAGTCTCCCTGCAGGAAGTCCTTCAGTACCTCTGTGTTCCTGTTGGTGTAACAGTGCAACATGTAGACTGCAGCCAGAAACTCCTGAATGCTCAGATGAACAAAGCAGTAGACTGTTTTCTGAAGATCACTCTCTCTCTTTGAAGATCTCTGTACAAACTCCTGAGTGCACCAAGGCCTCGGTGACATCAAGACCACAGCGCTGCAGGTCTTCTTGGTAGAACATGATGTCTCCTTTCTCCAGATGTTCAAACGCCAGCCTCCCCAGCTTCAGAAGAACCCCTGTCAGCCTCCGTCAGCTGCTGTGGACTCGTCTCATGTCCCTCTTCATACTTCTGCTTCTTCCTCTTGGTCTGGACCAGCAGGAAGTGTGAGTACATGTCAGTGAGGGTCTGGGGCAGCTCTCCTCTCTGGTCTGTAGTCAACATGTGGTCCAGAACTGCAGCAGTGATCCAGCAGAAGACTGGGATCAGACACATGATGTGGAGGCTCCTGGAGCTCTTGATGTGAGAGATGATTCTGCTGGACAGGTCTTCATCACTCGATCTCCTCCTGAAGTACTCCTCCTTCTGGGCGTCAGTGAAGCCTCGTACTTCTGTTACCCTGTCCACACACTCAGGAGGGATCTGATTGGCCGCTGCAGGTCTGGAAGTTATCCAGACGAGAGCCGAGGGAAGCAGCTTCCCCCTGATGAGGTTTGTCAGCAGCACGTTGACTGAGGACTGCTGTGAGACATCAGACACAACCTCATTGTTTCTGAAGTCCAGAGAAAGTCTGCTTTCATCCAGGCCGTCAAAGATGAGCAGCACTTTGCAGACAGCCAGCTGCTCTGCTGTGACCTTCTGTAAGGTTGGATGGAAAACATGGAGCAGCCTGAGAAGACTGTACTGCTCACCTTTGATCAGGTTCAGCTCCCTGAAGGAGAGCGGGATCACCAGACTGACATCTTGGTTTCCAAACCCTCGGCCCAGTCCAGAGTGAACTTCTGCACTGAGAAGGTTTTTCCAACTCCAGCGACTCCGTTGGTCAGGACCGCTCTGATGAGAGTCTGTTGGTCAGGTAAGGCTTTAAAGATGTCCTGGCACTTGATTGGAGTGTCATGGAGGGGCTTTTCTTGGAAGCTGTCTCCAGCTGCCTCACCTCATGTTGGGTATTAACCTCTTCACTCTGGCCTTGTGTGATGTAGAGCTCAGTGAAGATCCTGTTGAGGAGGGTTTCACTTTGATCAGTTCCTTCAGTCACACGTTCACATCTCCTCCTCAGACTGAGCCTATGTTCATCTAAAACCTCCTGCAGACCACTATCTGCTGGAAGAGAAGGAAACGTGAGAGAATGAGGAAATGCTCTGAGAATCTAATTATAACAATAAAACAACAAAAACAGACTGAGTTTAAATGTTTGGTAACACTTTATATTAAGATACACAAATGAACCATCAACTAGTTATCATGCATATTAGCAGTATATTGGCTTTTTATTAGTCATTATAAAACACTTATTAACCTGTTAAGCCCGAGAGACCCCGGTACCGGGGCACTGCCGCAACATCTTGCAGGAAACAGTGTCTGAGGGCATGTTCATTTAATAAATTTATGAATGTTTTATATCCATGTAACGGGAAGAAACTCATCTAACTGATCATTTTTTTTTTTTTCAAAAGAAAACCAACAATGCCAACACTGAGCCTCTGAATTAGCAACGAGCGAAAAATGCTAACACCTTACTGCACCGAAAATCACTCACAACACCTTATTATTTATCTTTTCACCACATCCAACACATCGATTCACATCGTGAGGTGACACAGAATCTATTGACACTGACATTACCACTGAATTATACGTATTTGCGACGTTATGTGCAAAAACGGACATCAAAACAGGTGACGCTAGGTAGCTAAAAATGCTAACATTTTTACCTTGGCTCTGTAGTCTCTCCAAAGTGGTCTTCAATGGCATTAAAACGATAAAAACGCTGCTGAAGTTAATCCATAGGTTAATCTAATGTGTCTGTGTCACTTTGAAATGATTTCTGATAATCCATAAACATAACCTTTTCTCTTCACAACGTGTGTGTGTGGGGGACTCCCCCTTCAATTCTATTGGCTCTAACGGTCAGAAAGAGGTGTCAACCATCAAAATTGAGCAAGGGGGGCCAGAGATATGGAAAATCCACCCAAATGACCCCAGAAGTGGTTTCTTTTTGCTAAATCTCTCTAAAAAGGTCAAATGTCACTTGTTTTGCATCAATCTTGATACAGGGTACTTATTATATGTGTACATTGGATTCCTAAAGCTTTTAGTCTACTAAACCATCATCCAAGGGTGGTTTTCACTATAAGTAAAAAAGAATTTTTGGACGGACACTATAATTTACAGTTTTTTACTATGTAAAATCTGAATTTTCTTTAAAATAAAAAACATCTATATTGATTCTGACTTTTCTACATCCAACTCACAGGTTATCATTACTTTGAGAAAAAAGATTATTAATTTAACCCTTTTAGAAGGGAATATGGTCATTTGTTCTGGGAATGTCATTTTCGAGCCTGAGAACTGAAAAACAGGCTCAGGGCTTAACAGGTTAATGCCTTATTCTACATGACCATATTCTACAAGTAATAAGCCATTAGTTTAGAGTTTTTCCTCAATAACCCTCTAATTAGTGCTTATTTATTGCAAGTATGGAAGTTGTACATGAATTTTGGTCTTAATATGCTCTGCTCAATATGGGCCTAATAAGGCAGTAGTACCACAAGAATAGTAATTCTCCCATAATAACACTAAAATGATCTATTCTTACGTAACAAGACATGACACTATAAGTGTTAATTGTGTCTAAATAACTCAAAATTAGGTATTTATATCTAAGAATATGTTTTGGGGTATTGACCGTTCAGCTACCAATAGCAAGGTGATATTGACCTGTATGTTTCATATTTGCACATTTATACTTTTGCATACATGCCAACCTTTCCAAACCCAAAAGAGGTAGGTTTGCACGTGGCATATATGCACGCCCAAATTAGGTAATCAGAGGAAATGGAACCACAGCAATTACAGGTATAAACCATGTATTTAATACATTGCATCACTTTTTGCATTTTTCACACAAATTGGTCACACTTTAGTGCTTGGTATGTAGCAGACTTGGCTTTCTTGAGAAGTTCAGGGTCTGGTTTCCAGTTGCAGCAGGTGCATTTTTTGAAGATGTTTATCTTCCCTGCCAACAGACCTTTGTGTGCTTCTCTCTTCTCCGCGATACCTTGATAAACTTGTGATCTGCTGTCCACTTGGCTTTAAACACATTGTCCCAACGCTTGGTGGGCTTCTTCTTCTCGGGGGTTCTATTCATCGCGGAATTTCCATATCAAAACCTGTAGCTGTGTGTATTGTTGAACATCTCTGAAGTGAATAAACAACACTGGGGCGCCAAGTCCGAACACTAATCACGTGATGAGCAAATCCAATTTCATTGGATAGGAGCCAAAGTCGAGTCCATTGTCTATGGTGCGCCAAGGGGCATTTTTATTTTTTATAATTTGGGAAGATTGAAATCGGTAGGGAAAGCCAGCTAAATCGGTAGGCGGTAGAAACATGTCAAAAGCGGTAGACTACCGCCCAAATCAGTAGGGTTGGTAGGTATGCTCCTAAGGCGTGTGGCGCTAGCTGGCGCAGGACCGTCTGCTCAAGCTCCAATCTATCATCCAATCATGATACTCGCTGTCCATTGTGAGATTGGACCTAAACCAATCACGACGCGAGTTCACAATGGACGGAGCCACTCACGGCACGGCTTCTCCCCAACCCGCCCCCTCACGCTTTTGGTTGACACAGTCGCGAGGCGCATCAGAGGTATTCAAAGTAAGTAACAACACTACATGTTTCTATTTTCCCGTTTACAGTCATAAAACCTATTTTTACAACCGTCGTTTTGGCGTCAACTTTTACATTACGGTATACAGTCGGCCACTTCAGTCTGCATAAAGTTAGCAAGCCAGCATTGCTAATGCTATCGTGTCTAGGTTAAATACACGTTATTATATTAATCAATGTCAACAGCCATGTGTTATACATCCGATTGACAACAGTAATTTAAATAAGTTGTTAAACGACTCTTGTATGAATGGGCATGTTGTAATTAGTAACTAGACTTCTGTGAGCAGTGGTACATTAGTCATACAGCATATATACTGTATACACAGAGGTGGGAAGTAACTAAGAACATTTACTCAAGTACTGTACTTAAGTAGAATTTTGAGATACTTGTACTTCACTTGAGTGTTTCCATATTTGTCTACTGTGTACTTCTACTCCACTACAATTCAGAGGTGAATGGTGTACTTTTACTCCACTACATGTGTTTAATAGCTTACCTTTAGTTTACTTTACAGATTTGGTTAAGATGCCTATTGGTTACTGGTGGCGTTTTATGAGTTTATGTTTATCAGTTTATTTGTTCATATAGACACCTAAAGTATATCATATATTATATGACATAAATATCTTTATGTGAGATAAGGGATCGTTGCTCAGTATGATATGATAAAGTGTGTTATATGCTCCAGGAAGGATACAGTATATTGTTGAATATATATTAAAGATAGCTATATACTGTATATAACATTACATTAATTGTAATTTAATATACATACATCAATCATTTATGGATAAAAGGATAACTTCACCGTTTATGAACATCATGTGTTTATACATGATTATATGTGTAGATAACCTGTATAAATAATGGTTAACATGGTATCAGTGTTGTTCGCTTTGCAGTGTAGTTCTCTCTAACACTTGAATTGTTATTTTACTTAAGTTTAGATGATCACTAAACCTATAAGCCATAAAGAAATGGGAGATGCAGAATGGATGGGCTTTGGCCTTCAGGAGGGATGAACCCGCTCCAAGGAAACAGAAGTGACGTGACCTCTGTCAGAAGGTAAAGTATAGAAACATATGTACCTCTTACTTATTATTCACAAATGATAAGTATATTACTGAACATTTACAATTGACTGGTGCAAACATTATCAATCAAATGATTTACACTGAGTGACTCACTCCAGACTAAAACATAATGATGATAGTTTCAGATTAAGAAATGCCTCATGCATACATTTTATATCACACCCCCAGTAGTTACCCCAGAGCCCATCCTCCTCCCAAGCAGTCTCTGGGTGCTGTCCATGTACGGCAGGGATATCCTCTCCCACATGGACCATATCAAGGCCAGCATCACCTCCACATTTAGTTCCATCTTAAAGATGGACTCAACCAAAAAGGTCAAATATAACGTGACTGTGTATTTGATTTCCATATTTGTTAAACTCTCTTATAAACAATAACATTAAAAACTAGTTTTTATTATAAATGTGTTCGGTTATAAATCTGGAAACATTAACTGCTATAGATCATTTCTAATAAATGCCTCAACTTCGCTGTTGTCACATTCCAGATCACAAGCATCAAAGCAAGGTGGAGCAGCTCTTCCCTGCTCCACCTTTGGCTCCATGATATTTACACCAGTGAGCTCACAGGTTCCTGTCCTGGTCGCTGCTCCACAGGCTCTGAATGCCAGCCTCTCTCTGCTGTTCCTGCTCCTAGTCCTGCTCCTGCTCCTAGTCCTGCTCCTGCTCCATACAGCCACATACTGACCCGCAAAGTACTGCCCAACACGTGTGAAGGTGTGGGAGGTTTGGGACAGCGGACACTGGACCCAGCCAGTACAGGGAGTAGTGAACTACATTGTGCCAAAGGAGCAGTGGTTGGCGGACATAACAACATGTATATCCCCCCCACCAGAGGCATGGACACTGGACACTGGACACATTTATATATATGATATGTATATATTTTATTAAGTTTATGATAATGTTTATTTGATGTTAAAACTCATTTAGAGTGTTATTTTGTTATACTGCACCTTACTTACTTTTAAGGGTTGTTTTACATTGTATTAAGTTGAAGTACTTTAAAATAAAGGTTTGGCTCTATCAAGTACGTGACTGTCCAATAATTGAGTGGAGTGCTATGTTTAGAATTTCTATAGGTTTTCTCTTTGTTAAAAGACAGACATTATAACACCAATACCTTCTTAGTTCATATTACATGTAATGGTTACATTTCATTATTTATCCACAGCACACAAACCATGAGCTTCAATACAGGTCCATATTGGTTACTTCAAAACTATCCCTGATAAGACAATAATAATAATTGTATGTAATAAACTTGAAAGAAGTAGATGCGTTTACTTAATATTTATTAGAAATATAATATTTAATAGAAATGTGTTAATAGTTAACTGCATAACACAAGTGTATTAGTCAACAAACGCATACTTTACTTCTGTATATAAATACTTTTACATGCTACAGAAGGAAACAGAGCAAGAGAATCGTTTTTTCTCCTCTTTTTCCTCTCTTTTTCCCTCTTTTTTCCCTTTTTCTTCTTACCCCTTCTTCCCCCTTCTTCTCCTTTCTTCCCCCCCTTGCAAGACTATTGTTCCCCAGCTTTTGGCACAGTGGATAGAGCCTTGGTATGGGGATCAGATGGTCACAGGTTCAAACCCCACTGCAGTCAGCATGTCGTTGTGTCCTGGGCAAGACACTTCACCCCAAATTGCTCCTGTGGGATTGCCCACAGTATTGAGTATGTAAGTCGCTTTGGATAAAAGCGTCTAACAAGTAACATGTAATGTAATGTATGCTTTTGTGAAATTTGTACTTAAGGTTAGACAGGAAACCGGGTACAGGAAGAAGGAGAAAGTGAACTGAATAGCATGGCAGTAGACTGCTACTAATTTTCACTATGCAACCTGAAGAGTAAAAGGGTCAAGTCTGTCAGAAAGCAATGACTGTAAGTGTAAGTGTAAGCCTTACACTTACACTGTAAGGATTAGTAACATGTATTGTGTTTATGGGATGACATTTGGAGATGTTTAAACACAATGGGAAAATGCGTTAGCATTCGCGCTAGCGTTAGCATACACGGTAGCATTAGCATGCATGCTAGCGTTAGCCATACTAGCCTGTAGGCCTATACATGCTTATTGCACAGCTAGCATTAGCTATATTTAGCTTGTTTACACTTAGCGGTCCTATGTGTTAATCTGTGTATGTTACACTTGCATGTATGAGATCATTAAAGGTGGGGTAGGTAAGTTTGAGAAACCGGCTCGAGATACACTTTTTGTTATATTCCATGGAATGCTCTTAACATCCCGATAGCAATGAATATCTTAAGTGCTTTGACAAAAAATCCATAAAAAAATGTCATCTGTGGAACCAATCATTTTAGCCGGCCCGGCTAAAATAACTGGATGGCCTACCTGCCTGTCAGCCTTCCATCTGTGCACAAACTTATCTCGTGCCCTCATTGGTCATGTGCGCGTTCGTGTGTGTTGGAGGAGGGGCTATGTAAGGAAGTGGCAGATTTTCTCCGGTTGGGTATTTTCAAATTCTAGCGATCTCGAGCCGGTTTCTCAAACTTACCTACCCCACCTTTAAGTGCCTTGTAACTTCTTTTTTTATAGTTTCACTCCGTTTCACTCATTCCCTGGCTCTCAAAAGAGTTTGGCTGGCTGTTTAATCTATGTTCACACTGAGACAGTACAACACATAGAGAGAACAGTACACCTATTGTGTTAGTACATACAAGCAGGCAGAGATGGAGTAGGCTACTCGAGTCCTGGACTCAGACTCGAGTGCCGATTTTCGGGACTCGTGACTCGACTCGGACTCGCGCACTGATTGACGGACTTGGACTCGTGAATTCTCGCGCATGATGACTTGGACTCGGACTCGTGAATTCTCGCGTACGATGACTTGGACTCGGACTCGGACTCGTGAATTTTTCCC
Organism: Trematomus loennbergii; assembly: GCA_012861695.1. Taxonomy (NCBI): domain Eukaryota; kingdom Metazoa; phylum Chordata; class Actinopteri; order Perciformes; family Nototheniidae; genus Trematomus; species Trematomus loennbergii. The sequence continues at coordinate 1,010,099 of JAAOOA010000489.1, read as the reverse complement.
CCCACGATGACTCGGACTCGACTTGTACATTGACGCTCCGACTTGGACTTTCACACATTCTGCTTCCACATTGGAAAAGAGCAGCAAAATGCTCGTTATGTGGAAAAAAGATTGAAGAGAAGGCTCCGTAACACATTACTCTAAACATCGAGTTCAGACATATAGGCTGTCTTGAACACTATCATCAGAGTAACGTGATCTAATCCATAAATAAAGATTCAGCCGATAACACGAAAGCACATGGCTACTTAACATGCAGAATGACGTCATTTTGCATGCTAAGTAGCCATGTGCTTTCTGGGGCTAAATCTTTATCAGTAAACCGATTTAAAGTTTCTTCAAAATAAGAGTCCCGATCTTATTACTATCAAAATAAAAGTGCAAAACGAAAACTTTACCATAGGAAAATATTGGCATACAAATATAATCACTTCTCTAAAAGGTAACTCATTTTAAATATAGTTAGACATATTAAAGGTCATTTACAATAATAATAATAATAATAATAATAATATTAATATTAGTAATAAGCTTTATATTTGTATAGCAAACTTCACAGCAGTTTAATAGACAGATTAGTATAACATGACAGGATAAAAGCAATGTAGAGGAGCTACATTTCAACACATATATCCACTAAGATTAATACATGAAGACTTGTGACTCGGACTTGACTTGGACTCTTCTTAGGTGACTCGGACTTGGAGTCGGACACAGGTAATGATGACTCGGACTCGACTCGGACACTCCTTGGGTGACTAGGACTCGGACTCGACTACGACTCTCCCTTGGTGACTCGGACTTGGACTCGGACTCGAAGAGTGGTGACTCGAGAGTGACTTGGACTCGTGAATTGGTGACTTGACTACAACACTGCAAGCAGGTCACACAGTATGATCACAAATACATCAAATCTGACATGTTTTGGTATGTGTCTGAACCTCTCTTTAGTGGTTCATTAATAAAACAGATATTTCAATGTGTGCCTACTTTGTTCATGTGCTGTTGAGGTTAATTTCCATTTTTGTGTGCTATAATGTATTTACAAAGTGTGAAGAGGAGGCAACTTTAGAATAGGGAACCTGTTCAGGTCAATTAGAGTCAAACAGTGTTAATTTTGGCAGCTGTTTTTGATTTAGTCTTAGTCTTAGTCTTTAGACGAAAATGGTAATTAGTTTTAGTCACATTTTAGTCATTTCTATCCTTCATAGTTTTAGTCTAGTTTTAGTCGACGAAAACTCAAAACGTGTTAGTCTAGTTTTAGTCGACGAAAACTCAAAACGTTTTAGTCTACTTTTAGTCGATGAAAAATTACATTTTAGTCAACTTTTAGTCAAAATGTTTTCTCTCTTTAAACCAATTCAGTTAGGCAAATACAGGTTTCTGAAATTGTAATCAAGGTGACAGCATCAAGTGTTGACATTCGTAAAGCAACATTTCACTCTCTTAACACTTTACTTGTGTAATATCTAGGGATGGGTATCATTAAGGTTTTCTACGGTACTACTAGTCTTATCAATACTGCTTATCGATCCGGTACTTTAACGGTATTCTTGTATTTACTTTTTGTTATTTTTTAAAGGAAAAAACTAACAAATTGTTAACCGAATTAATTGCTTTATTTAAAATGTGAAATAAATTAAATATATATAATTATGTTAAAATATTGTACTGTATTGAGTAAAATGTTGAGGTACTTGTACTTTACTGGAGTATTTAAATGTTTTGCTACTGTGTACTTCTACTCCACTACAGTTCATAGTTAAATGGTGTACTTCTACTCCACTACATGTATTTAATACCTTTAGTTACTTTACAGATGTGGATGAATGATGTGAAATATAATCAAGTGTTAACTCAGACTTTAGTAAATTCACAAGCAGTATACAGATATATAATATATCATTCAAACTAGCTGCACCTTTACCAGCTTTGAGAACACTTTAATGATCAATCATTATAAAACATATCATATATATTATTCTGAAATGGACCAATCTGCACAATCACTACTTGTACTGTCGCTACTTTAAATATATTTTGATGATCATACTTTGACTTGAGGAACTCTTCCTACACTGGTATTTTTTTACTTAGCGACAAGATCTGAGTACTTCTCCCACCTCTGCACACCTGATGTGATAACGTTACTCGTAATTGGGGCAACAGAGCTACGAGTTAAGGAAGTCGAAAATTGTGCATTTCTCCGACTGAATATGACTCCTTTTGGCCGGCTGTTTGGACAGACTACTCTACTCGTGTCAACGCGCTAACGCGAAAACATGGCAAACGAGCTTTGTCCACATCGAGCCTTGTAGTGTCTCTATACTTCTGAACGCTCCGTCCCCGGCAGATCTCTGTGTGCCGCTGCAGCGTGTCTGTTAGGCCCCGCCCCCCGCACACAGAGAGACACAGGGAGATCGTTCTTCTGGAGTGAAGAGAGCGGAAATAATGATATTGCAAGTTAGAAATGTAAGATGGATTTTGACAGACAAGACGGGCAATTGGGGGAAAATATGCTGTATTTTGAATGTCCGCTAGTCCACCATTAACACCTTAGTCCCGTCTCGTCTCGTCAACGAAAACTAAATATACATTTCGTCAAATTTTCGTTATCAAGAATCTATTTTTAGCTCGTTATCGTCTCGTCTTAGTCATGTAAAAAGGTCGTTGACGAACATTTTTCGTCATAGTTTTCGTTGACGAAAATTAACACTGGAGTCAAACTACTAGCGTATTGGTTATGAACAAGACTTCACTTTAAAATAGGGAACATGTTCTTAGATAGAAAGACCTAATTCTGAGTTATTTAGACACAATTAACACTTATAGTTTCATGTATTGTTACATAAGAATAGATCATATTTGTTAAGTGTTATTATGGGAGAATTACTATTATTGTGGTACTACTGCCTTATTAGGCCCATATTGAGCAGAGCATATTAAGACCAAAACTCATGTACAACAACTTCCTTACTTGCAATAAATAAGCACTAATTAGAGGGCTATTGAGGAAAAACTCTCAACTAATGGCTTATTACTTGTAGAATATGGTCATGTAGAATAAGGCATTAATACGTGTTTTATAATGACTAACAAGAGCCAATATACTGCTAATATGCATTTGAATTAACAACTAGTTGATGGTTAATTTGTGTACCTTAATATAAAGTGTTACCAAATGTTTTAAAAAACAGCTTACTGTGTATGCTCTACCATAGTATACAAAAACAAATTAACCAGAAGACGAATAAAACGCTGCATGTGTTCGGCCTCTTACTTGGTACAGTTCTGGTCTGACTGGCTGTCTGCAGTCCAGCTCTGGTTTCTGGATCTTTCTCCACACTGGGGACAGGAGGGGTCTCCTGATGGAGGTCTCTGCTCCCAGTATGAGGTGATGCACTGTCTGCAGAACCAGTGTCCACAGCTGGTAGAGACTGGATCCTTCAGGACGTCCTGACACAGAGCACAGCTGGACAGCTGCTCCTCCACAGGAACACCACTCTTCCTCTTCCCTCTGTGGAGATGAACACATCCTTTACAGCACTTAACATTAGTGGAGCTGATTCTCACCAATGGGCAGAGCACTAAACTCAAACTATATGCGCTTCTAATAAACATACCAAGAAACACAGGAGTTGTCTGACTGAAATAATGTTAGCTTTGCTGTACTCTGCTGCCTTTGTTCTGTACAAACTGCTCACATGATATTATTAAAGAACAGTTTAATGTGTTAGATTATAAAACTGAATCCTCTTCAGGTCAGTTCACAGCAGAAACATACTCTTACTTTGTGTCTGAGGGTCCAGGTTCATTACTGAATAATAGAGGTAATCCTTTCGACCAGTCACTCTTCAGAGACAGACAGCTGGAGACTGAAGATTTGTCCTCTTCCTCATCTTTAAAATCACTCATATTCTCCAGTCTGAGACATAAACCAGTAACACTGGGGAGACACACACACACACACACACACACACACACACACACACACACACACACACACACACACACACACACACACACACACACACACACACACACCCACACACACACACACACACACACACCACACACACACACACCCACAACACCACACACACACACACACACACACACCACACAACACACACACACACACACACACACACACACACACACACACACTATAATAACACACTTGTTTCAATCTAAACCATCATAATGATAAACGTGGTTAATATACATAAAATCAGTCAGACTTCAGACAGGCCGCTCCCCATTTTGACTGCGCTGGGCTGTCGCATGTTATGTTGCTTTGATGAATCAGAAAACAGGAAATAAAAAAAGTTTACAACACTTGTAGAAGTCTCATTGGACTCTAGGACGCTGAGGTTCTGACATCCAGTAAAACAGAGTAAATAATGTGTTAGAAAGTAGAGCCTGGTGTTAACACTCACCCTGTTGTCCTCCTGCTCCGTCCAGGTGTAAAATGGCGTCTGGCAGTCTGACTTCATATTGGACTTTAACACCTGACCTGTGTGCACTCCTCCTCTTGATTCATAACCAGCCTTATCAGCTGAACCAGTTCACACACAGGGACTATGTTCAGGGAGATAGAAATAAAGCTAAAAACAAGCTCAACAAAGTTATTTAAATAAATATATTAAAACCACAGTGTGAAAATAACCCAGTACAAGTACGGGAGAAGGGGGTAAATTGAGCCAGTGGGTAAATTGAACCACCCCCTGTAACCAGGCAACGCCTTATAGTTGAATTCACGTGACCAGACATTATGCAAGCTCCTCCCATTTCTCATTGCCTGTGAAAGAGAGATGCTCATTGTGGTCTGGTAAGTCAACATTTTTACAAAAAAACGTTTTTTGCTTGTCAAAGTCAATTTTCTAGATGTCAGCTATATTGGCTGTCATGTCAAAAAAAAAGTATCCAGGTTTAAACACATATATTGTATATGTTAATGTGTTGGCAGCGTATTAAACCATGTGAGTCATTAAGCTAAAGATGACTCTGAATTTTAATGCTGCTATTTTTTCTAAAATGGTGGCTATGGGGTAAAGTGAACCATGGGCCTTGGGGTAAGTTGAACCAGTTTTTCAATGGAGAAATGAATGAAAGTAGGCCAAGTTGATAATAAGAGCTCATTGTAGGCTACATTTAAAGTTGAATTTACCCTGTGTTTGATTGGTAAGATGTATGAAATTCTATCACCATTTGTATGATTACTTTTCCTTTAACATGTTAAAAAAAAATCAATCAATTCAATCGAAATTTATATTAAAGATATTTGAAAAACTAAACTTGTATTTGGTTTGTTATTTATTGTTTAAAGTTACCTTTAAGATTTTTTGTAGGTATGCCCAGGTTTGAACAGGTATGCCCAGGTTTGAACAGTGGTTCAATTTACCCCCTGACCTGGATCAACTTACCCCTAACCTAAGTTGAGCCACAAGACCACTTTTTTTTTAGAAGTAATATTTTAACTGCCTTGATCAAATATTAATTCTTATCATTGCCATTGATAGGAGACATCCTGAATTATAGGTGGTGCTTTCATTTTTACTATGTGTTATTTCTCCTTGCTGAGAGGACAGCATAACTAAAAAATGGCTCAACTTGCCCCACTCTCCCCTAAACATGCTCTCTTCAAAACCTCACTTAAAGGGGACCTATCATGCAAAATGCACTTTTTGATGTCTTTTATACACAAATATGTGTCCCCGGTGTGCCGGGGGAACTCACGCAGCGTCAGAAAATAAAACCCTCTCTCTTTTCTTCCATACCCAAATCTTTAAAAAAAGGGGGTACAACGAGCGGATAGAGATTTGCGTCCGATATGACGTAATATCAGCGGCGGACCCACAGAAAGTTGCTATCAGAAACAATGCCTGACGTGTTTTGGACGTAATCTCGTCTTTGTTTACATTAGCAAGCCTCGCTAACACTCAGAGCTAACCTATACTGTAGAGCACATGTGTTTAAAAAGCAGGAAATAAAAAAAGGAACTCACCCTGTGATAAACCCGCAGAGAAAAGACATTTGAGCTCCATACTATTTCAGAAATAATCCTTGATGTGGTTTAGAACAGGATGGCGTTTATCACAGCAGAATTTAACTTTATCTCCGGTAGAATTCTGATCAGGCATTAGCTCCGCCTCCTTTTTTTTAAGTACAGTACTTGAGTAAATGTACTTGTAATCCACAGTATGTCCACTAGATGTCACTGTTACATCAGTTTCTGCATTTAATCACAAACATCCATATGTGCCTTTCTGTCCTGAAGAGGAATACACAGGTGGGAGTAGTACTCAGATCTGGTACTTGAGTAAAGGTTGAAAAAAGTGAAGTACTCAGATCTTTAGCGTGCATCAAATGCACGCTAAAGGGTCATGAAATGTTTTCTCTCAGTGATTGTGATGTTATGTTAAATATTCGTTGTTTGTGTTTCATGTATTGTGTCTGTGATGCAAGTCAAATTTCAGACTTGAACCGACCAATAAAGTATTATTGTATCGTATCGTATCTTGTACTTGAGTAAAAGTAGTAGTACTCAGATATTGTACTTGAGTAAAAGTAGGAAGTACTCAGATCTTGTAGTAAAGTAGAAGTACTCAGATCTTGTACCTGAGTAAAGTAGAAGTACTCAGATCTTGTAGTAAAAGTGGAAGTACTCAGTTCTTGTACTTGAGTAAAGTAGAAGTACTCAGATCTTGTAGTAAAAGTAGAAGTACTCAGATCTTGTACTTGAGTAAAAGTAGAAGTACTCAGATCCTGTCTGCCTCTAACTCGTCTCTCCTTCTTGAATTGAAAATCCTTTATAATTTATGATTATAGGTCCGGGTCCGTACAGGCCGGTGATGCCCGCACTATACTTATACAATGGCAAAGGTTATCAAGAACATACATGTTAATAGGTAATGATCAGGGTTGCCAACTTTGGGTACCTGGCTGGAGTGAGATTTTGATATCATGGGTTTAATTCGGTTTAATTACACATATGCGCACGAAATGACTGCTATCGTGTCAGCAGCGGGACCTTAGCATATATATAGGATATATATACAATATATACAAATACACAATAATGGACACAGACTATAAAGGGCACACAGTTTCATTCACTAATAAAAGTCAAACATGTTTGTTTCCACTGTTTTATTGTGTGCCTGTCGCGATAAGCAATTCATTGACTTATCGTACGATAAATAAAAATGAACTCGATAACTTTTCTGACCTCGATAAATTGCCATTTACATGAGGATGTGACTAGCAGTTTGAAAGGATGTACTTGAATTATATATATATTATCATTATGTCAGTGGTCTAAAATGGTCATACAACGGTGCCGACAATATTATCGTTTATCGCAATCATTTCCGGGAAAATGTATCCAACAAAATTAATTATCGTGAGAGGCCTATACATGAAACACACACACACAGACAATCTACAGACTTACTCCAAACTGCCAAATATATTAATTAACACACTCTCATATACTCTTTGACTCTATTTTGGCCTAGTAGAACAATAAGCAGCAGACTTTTACTTTTTTATCATTTCTACTGATCTTAGATCTGCGCATGCGCAATACGGGTCGGCAGTTGCGGCTTCAGAGTATTTTGTTGGGTAATCTATGGTAGGGCTAACCAGTGGTGGGGCTCAAATCAGTATTTGCAATGTAATTACATACACGCTCCCCCCGACAGTGAAACGCCACGCGTGAGGTTTAGATTATTTCCCTGTCTCAATCCAAATTGAACTGTATGAAATAAAAAGGCACATTTGTCTTGTAGTAAATAAAAAGGGCGACCTGGAGCCAATCCTGCAATTTCCCCACAGGTGAAAGAGTTGACATGCTGAAAACCCAACCCCTGCAGGGGGGATTCTCCCCCAGGAGATTTTTTTAAATACTAACATAAAATACACATTCTGGTACTCTCTTGAGAAGAAAAATAAATAAATCTATTACTACACGACACATTTAAAAAAATGAATGCCATTTAGTTTTTGTTACTTTGTTCTGAAAGCTGAACCTGCTGCTCCTCACAGAGAGAAGAGGGAAGAGGCTGTGTGAATTACTTTACATTGTGGATAAGGGTGGATAGCCCCCATTGTTCTGTGTGTCAAAATGAAAGACAGCCCACACACCTATCAATCATCAAACCGTGGGGTCTTATTTCATTACGTGTTGATTTCTATCAACACGTAATGTTGTATCGATGTATAGAGATGTACTACCGCAAAAGTATTCTCCGTCGGGACTTCCTGCAACAACACCACGCCGTTATCGTGATTCTGATTGGCCAGAAGACATTATCAAAGATGTTCTATTGAGAAGACGATCACTACGTGACAAAAGTTTTCAAAACCGTTTCTAGTCTTCGGTATTCTTGTTTTTGGCGTGAGAATAGTTTGGGCAGCGTGAGAGCGTGAGATTGAGAGTGAAAGCGTGTGTCACACGCCAGATGCGTGAGAGTTGGCAACCCTGAAATGATGATTGTTTGTAAAACCTTGCATATACACACTCGTTGAACGGCTCCGTTACAATTAGTAATCTTAAATTACAGTAAATAATATTAAAATTGGATATTGTAAACTTGTGCTAATACCCTGATATATCGCAACCGTTATCAGCAGTGGCGTTTTTATATGTACAAAAGTGGTGGGGCACAAAAACGTAGATGTCTATATATAAGCTTCTGCAGTGACGTGCAGTGAGGTTCATGGCTGGTGAGCAGAGATGGGGTCGTTACTAAAAAAAAGTATATATACATATTACATACATATTACTTTAAAAAAAAGTAATATATTACACTACTTCGTTACTCTCTACATAGAGTAACTCGTTACTTTACTCGTTACTTTACTCGTTACTTTACTCGTTACTTTACTCGTTACTTTACTCGCAGGGCCGGCCCGCCCCTCCCTACAGGCAGATCACGCAGACTGCTAAAGTTTCAAATGTTCTCTTTAGTTCAGTTTCCATTGTCGCATAAGACTGATCCAGATAGCTCTGACTATGGCTGTCCTCTGTCTCCTGCTATCTGTATTTTGCGCAGTATATCTCTGAACGATGCGATGGTGATTCCACTGTGCAAATTGGCAACATTACCTCTACTATGAAGGATGCTAGAAGCCTGTCCATCTCTGCTTTGGTTACCGGTCCTCCAAATTCTAATTTGTGCCGCTTCAGAGTCGGCGGCGGCGACTCACAACATCCTCACTCTGGGTTTGGGGGTCCGGTCCTTAGCTATTAGCTTCACCTTAGCATGTGTTCTTTGCAGGTGTTTGTTGAGGTTTGACGTGGTGTTTGCAGCAGTGTATAACAGCTTCTGGCCTGGACACAGTTTGCACCTCACCGTCACATTCCTGTCTATTCTTCGGACGAACTCAAAATAATGGGCATACCTCCACCCCTCGAAAGTTATCGCTGACTCTGCCATGTTTATGCAGCACTGCACGTGGATATGTGCAAGTCGCGCAGATTACGTACATATAAACCTGCGGCGGAAACCCCTCTTGTCTGTCAGTGTGATTATGACTGATTTTATAAAAGTAACGAAGTAACGCGTGTCGGGGCAATGTTAGTAACTGTAGTGTGATTACTGAATTATAAAAGTAACGCATTACACTACTCCGTTACCGACAAAAAGTATATTATTACAGTAACGCGTTACTTTGTAACTTTACACCCAACTCTGCTGGTGAGGCACTGGCACTGACTCTTCAGGTTTACAAATATTATATTTTGACCTAAACCAAAATATAATATTATTTTCAAAGCTTTTTTTGTCTGATGCTTCGATTAATTTTAAACAGACAGTTCAACAAAAGGATACCCAAAAAATGTAATTTTATCATTTAAATATTGAATTGTTCTCTCTTAGTAAGATCCCATTTTCAATAAAATTGCGGTCTTACCTTGACTTGAAGATGAAGTCCATTTGCCTATCCTTCTGGACAAAAAATTCTATAACTTTTTTGTAAAAGTCCTCCTTATCTTCTTGTAGTTTCAAAAGTCTATCATAAATCTAATCAATAGATTTATGATAAAAAAATTATAAAAGTAGGGTAGACATGTGGATGTTATCCGGCTGAACAAAACGTGCATTTATCTAACAGGTACGTTCCCCACAGATCTTATTTCGAGCTATTTTCTAAAATCCTATGGAGAAACCTCATTGCTTTTTTGTCGAGGGAAGCCATGCGCAGCTTACTTCCTGGTTTTAGGACGCGTCACTGCAGCTCTCTCGTCTCCTCTTCACACACACCACACTTTTCGCGGCACACATACTTACAGCCAATCAGCTCTGAATGATGTGAGATGATGTATGGTGGGGATGGCAGCTCAGTGCCCCTATGGTCATTATTTTTTTGCCACACACATTAAATAGGAAAATACTCTGAGCATGCGCAGTGTAGTTTTTACAGTCACCGTTCACTTCACAGTGAGAGGGAGGGGCATGATCAGGTTTTGTCCCACATGGCTCTAAACAGCTCAATAGGCACACACTGTGACTGTAGACACACTAATTAGAAGAACACAGACTAAAACAGCAATGTACAGACGAATCAGATGATTAAACATGATCAGTAGTGTTACCAATCCCGCTTCAATCACATTAGTATGCATAAAAAAGTGACAGGTCACACCTTCTAAGTCCCGCCCCCTAATTATGTTAATGAGCCCCCTTTGATATGCTAATGAGCCCCTTTGTTCGAGGTGTTGTCGCGTACAGGTGTTACATCCTCCCCGGTAGCCCCCACCCCCTCAGCCCACCCCCCTCCCCCTCACATACAGGTGTTACATCCGCTCAGGTAGCCCCCACCCTTCTCAGCCCCCACCCCCCTCAGCACCACCCCCTCAGCCCCACCCCCCTCAACCCACCCCCCCTCCTCATCCCCCTCCTGTCCGGTCAGCAGGGCCGTTACAGTTTAAATCTTACGGACAAAATTAGATATGATTCGATATTAAACAAACTAATTATAGTAGATTAATTAACTATTCAAACGTGTACAGTAATTTACAATAACACGGGAATAATAAAACGGGGGCGCTCTCCCTCCTCTCATGACAACACGCCAGTATCATGCAGCTCGCGGGTCCAATAATGAGTGACTCGACAGTAAAACTAAAACATATCTATAACTAGTTTAGGTAGTTTGAGAGGTAATTAAAATAGCTACGTGTGATATCTGAAGAGTGTGTTTTGTTCCGCTCAACGCATGCAGAGATGCATGTCGAATAGTCCGCAGCACCGGTCTCCCCCGTCAGCAGCAGCACAGGGTCTCCCCCGTCAGATTAGACGTTACTAGCGTTTATGTTCATAACGATCAGATATAGCTAGTTCTAGCTAATGATATGACTACCTGCTTATTAAAAGACCCCTAAACAATAAGCGTCACTATGCAACGGGTTGAGGCCACAGAGTATAGTACAGCGTTATGCATTTTGTTTACATGCCCACCGGAACCCTGAGGCATTACCAACAGATCAGCGCTCAATCAACCCATAGAGGATATCTTCTGTCGGTCACACACTATTCTTGTATGTCACATAAGTGGTGCAACTGATGCGGTATTGCGCTAAAGGGGATATCATTCTGCAGCTGTAGAGAACATGCAGAGCTACGTGTCGACTCGTCAGCAACAGCGGGTCTCTCCCGTCAGATTAGACTTTACTAGCATTTATGTCCGTGCGCAATCAACCCATACAGGACATCTCTTGTCTGTCACACACTATTCTTGTATGTCACATAAGTGATGCAACTTTAGATACACTTTTGAAGTAAGCACCACTCTACAACTGGTAGAAAGTTAAGTACTTTGTATGGAATTGGGTTTTCTTTAGAGCTGTTTTCAGTGAGACAATGCCGTTTCTGATCATTTTAAGTTTCAAGTTTCAAGGATTTATGGCATATGCCCATTAGCTACAGTGTAGATATGTCAATGAAAAACATAGGTCACAGGCTCCTCCAACAGTGCACATAAAACAGATAAAATACTGCAATTTGTGCGTAATTCTCTCACAAAGGAACTGTAAGATACACGTTTATGTATGGAAAACTATATAACTTGGTAAAATATTCATTCATTTGTAATGAATTGAGTTTTCTTCAAGAATCAAACTCTAAATGGAGAGTTTGTGATTTTAACACTGTTTCGATGAAACAATGCAGTTTTGATAACTTGACTTGACTAACATTACTTTTTTTAAATATATGTTTTTAGATGCTTTACTTTTGATTTCTTTCATATTATTTTAACACAACATTACTTTTTTCATATTTTTCAACATACTGTGATATATATATTTTTTTCTCTCCATTATATTTTTGAATATACAGTGATTTGTATCAAAATACAACATGCAACTATTACATTATACAATGCGCAATCAACCCATACAGGAGATCTCTTTCTACACATTATGTGTTATCACTATAATATCATGTCATTATTTAATGTTGTTTTGTTTGTGTGTGTGTGTGTACAACGAAGTCTCTTTGAGAGGAAAATTATAATTTAAAGATCTTAATACCCCCTTATTGTTTAATTACTTCACACAACTATTAAAGAATCCCTATATGAAGTTACATGAGGCTACATTTACTGGTGTGCTTCCCTAGATGATGTAAATAGTTTAAGTGTCATGTTAGGGGGGCATTACGGACCTCAGGAGTCCGCCCTTGGAGGCTTGGAGAGCGGATAAAGAGAGGTGTATTTACTGGTGTTGAGCCCTGGATGATGTAAATAGTCCAAGTGCCATGGAACTCAGGAGTCCGCCCTTTGAGGCGTTGTTAACATTAATGTTTTTTGCTTTGTTTTTGTTACTAAGATACTTTTTAGCCTTATGATAGGATGAACTTAAGCTGTAGTCAATAAAGACATGTTTAATAGAGTGTTGCTGTTAGAGAACATACCTGCGCAGCACTCCACCACGTCTTGGTTTTGGCTTCATGGCCTTCACTGTCCTCTCCCTTTGAGTTTTTTCAAAGGCTGGGATACATTTTTCCAAATGATCACTTGTTACCTGGTGACAAACATATGGTTATATAACCTTAAAGAACTAACAAAAAATAATTAAGTATTTGCAATGCATAAACATAGAAGATATCACTGTCATATTATGATCACTTATTGTAAGTAAGTTTAAGTAAAACTAACACAAGTCAATATTATTCACCTGGGCATTAGTGGGCTTGAGGGTCTCAGGGAGCGTGGACAAAGTGACTTGTCTCTGTATTTGAGGATTCTCAGTGCAGGCACTAACAGGAAGCTGCTGTGCATTAGTGGAGAGTCCTCTGAAGGCAGCTGTTATTTCATTCACACACTCATCTGTTACCTGCTGACTCCTCATAGTAAGTCTAGCAAGTCAGCTGTTAAGTTGTCCATACCATCGCTTGATAACTGGTAACTTTTGATTGACAGTCCAGCCATGGCAGCTGCCAACTCGTCCATATAATTCTTAAGAACGTGGTGACAATACTACAAAAAAGTGTATATATTAGGTCAGTTAACCTTGAAGAGCTAAACAGTTCAAGTGGTAAGTAACTAAGTATTTGCAATGAATAAACATAGAAATGATCACTGTCATATTATATAATCACTTAATATGGAGATAAGTAAAACTGACACAGACAGTTTAAACTGCTTGTTAAAACGCTATTGCTTATTGTGTTTTCTCAGCACACTAACATAAATTAAGGATGTATAATATAAAAAACTAGAAAACGATATAGTATTTTCAAGTCTTACTTTAGTATGGTAAAATTAAGAATAAGTCACATTAAAGTGTGTCATGATTTTCCGTAAAAAAGTCAAGTATAGTTTGTCAAAAGAATATGAAAAAATCATTTTGTAGAGTAGTATATTGAAAATCTCAGTGTTTAACTGAACACACCTACATGTGATAACGCCTCGAACAAAGGGGTAATTAGCATACAAAGGGGGGTCACTAGCATCAGTGGGGGAAAGGTGCTATGGGAATGAACTTTGAGGAGGGGGAACTTCCAGCTTTTGAAGACAATTATATGGTACCCGTCCTTACAGCTAAACAAATCCTATGCCAGGTATTCAACAGACCACAAGAAGCACAAGAAGCCCCAGAAAGGATTACATTCAGAGCTAATAATGGTGAAACCGAAGAAGAAGCAAAGCAGATTATAATCGTTGCGGGTGAAAGGATAGAGAATTTGCAAGTGATGTTAATGCACTTATCTGATATAAAAAATGCATTCATTTACTTCCAAGAGACCCCTAAACATCTAGTTGGGCAATGTGAATTGAACGATAAACCGATCACTGTAAATGAAACGCGGAGAGAGGCAGCAGTGCAAATCGCTAAGTCTATTACCTTGTATGCACTACGACATTAACTTGGTCAAATGTAATATGTCTTTCTGAAGATGTGGCGAATGGTGTGTTTTTCAATTAAACAACCATAACAAAATGAAAATGTGTTTTATTTTTGCTTTCATATATAGTAATAGTATTAACTCCTCTGACTAGACTGTACTAAAATAAGACGTTTCACTGTTAAATAAAAATGGAAGTAGAAAATCGAGATAATGATGAGGCTCGTTATGTATCCAGTAACTATGAACAGCAGTTTGAAAATGTTATTTAACCCTTTAACTCTAATTGACAAATCTAAAATAGCCTCTAGCTTATCTATAAGTTTGTGATTTTAACACTTATTCACTGACACAAGGCAGATTATGGCTTTTTTCTCTTGCCAAGATACTTTTAGACACACTCTGAGGTATGCAAAACCTTAAAACTAGAAAATGAAGTACATTGTCTGATTAGATTTTTTCGTAAAGACTGTTTCTCTAAAAGGCAAGTTTGTGATTTTTAACACTTATTTACTGACACAAGGCAGATTTTGACTTTTTTTCTCTTTTCATGTGTTACCAAGATACTTTTTAGATACACTTTTATGTATGCAACACTTAACAAAGGGGTATAATATGAAGTACTTTGTAAGGAATGGGGGTTTCTTTAATACCCCGTTTTTATTTTAAAAAACACTTGTACAGTTAAATAATGTAGGTTTTCTCTGATATTTAGTTATTTTCAGCTAACAAGATACTTTTGTTGATACACTTTTATGTAGGAACATTTGGCAACTGGTAGAATGTCAATTATTTTGTAAAAAATGTATTTTCTTAAAGACTGTGACTCTAAAAGGGAAGTTGGTGATTTTAACACTTCTATTTTTCCCCCGTTGTCTTTCACTTACTGTTTTGATACAGTTTTATGTATGACAACTTACAAAACTGGTAGAAAGTTAAGTACTTTTTCTTTCATATTATTTTAACACAACATTACTTTTTTCATATTTTTCAACATACTGTGATATATATATTTTTTTTTTTCTCTCCATTATATTTTTGAATATACAGCAAACTCCTGGACTACTATCGTCACCACCATTGTGGACACCCACATATTGCAGTACTACTGCTGCTGATGTTACTCCTGGGGCCAAGACGTCTCTGTTTCTGAACATAGTGAAATCGGAGTTGGTTGATATTCTGGAGAGGGTGCTGCATCGGTACAGAGAAGAAATCTGCAATGGATGTCGAGTCAGCCACAGAGGCAACACGATTGTCTGAATGACATTCCAGAATATTTCTTCAGAAACAATTACAACGCGTTAATGAAAAGACTTTGGCTCGCCGACTTCATTACTGTGATTGACCAGAGTCTTAATGATAAAAACATTTACACGGCTGAATGGAGGATCCAAGGCGCTTCGGAGGCTTTTCTGCACAATCTCAAAAACTGCAGACGCCTAGGAATATAGCAGGATGAGAGAAAAAACATTTAAAAAAAAAAACGTATCTTAGAAGTGGCTATAGCATTTGATGCAATTCTAAAAGATAGTCAGATTCCTAAAAAGTTACAAACGGATGCTGGAAAATAATTATTTGTTTCTTCAGCAAGGCTTCAAAAATCTTGTTAAATTTATTTTCCAGCATCCGTTTGTAACTTTTTAGGAATCTGACTATCTTTTAGAATTGCATCAAATGCTATAGCCACTTCTAAGATACGTTTTTTTTTTTTAATGTTTTTTCTCTCATCCTGCTATATTCCTTCCAGGGGAGGATCCCTGGGGATTGATCAGAGCAAAGAAGGCTGTAAACACTGACACTCTGACACACAAACACTGAAACACTGAAACACTGAAACACAAAAACACTGAAACACTGAAACACTGAAACACAAACACTGAAAACACTGAAACACATAAACACTGAAACACTGAAACACTGACACACTGAAATACTGACACACAAACACTGAAACACTGCAACACTGACACACTGACACCCAAAACACTGAAACACTGCAACACTGAAACACAGAACACTGAAACACTGAAACATTGAAACACTGCAACACTGACACACTGAAACACTGAAACACAAAACACTGAAAACACTGAAACACTGCAACACTGAAACACAGAAACACAAAAACCTGAAACACTGAAACACAAAAAACACTAAAACACAAAACACTGAAAACACTGAAACACTGCAACACAAACACAGAAACACAGAAACACGAAACACAAAAAACTGAAACACTGAAACACAAAACACTGAAAACACTGAAACACAACACACTGAAACACTGAAACACAATGTTTCGTTTACAATCGTTTCCCAATGACCCGGAATAGTACTGCCAGAATGAACGATATCCAAAATGTCTTCTAGTTTACAAACTTCAGCCATTCTGTTTACACGGGGATCACTACTCATTCTGTTTTCAATCGTCATCAACAACACACTTATTAAACAGGTATTGACTGCATTCTGATAAATATATACAGATTGTTTTCCATAGTAGTTATCCCTTTTTTTTATTTTACTTTAAAGAAAAGTCAAAGTATCGAAAAAAAAAAAAAAAAAATCCCTGGCTTCAATCAACCGCTGGTTATTAGTCTTCTTCTCCATCCAGCTCGGCATGGATCTTTTCAAGTCTCTCCTTGAGGCGTCTGCAGTTTTTGAGATTGTGCAGAAAAGCCTCCGAAGCGCCTTGGATCCTCCATTCAGCCGTGTAAATGTTTTTATCATTAAGACTCTGGTCAATCACAGTAATGAAGTCGGCGAGCCAAAGTCTTTTCATTAACGCGTTGTAATTGTTTCTGAAGAAATATTCTGGAATGTCATTCAGACAATCGTGTTGCCTCTGTGGCTGACTCGACATCCATTGCAGATTTCTTCTCTGTACCGATGCAGCACCCTCTCCAGAATATCAACCAACTCCGATTTCACTATGTTCAGAAACAGAGACGTCTTGGCCCCAGGAGTAACATCAGCAGCAGTAGTACTGCAATATGTGGGTGTCCACAATGGTGGTGACGATAGTAGTCCAGGAGTTTGCTGTATATTCAAAAATATAATGGAGAGAAAAAAATATATATATATCACAGTATGTTGAAAAATATGAAAAAAGTAATGTTGTGTTAAAATAATATGAAAGAAAAAGTACTTAACTTTCTACCAGTTGTAAAGTTGTCATACATAAAACTGTATCAAAACAGTAAGTGAAAGACAACGGGGGAAAAATAGAAGTGTTAAAATCACCAACTTCCCTTTTAGAGTCACAGTCTTTAAGAAAATACATTTTTATTACAAAATAATTGACATTCTACCAGTTGCCAAATGTTCCTACATAAAAGTGTATCAACAAAAGTATCTTGGTAGCTGAAAATAACTAGAATATCAGAGAAAACCTACATTATTTAACTGTACAAGTGTTTTTTAGAAATAAAAACGGGGTATTAAAGAAACCCCCATTCCCTTACAAAGTACTTCATATTATACCCCTTTGTTAAGTGTTGCATACATAAAAGTGTATCTAAAAAGTATCTTGGTAACACATGAAAAGAGAAAAAAGTCAAAATCTGCCTTGTGTCAGTAAATAAGTGTTAAAAATCACAAACTTGCCTTTTAGAGAAACAGTCTTTACGAAAAAATCTAATCAGACAATGTACTTCATTTTCTAGTTTTAAGGTTTTGCATACCTCAGAGTGTGTCTAAAAGTATCTTGGCAAGAGAAAAAAGCCATAATCTGCCTTGTGTCAGTGAATAAGTGTTAAAATCACAAACTTATAGATAAGCTAGAGGCTATTTTAGATTTGTCAATTAGAGTTAAAGGGTTAAATAACATTTTCAAACTGCTGTTCATAGTTACTGGATACATAACGAGCCTCATCATTATCTCGATTTTCTACTTCCATTTTTATTTAACAGTGAAACGTCTTATTTTAGTACAGTCTAGTCAGAGGAGTTAATACTATTACTATATATGAAAGCAAAAATAAAACACATTTTCATTTTGTTATGGTTGTTTAATTGAAAAACACACCATTCGCCACATCTTCAGAAAGACATATTACATTTGACCAAGTTAATGTCGTAGTGCATACAAGGTAATAGACTTAACGATTTGCACTGCTGCCTCTCTCCGCGTTTCATTTACAGTGATCGGTTTATCGTTCAATTCACATTGCCCAACTAGATGTTTAGGGGTCTCTTGGAAGTAAATGAATGCATTTTTTATATCAGATAAGTGCATTAACATCACTTGCAAATTCTCTATCCTTTCACCCGCAACGATTATAATCTGCTTTGCTTCTTCTTCGGTTTCACCATTATTAGCTCTGAATGTAATCCTTTCTGGGGCTTCTTGTGCTTCTTGTGGTCTGTTGAATACCTGGCATAGGATTTGTTTAGCTGTAAGGACGGGTACCATATAATTGTCTTCAAAAGCTGGAAATTCTTACAAGTTCCCCCTCCTCAAAGTTCATTCCCGTAGCACCTTTCCCCCACTGATGCTAGTGACCCCCCTTTGTATGCTAATTACCCCTTTGTTCGAGGCGTTATCACATGTAGGTGTGTTCAGTTAAACACTGAGATTTTCAACATACTACTCTACAAAATGATTTTTTCATATTCTTTTGACAAACTATACTTGACTTTTTTACGGAAAATCATGACACACTTTAATGTGACTTATTCTTAATTTTACCATACTAAAGTAAGACTTGAAAATACTATATCGTTTTCTAGTTTTTTTATTATACATCCTTATTTATGTTAGTGTGCTGAGAAAACACAATAAGCAATAGCGTTTTAACAAGCAGTTTAAACTGTCTGTGTCAGTTTTACTTATCTCCATATTAAGTGATTATATAATATGACAGTGATCATTTCTATGTTTATTCATTGCAAATACTTAGTTACTTACCACTTGAACTGTTTAGCTCTTCAAGGTTAACTGACCTAATATATACACTTTTTTGTAGTATTGTCACCACGTTCTTAAGAATTATATGGACGAGTTGGCAGCTGCCATGGCTGGACTGTCAATCAAAAGTTACCAGTTATCAAGCGATGGTATGGACAACTTAACAGCTGACTTGGCTAGACTTACTATGAGGAGTCAGCAGGTAACAGATGAGTGTGTGAATGAAATAACAGCTGCCTTCAGAGGACTCTCCACTAATGCACAGCAGCTTCCTGTTAGTGCCTGCACTGAGAATCCTCAAATACAGAGACAAGTCACTTTGTCCACGCTCCCTGAGACCCTCAAGCCCACTAATGCCCAGGTGAATAATATTGACTTGTGTTAGTTTTACTTAAACTTACTTACAATAAGTGATCATAATATGACAGTGATATCTTCTATGTTTATGCATTGCAAATACTTAATTATTTTTTGTTAGTTCTTTAAGGTTATATAACCATATGTTTGTCACCAGGTAACAAGTGATCATTTGGAAAAATGTATCCCAGCCTTTGAAAAAACTCAAAGGGAGAGGACAGTGAAGGCCATGAAGCCAAAGCCAAGACGTGGTGGAGTGCTGCGCAGGTATGTTCTCTAACAGCAACACTCTATTAAACATGTCTTTATTGACTACAGCTTAAGTTCATCCTATCATAAGGCTAAAAAGTATCTTAGTAACAAAAACAAAAGCAAAAAGCATTAATGTTAACAACGCCTCAAAGGGCGGACTCCTGAGTTCCATGGCACTTGGACTATTTACATCATCCAGGGCTCAACACCAGTAAATACACCTCTCTTTATCCGCTCTCCAAGCCTCCAAGGGCGGACTCCTGAGGTCCGTAATGCCCCCCTAACATGACACTTAGACTATTTACATCATCTAGGGAAGCACACCAGTAAATGTAGCCTCATGTAACTTCATATAGGGATTCTTTAATAGTTGTGTGAAGTAATTAAACAATAAGGGGGTATTAAGATCTTTAAATTATAATTTTCCTCTCAAAGAGACTTCGTTGTACACACACACACAAACAAAACAACATTAAATAATGACATGATATTATAGTGATAACACATAATGTGTAGAAAGAGATCTCCTGTATGGGTTGATTGCGCATTGTATAATGTAATAGTTGCATGTTGTATTTTGATACAAATCACTGTATATTCAAAAATATGGAGAGAAAAAAATTATATATCACAGTATGTTGAAAAATATGAAAAAAGTAATGTTGTGTTAAAATAATATGAAAGAAATCTTTAAAATTAAAAAAAAATTTTTTTAAAGTAATGTTAGTCAAGTCAAGTTATCAAAACTGCATTGTTTCATCGAAACAGTGTTAAAATCACAAACTCTCCATTTAGAGTTTGATTCTTGAAGAAAACTCAATTCATTACAAATGAATGAATATTTTACCAAGTTATATAGTTTTCCATACATAAACGTGTATCTTACAGTTCCTTTGTGAGAGAATTACGCACAAATTGCAGTATTTTATCTGTTTTATGTGCACTGTTGGAGGAGCCTGTGACCTATGTTTTTCATTGACATATCTACACTGTAGCTAATGGGCATATGCCATAAATCCTTGAAACTTGAAACTTAAAATGATCAGAAACTGCATTGTCTCACTGAAAACAGCTCTAAAGAAAACCCAATTCCATACAAAGTACTTAACTTTCTACCAGTTGTAGAGTGGTGCTTACTTCAAAAGTGTATCTAAAGTTGCATCACTTATGTGACATACAAGAATAGTGTGTGACAGACAAAAGATGTCCTGTATGGGTTGATTGCGCACGGACATAAACGCTAGTAAAGTCTAATCTGACGGGAGAGACCCGCTGTTGCTGACGAGTCGACACGTAGCTCTGCATGTTCCCTACAGCTGCAGAATGATATCCCCTTTAGCGCAATACCGCATCAGTTGAGAAGGGTGGGGGCTACCTGAGCGGATGTAACACCTGTATGTGAGGGGGAGGGGGGTGGCTGAGGGGGTGGGGGCTACCGGGAGAGATGTAACACCTGTACGCGATAACACCTCGAACAAAGGGGCTCATTAGCATATCAAAGGGGGCTCATTAACATAATTAGGGGGCGGGACTTAGAAGGTGTGACCTGTCACTTTTTTATGCATACTAATGTGATTGAAGCGGGATTGGTAACACTACTATGATCTTAAAATATATGTTGTATATATTTTTTTTAAATGTTTGCATTTTTAGTAATCATTATTTGTAATACTTTCTGCTGACACTAGGTGGGGCTGTGCCCGTCAGCGATGCTTTCTATTTCTTTCTCTCTGTGTATAAAGTAATGCAGCAGAAGACGTCACAATGACAAAATTACCGAGCGACGGATGTAAATAACAATGTTGAAACCTTACTTTGAGTCGGTATGTTGCGCTTTGCGACAGGTCCAATGTTAAAACCAAAACCAGGAAATGTGTAAAATGGTTGTATTGTCTGTTAAATCTGCACTCCTTAATAAAGAAATTAAAACGAAACAAAAAGAACAGGGAGTATCCTGATTGGATGAGGAAAGTAGAGATGGCAAATCCGGATCCTTTACGGACTCAGGGTCTTCTGAGTCAGTCATTGAAGAGATCCGGATCATACGAGTCATTTGAGTCATATGAGTCAGCATCACCAAGACCGTAGAAATCCTATCGGTGAAACCGAAAAGTTGTTGCATTTCACGAGCATATTAACTGACGTTATATTAACCTCCGCTACACAGTGTATTTTGCTTTAATAAAAATGTTGATCACAAAAAAAAGGGTTATTTTGCGATTGGCAAATCTGAGTCTGCTGTTGACTCGTGCATGAGGACGAGTCTGCTGGATCTCTGGATCTGCTGCTATATGGCTACGGCTCTGAGTCCGCACGAGTCTGCTCTGCTGTGTTTTGCACAGTGAGTCAGGATTTGCGAATCTGAGTCTGCTGTTGACTCGTGCATAACGACGAGTCTGCTGGATCTCTGGATCTGCTGCTATATGGTTACGGCTCTGAGTCCGCACGAGTCTGCTGTGTTTTGCACAGTGAGTCAGGATTTGCGAATCTGAGTCTGTGAAGTTCCGCTGACTAACTCGTAGGCTGCTGGTCTCTCTCGATCATTGACCTGGATTCACGGATCCCGCGATTTTGATTAAGTCCATTATGTTTCCGGCTCTAAATGAAGTTTCAGTGTAGACTTCTAACAAAATTGTCATGTTGTGCAACAGTCTCCTGCGTGTAATAGCTGCATTTCCAATGAGGATCTTACTTGGCAAAACGTTTATTTTGAACATAGCACACAAAAAGAACAAACAATGACAAATGATAGAAAATTGCAAAACAGTTAGAATATATAAAATGTCTTAATTATACAATTATTATTATTAAACATATAATTATATCTAATCATATGCCCCCATATTTTCTCATGGACTGCGTAATCATTGCAATACTGGTGTTTGTATGTGTTAAATGTGTGTAAAGTGGTGTCTTTTGCTTTAATAAACATATTGATCACAAAAAAAAGGTCATTTTGCGATTTAGCTAATCTGAGTCTGCTGTTGAATCGTGCATGATGACGAGTCTGCTGGATCTCTGGATCTGCTGCTATACGGTTACGGCTCTGAGTCCGCACGAGTTTGCTATGTTTTGCACAGTGAGTCAGGATTTGCGAATCTGCGAATCTGCGAGTCTGCTGTTAACTCGTGCATAATATAGCTGCGGGAGCCGGGTGCTGGAGGAGGGGCTATGCTCGTGCACATGACGAGTATGGATCTCTGGATCTGCTATGCTATTACGGTACGTCTACACAGCAGCGTTAAAAAAATCTTGGAGGTGGGTATCTGAAGCTTGAGGATTTTTTGCGAGCAACCAATCACATGAATCTCCCGCCCGCGACATACGAAGCAAAAAAGCCCGAAGTAAACTGGATATAAACTCCCAAAACAGGCGAAAACCTACCACTGTCTCTGCCACCTCCCTCCATGCCTGGCTCCTCCGGTTTATATCCCGGTAGGTCTGGTCATAAAGCACCCGGTGATTGATTCCCTACCGCTAATTTCTCCTCCATTTTTTGGAATATGAGGAAATGACCTGCGGTATGTCTCTCCCAGCTTACACGCCGTTTGATTGGCTAGAGCTTGAACTGTCAGATTTGCGTACACGGGATTTGATTGGCTGACGCTTCCACCTCAGCCTCAAAAGTTGAACATTGTTCAACTTTGAATCCTCAAAATCCTGAAAATCTCCGCTTGCCTGCCCACAATGCATTTCGGCGAAAAGTGAGGGAAAGTGACGTCACCCCATTCAAAGTGAATGGGCAGAAGCGTTTCAAGATTTTTTTAACGCTGCTGTGTATACGCACCTTTACGGTTAGGAGCCGTCGGCTCCTCTGAGTCCCCACGAGTCTGCAGGAAGTTTCACTGATCCGCGTCCCCTCCCCTGAGCCAAACGATCACTTCTGGCAGCTATCCTACTTGCTAAAGGGTAGATGGACTGGGGTACGTTGTAATGTGATTTTACATGTTATAAAGAGAGTAGCGAGTGACGCAATTTATAGTTTTAATTTGTACGTCACACCAAGTGTGGGACTCAAAGGACTCGGGTTAATGGAGAGGGGAGACTCGTCACGACCAGCTCATTTCTCGGATCCGGGTTAATGATCCGGATGAATCAGGACTCGCCCATCTCTAGAGGAAAGTACGAATTGGTTACCTGATTCTGCGCCAAGTGGGAATGCTAATCCATTGATCTCTAACCTGTAGGTTTGACTCCTCGTCTCAGTTGGGTTTTCCAAATAAGCAAAGTTTCTTCCAATGAAATCAAAATTCAAGTCAAAAGTCAACTTTATTGTCAATCTTCCAGTTTGCGTGTACAGACAGAGATCGAAATACCGTTTCGACTCTTGTTCTTGTTTAAAATACTTCCACATGCACTGAGACGAAACCAAAGACTTGCTGTCCTCTTCTTCACTCATGTTGTTGAACTAAACATCTGAACGGGAGACTACAATGGAAACTCACAGGGGGGCCAATGGAGCTGAGATCTTGCTGCTTATGCTTTGCTGTGGCAAAACTGGCTGGATTAAATCAAACAAAACTCTAAACACATTTCAGCTCAGCACACAATCTGCAATTCAACTCGGCACTTTATAAAACACTGCACTCAGATCTCTGAGTAATACATAGGGGCGGTTCTAGGGGGGGGGGGGGGGGCCAGTGCCTAAAGAAAAAGAAAAAAGTTTATGATTAAACGATTTCTTGGCTGACGGAATAGGCGGAACTAAAGATATTTGTCATTCTAGTTGGACCCATTAGAACAGGGGTCTCCGCATAATTCCACTGGGGACAGGGGGGACATTAGATATTTTAATGAGATATGGACCGCAAAACAAAAATGTCCCTGGTTTTCATTTTTAAAATCAAGTCACCGAATGCAAGTAGTCGCCTTAGCTTATTTTGTTATGAGATGTGAATTACTGTTCAATTTAGTTGATGTAATAATCGTTTGGTTTCTTTACATTAAAAACAAGTTACAATTTTCAAAAGGTCTTATGTTTTTTTTCGGGGGGAGCCCTTTTTCCAGTTTAGAGCAATAGCCCCTCCAAATGTCTGTGCACGTCCCTGAGAGTCATTGCGTGCCTATTGATTTGAACACGATCCATGTATCCATCATTTCCTGGTCTTCTCTAAAGAAGAGGGACCAATGAAAACGTTGTCATGTTGCCGTTGTTCAGCATGGAAACATTCATTAGCTAACAATGACATTATTGTTCTATTAATATAAAAGGAGGTCAGGTACTCTTTAAAACAGCTGCTAGTTATGGGTACTTTTTACTGAAGTACATTTCAAAGCCCATACTTCTTTACTTTTACTTGAGTAAAGAAGTTTAGTCAGTCAATTTAATTTCAAACCTTTATTTAAACAGATTGGTCCCATTGAGATCATAGATCTCTTTTTCAAGGGAGACCTGCAGCATATAGGTTCCACATAAAACATAAAACAATAAAGGACATCATACATTATATTTACAGGATACATTTACATAGTTATAGACATTTACAAGTACCCATAGTATCAACGAGCATTTAATTTAGCCTAGCTTTGTACTTCTACTTTTACCAGAGTATTTTAAACACGAGTATCTGTACTTCTACTTGAGTAAAGGATGTGTTTACTTTTGCCATCTCTGCCCACACGGCTGTGAAAGTAGGGGAGAGATATACCTGGATTCACGCCAGCCATTGCAAAAAAGTTCCATCACCAGAAGGTCCCATTCAGGACACCAGGTAACCCTTTCACGCCTCCGGATGATCAGTACCCGTCCTCCTTTGGTTCCTGGCGGTCTTTCAAGGGATCCTGTTCGTGAAGCTGTTTGTGGTGGAAATGTACCGAGACAAACTAACAGATAATAATAAAATGGTGAGGAAACCTTTCCGTTATACTGAAATGAAGATTCGTGGAATAAGACGGTCTTTTAGAGAGTTTATTCTTGCAAGAAATAAATCATTACAGAGTCAAGCAGTCTGCATCAGAAGGTCTGCAGAGGGTCTTATATCCTCATTTTCACACACAAGAAGAAGAGGAGGGGCTGAGACATACAGAAAAGATAAACATACTATATAGATGGAGCGTCTTATTTTGGACAGTTTGAAACGCGAGGGTCGTGATTGGCTCGTGCACGTTCCGTGATCGGCCCGAGATCGGCCCGAGATCGGCCCGAGATCGGCCCGTGTTGAAGAGCCGGCCCCCAGTCTGACTTGATACCGCCCCCGTGATAAATAAATGTAATTATTGTGAAGCCAGCTGCAATGGATCATTGATCCACCAGGGGGTGCAGTGGGGTTCCACACTGGAGCTCATGTGAAATCAACTTCAATACAATAAGCTGGATGTACAGTATGTCTGGTACTAATGTATAGCGGATCTTTGTTAAGATCCATATGTCACGGATAGGATCATAGTCTGTGCTAAATAAGACATGTAATCATTTACAAAACATCACCATGTTGTTATTTAACAAAATAATGTTGTTTAGTCGAAAAAAACGAACGAGCCGGCTCTCCCGATTTTTAATCCTAATTTAATCATCATCTTCACCACGATCATTGATGTTTATGTTCGCCGAATTGACATGAAATCACTGACAAATATGAATATTCTGTATTCAACTTCATTGAAACGATCAGGATGGGTGTTATTTTTAATCATAGATAACACGGCAGGGTCCGTTACAGTTTGTTTTCATCTGATTTCAAATGTCTGAAGTTAATAAATACATTCTCAGTGTTCAAGTCAATAATAGTCATATAAGAAAAGTACTGATCTAATAACAGAGATTTGTTCTTGAATCAACTTTTTATGGAAAATGTTTATGTAATTTTATAAGGACTTTTCAATGTTCGACATCGCTCATGTGAAATCAACTTCGATACAGTAAACTGGATGTTGTGGTGCCGAGAGACGGGAGTCGGAGGCGGGGTATCAAAAGTGCTAAACTTTTATTTAGCATCTGAACACACTTGTAAACAACTTCATGCCGGGAAGCGAAGACCGGCGGAAACAGCTGGTCTGGTTCACTAAAATGTCCGTGCGGAACAATACCCCAACCCATAGATCCGTGGGTGAATAATGTCAATCACCACAATGTACAGTATGTCTGGTACTAATGTGTAGGTTACTCTGAGTGACAAGCTTACAGTTAGTGAAGTAACACTTTTTTTTTGTGAGTCACGACCTGACTGTTTCATTCTAACATAACGGCCGCTCCAAATATGACTGTTTCCACTCGGACTTCAATACAGCAACACCATTGTTTGGTTTCCATGGTAGCGTGTCTCTTTAGTAGCGTGCACTCCTTTCCTGTAAATTACAGGTCCAGCCAGGCAAAACAGTAATATGAAATATGAACGTTAGTTTTTAACTGAAATGATCAAATAAAGTCAAAATGTCAGTGTTTACAAACATTGACCATACCGTTCACCAGCCCCCACCCATATGTTGAATATAGCCTACTCTTTGTTTAAAACTAATTGGCCATCGGAATGTGTGTGTCCACACATTGTGTGTGTCTTCTCCAGCAGTCTGTAGGTTTGTGTTCGCATATTTATGCTGTCGCAGTTCCTGTTCTTTCTATCGCGCATTGCCGGTATGAAAAGGTCTGTGCCGGAAATATCAAGATAACACGGCAGGGTCCGTTACAGTTTGTTTTCATCTGATTTCAAATAAACAAAGTCTTGGCTTTCAGAATATTAAACTTGTTTCGGCAAATTTAGGTGATAAATACAACTATGAAGCTTGTAACGGCATAATTACTTAAGCGGAGAACGGAGTAATGTAACGTTACAGCAGGCATAACAACAGCCGGTGTTTATTTTATTATCGTTGACCGGCGAAAAACCGGTTCACCTACCCCCCTCTGAGTGAATACCTTCACATCTTGTCACAAACTTTTGGAAGAAAAGACTGACCCAAGATATCTTGGTTTGATTTGGAGAAGGCTTTTAAAGCCTATTGTATACTAACTCTTCCCGTCAAGAATATGAATAGAACTTAGATAGATCACTTCTGCAAATGAATAGCTAAAAATATGTATTTCTTAATAAACTAAATAGGCCACCATTGGTAGCAGTTCTCATTATTACTTCTCAGTAACTGCTCCCCTTAAATTAAATGTATTCTGTAGATTTTGGGGATTCATTAATGCATTTATTGCCATCACCATGCTTTTTCAAGACTCTTTTAAATTCTATCATTTTATAAGGACTTTTCAATGTTCGACATCGCGTGAAACAGAGGATTAGTTTCGACATTCTGTATTCCTTGCTTACTTCCTTAAACCTTTTCTCCTCCTTATCTCTTTCATGACTTTTTTTTTAATGCCGGTGTTTATTTTATTATTATATATAGTCGTTATTAATTTGTTTTAAAGCTCAATAAGGAAGATTTAAACTTTCACACACGTTGACCGGCGAAAAACTCTGCCCGGTTCCTTCGGCCCCCACCACGTTGAATAAACAGAAGGCTGCTTTTGTGGAGGAAGTACTGTATGTTGATTTTTGACATGTAAATGGGTACCTACCCCCTCTGAGTGAATACCTGTTGTACCTGTCCGGGGCTAAGCCCATAGGACGATGCTCTGATGTCATCACCCTCACACATTTGTCATATGTTTACAAAAAACGATGTTAACACTTTCTCGTTCTTAATATATGCTATATTTAGGGTCGATATGTGTTGAATTTACTTTAAAATAGCAGATCACTGTGATTCGGCTTAGTGAACGTGTGTCTCTTGTCCGCGGCTCCTCCGTGCAGAGAGGCCCCCCCCGTTGACAATTCACGAGCGTCTAACTCTCTCCCCCCTCCCCCGTCGCACCTTCTAACAGAACCCCCCACATATCAAATCCCAATTTAACTGCTCTGGAGCAGAAATGAAAGAGTTTTAAAAATGTTTACGTTTTGGTAAGTTTTTAGGGAAATGTTGTAATATTGTTGGCCTTAGGTGGGAGCAGAATTTCTGTATTTCTACTCACATTGTCTGAATAAATATATTGAACAACTAAGGGTTCATTTGCAGGATTGATTGCTTACTTAGCCCTATATCAGTATTAGCATGAAAAATAATCACACATCACTCATATTTGTTATGGATAATCATTTATCATTTATTAAATAGTAAGTTGCTTTGGATAAAAGCGTCAGCTAAATGCAATTTATGAAAGCCTCACTCAGGATTTTTTTAACAAGTGTTTTTATTGCTCTTGGGGCATTAAAAACAAGATTTTCACTTTAGTTTTTTATATAATATCTGCATTTTCTCTTGTGAAAAACTAAGTCTTAGTTTGGCCATAGTTATTTAATATATAGCGCCATCTCCTGGTTAAATCCTGAAATTGAAAATCTGGCAACGCCCTCTTGGAAAATAGTGGGAGGGCTTAACATTCCCAGATACTGGTCTTAGGCAGGTAACTGGCTGGTAGTAGGCAGGAAGCTGTATGCTGGAGTCCGAAATAAGATGCCCCATCTGTATAGGATTCTTTTAAACACATCTGCTAGGAAATGGAGAAACATCATGTCTATATAGGGTTGCAAAATTCCGGGAATTTTCAAAGATGGAAACTTTCCACGGGAATAAACGGGAATTTATGGGAATAAACTGGGAATCTTCAAAATTGAAGGTTGGCTCTTCATAGGGAACCTAAATATAGTTGGGGAAAGTATATTTTAGCATAATCTTGACTAAAACAAACGGATGCCATTCAAGTACACTTAAATATTCATGCCATAGCACTGCTTACTGCATGGCTATTGAGACCACACCCCTATACAGGCACTGTGTATTCCTCCATCACATGCACAGATGAGTAATATTTAACTCAACATTCCTGTTTTTGTTCTTCAATGAAACAAATAATTGTTCAATAAAATAATTACAACTTGTTCTGTTCTACTTAAAAAAAAAATCTGTTGAAATTTCATGTTTTTGTGTTTAATTTTGCATCGAATATTCCAAAATTCCCCAGCTTAACTTCCCATGGAAACTTTCCGGAAATTTACCGGAAATGTTCCGCCCTTTGCAACCCTATGTCTATACTCTACAAAAGATAAGACCATTAACCTCTAACACCATGTATGACTCATTTAGGACAGTTGATGCTACCTGTTAGAAATAGCTTGAAAAAGAAGAACAGATGGTGAATTTGAAATGCTCCCTTAGCATGATACAATTTTCCATTACACTCTACACTTCTGATCATAATACATATTGATCACAAAATATAGAAGTTACATATATGTTATCATACAAGGTTCTACCTTCATCAGCATTACAAATTCACAATGATTCAATGTAATACATCACTGTGTATGATAGAACAAAAAAACATGTGCCATATTGCAGTCACTGGGATATATGAGCAAGCTAATCTGAATGAAATAAAACAAAAAGGTATTTAGGCAGATACATGCGTCCCTTTGTTTCAATGTATCCCGCTGCATGATTGGTTTAGGTGGGAATGCTAATCCATCGGTTTCTACACCTGTGGGTTTGACTCCTTGTCTCAGTTGGGTTTTCCTAATAAGCAAAGTTTCTTCCAAAGAAATTACTGTTGTTCTTTTTTAAATACTTCCACATGCACTGAGACGAAAAGACTTGCTGTCCTCTTCTTCACTCATGTTGTTGAACTAAACATCTGAACGGGAGACTACAATGGAAACTCACAGGGGGTCAATGGAGCTGAGATCTTGCTGCTTATGCTTTGCTGTGGCAATCCCTTTATTAGTCCCACAGAGGATACATGTACATTGTTACAGCAGAAAAGAGACAAAGACAGCTTCATGTTTCCTAAAGCATGCACACAACAAAGTATTAAAGATTAAAAAAAGAAATTATAATTTTTAAAAAGTTACACGTTTTACAAAATACCAGTTTTTAACAGCATATATATATATATATAATATTGCCTAAAGGAAGCGTATATAATGTGAACACAATAGGTCCAAGCTCTGAGCCCTTATGCTTTGCTGTGGCAGAACTGGCTGGATCAAATCAAACAGAACTCTAAACACATTTTCAGCTCTGCACACAATCTGCAATTCAACTCTGCACTTTCTAAAACACTGCACACGGTTCTCTGAGTAACACACAGAGATCTGACATATTCACCTGTCAGCCATTTTCAACACACTGCCATTAAACATGCTACACATATGAGCCAATGAACAGATACACATGCCAGCTGACCGTTAACGCCTGGCTGCTTTACTGCTGACTCATCAATCAGGATATAAGTACAACAAATGGATATTTATTTTATTAATGTGTTTTTTTATTACAGAGCTGAGAAAATAATATTTAGTCTTAAAGTTACGTGAAAAAAATATAATATCCTCTACGATTATGAAATACACAAGGGAAAAAAACAAGATTTAAGTTGTTAATTAATGAGAAAAGCACTCAGAAAATAAGACATCACCAAGTTTAAGGGGATAGACTATACTTCTTTCAATTTAAATCCAAGGTACATTGGTGCTTTCATCAATCCAGTGTTTCAAGGCTCAAAGCGTGAAGGAATAATAATAGAGCTCGAGATTGGGAACATTAAGGCCTCAACTGTTTTTGTCATATTGTAGAACTTTGTATCTGATTCTTGGGTATTGGTTTTCCAAATATATTTTGAAATCCTATTCTGAAGTTTGTCCCAAAAACCGTCTGGTGGAGATAAAGGTAACATACTAGCTAAGAAATGGACTCTTGGTAGAACATTCATCTTTATGATTGAAATTCGTCCTGCTAAAGAAATTGTTATATTAATCCACTTTTTAGGTCATCTTTAATTGTTGTATACATTCTTTTGTAGTTCTTTGCTACTATTGTGTCTAATGAGGCATATATATCGATTCCCAAATACTTAAAGTGTTGGACGATCTGCAATTCTGTATTTAGGTTTAGTTCAGCCATGGCACTATTGAGGGGTAAAAGACATGATTTATTCAAATTGATCTTGTAACCAGATATTGAACTAAATTGGGTAAAGATATTTAACAGCTTAGGAAGCGTAGTTGGTACCTGTACCTCGTCCAAGTACAGTAGTAGATCATCCGCATATGATCTGTCTCTTTTACAAATGAAAGCTCAGCGCAAGTTCAATCAGGAAGACCAAGCTCTTCATTCATATTACATGTCATTTCAATTCTCTCTCCTCCATTAAGTGATCGGGGGCGTCACTCTCAGCTAACCAATCACTCTCTCCATTCTCACAAGCCTATCGTTGCACCCGCTAATCCCTTTAAATCTGCTCTTCCCTCTTGTCAGCTGTCATTTCAGGTGACAATACGCAACCCTCCTCCACCCCTCTCGCCTCCCGTCTCCTTCAGGACCAAGCTAAACCTTCTCCCTTCAGACCGGTCCCACCTACTTATCACCACCACCAGTGTCTAGACCCCGGGGGGTTTCATCGGAGCGGTTCTTCCCCTCCTGAATGATTATTGTTCTGGAAATCTTAGACTAGTCAATACTCAGGAGATATACAATTAGAATGATCAATCAATAAAATGGTGGAAACAGAGTTGTCTTTCTGGATCTTTATTTGAAGCTTCAAATAAAGCACAGGTCTCACGGAGTACAGAGTATTCTGGAAGAGTGCGCACAGAGACAGGAGTGCGTATAGGTTTTATAGGATCTTGACAGTTCACAGTTCAACAACACTTCGTGACCTGTCACTATGGGAGGGCTGGATGGATAGATAAGCTACGCCCGCTTTCCAGAGGAACAGAAACCATACATTGGCAATGTAGTAAATCAGGAACTTAGCTAAAACAGGAACTGGTTTAAGACAGATGGAAGTGTTGAAAGTTTAACACATTGGGTTAAAGCCAGGTACAAGTGAGGACAGCAGGAAGTCATTGTGAGGTCACGACAGATATAACCAAGAAATTAGGAACTCATTGTAAGACAAGGAACAAACACAGGAACTTGTTGAGACACTTCTTCACCCTTTGCTCACGACACTGTGCCTCACCCCAGACATCCTTAAGGCTAGTTATATGTTGAACAGAGGGCATGGATTAAAATACATCCTCATGGAACAACTGCATAGCATTTTACCATTAGGGAACACATAAAGTTGGTTTGCACATCATATAAGTTTACACTACATATAGAGTTTGCCATTACATATAAAGTTATAAGTATGCACTTGTATAAAGTTTTCCACTACATTATCCTGCAAACTGGGGCCTAGTCGCCAAACACCATTCCATTCACCCGTTATAATTCTGGCAATCATTATTACATTCATATTATGTGTCCCGGTAATAAATATGTATTTCATACATCAACGTCTCTCCTGATGAACTATCTGTTTTACTTCTTTGGTTAGTCTTATTTTCTGTGCAAGCGGTTCTAGAGAAATTGCAAACAGAAGTGTGGAGACAGAGCAACCTTGCCGTGTGCCACGTAGAATTGGAAATCTAGGTGACCACTGATTGCCTGTCAGAACCATAGCACTTGGATTATTATATAGAATCTTCAACATCCTGATATTATCTGATGAGAATCGGTCATTTTGGTCTTTCCCCTTCTTGTGTGTGAGAGAAATTATAGCTGTATTGATATCCTTTTGGAAATATCCTTCTTTGAGTGCTACATGAATCATTTCCAATAATATTGGTCCTAAATCATATATATATTTATTTACGAGTTGCATAAGAACTGGTAAGATAGCAGGGTTTCCCACACATAGACTTACTTGGGCGGGCCGCCCAGGTATATTAACAAAGTATAATTCGCGAGCCATTTAGGTTTAACCTGTTAAGCTCTGAGCCTGTTTTTCAGGTCTCAGGCTCGAAAATGTCATTCCTCACTGGGACTCTGGTTCTGGACCAGCTTGCAGGGTCCAGGAGTTCTTGGAGAGAAGGAGCGCTTCCTGCCGCAGGACTCGGGGATGGGAGTTCCTGAACATGGAGAAACAGCTTCAGTTATTATGCTCCAAATATCTGGAACAAAGTCACAGAAAGAATGTGTCTGCAGCTCAGAGTCCTGCTGGGAACCCACACATGTTGAGGAGCCCAAAGTGTGATGAGAGAAATGTACAGTACGGGTCCCCAGCACATAGAAGCTGCCGGATGCTAACCTGCATATGTTGGGAGAGCTTTACAGATCAGGGAGGAACTAAGTACATTTACTCAAGCACTGTACTTAAGTACAATGTTGAGGTACTTGTACTTTACCTGAGTATTTCCATTTTATGCTACTATGTACTTCAAATCCTCTACAGTTCAGAGGTACATGGTGTACTTCTACTCCACTACATGTATTTAATACCTTAGTTACTTCACAGATGTGGATGAATGATGTGAAATATAATCAAGTGTTAAATCAGACTTTAGTTCACCTGGAGTAAATCCACAAGCTACCCTGTAGTATACAAAGTCATTCAAACTAGCTGCACCTTTACCAGCTTTGAGAACACTTTCATGATCAATCATTATAAAACATATCATATATATTATTCTGAAATGGACCAATCTGCACAACGACTACTTTACTGTCGCTACTTTCACTATATTTGATGATAATACTTTTCTACTTTTACTTGAGGAACATTTTGAATGCAGGACTTTTACTGTAACAGAGTATTCCTACACTCTGGTACTTCTACTTTTACTCAAGTGCCAGATCTGAGTACTTCTACTTTTACTCAAGTACAAGATCTGAGTACTTCTACTTTTATCAAGTACAAGATCTGAGTACTTCTACTTTTACTCAAGTACAAGATCTGAGTACTTATACTTTTACTCAAGTACAAGATCTGAGTACTTATACTTTTACTCAAGTACAAGATCTGAGTACTCATACTTTTACTCAAGTACCAGATCTGAGTACTTCTACTTTTACTCAAGTACAAGATCTGAGTACTTCTACTTTTACTCAAGTACAAGATCTGAGTACTTCTACTTTACTCAAGTACAAGATCTGAGTACTTCTACTTTTACTCAAGTACAAGATC
The DNA here is from genome assembly GCA_012861695.1 of Trematomus loennbergii. Taxonomy (NCBI): domain Eukaryota; kingdom Metazoa; phylum Chordata; class Actinopteri; order Perciformes; family Nototheniidae; genus Trematomus; species Trematomus loennbergii. The sequence goes on along the minus strand of JAAOOA010000489.1, from coordinate 975,289 downwards.
TGAGTACTTATACTTTTACTCAAGTACAAGATCTGAGTACTTATACTTTTACTCAAGTACAAGATCTGAGTACACATACTTTTACTCAAGTACCAGATCTGAGTACTTCTACTTTTACTCAAGTACAAGATCTGAGTACTTCTACTTTTACTCAAGTACAAGACTGAGTACTTATACTTTTACTCAAGTACAAGATCTGAGTACTTATATTTTACTCAAGTACAAGATCTGAGTACTTATACTTTTACTCAAGTACCAGATCTGAGTACTTATACTTTTACTCAAGTACAAGATCTGAGTACTTCTACTTTTACTCAAGTACAAGATCTGAGTACTTCTACTTTTACTCAAGTACAAGATCTGAGTACTTATACTTTTACTCAAGTACCAGATCTGAGTACTTCTACTTTTACTCCAAGTACAAGATCTGAGTACTTCTACTTTTACTCAAGTACAAGATCTGAGTACTTCTACTTTTACTCAAGTACAAGATCTGAGTACTTCTACTTTTACTCAAGTACAAGATCTGAGTACTTCTACTTTTACTCAAGTACCAGATCTGAGTACTTCTACTTTTCTCAAGTACAAATCTGAGTACTTCTACTTTTACTCAAGTACAAGTCTGAGTACTTCTACTTTTACTCAAGTACAAGATCTGAGTACTTCTACTTTTACTCAAGTACAAGATCTGAGTACTTCTACTTTTACTCAAGTACAAGATCTGAGTACTTCTACTTTTACTCAAGTACAAGATCTGAGTACTTCTACTTTTACTCAAGTACAAGATCTGAGTACTTCTACTTTTACTCAAGTACAAGATCTGAGTACTTCTCTACTTTTACTCAAGTACAAGATCTGAGTACTTCTACTTTTACTCAAGTACAAGATCTGAGTACTTCTACTTTACTCAAGTACAAGATCTGAGTACTTATACTTTTACTCAAGTACAGATCTGAGTACTTGTACTTTTACTCAAGTACAAGATCTGAGTACTTCTACTTTTACTCAAGTACAAGATCTGAGTACTTCTACTTTTACTCAAGTACAAGATCTGAGTACTTATACTTTTACTCAAGTACCAGATCTGAGTACTTATACTTTTACTCAAGTACCAGATCTGAGTACTTCTACTTTTACTCAAGTACAAGATAATCTCCACGCAGTTTTTAGGGGGATAGGTATCTAATCATCACTCAATGTTCTGGGTAAACCTGTGGAGTGATGAGGCCCGAGCCTAGACGCCAACCTCAAACTATATGCTGATTCTAATAAACATATCAAGAAACACGTGAGTTGTCGGACTGAACTACATTGTATTCCGTGTTATGAATAATGATGATAACCTAAAGAGAAACAGTCAAAATGATGAAGAGAGAAAAACAAGAGTGTTGTTTTCCTCTGAGGACATGCTCCATGAAAGAGTTTCATATCTTCATGAATGGAGGATATTCAGTACTCACAGTTCTTCTGGATCTTGGCTCTGATCGTCTCATCCTCTCTGATCCTGTAGGGATGAACACAATCCAACAGTTATGGATCCAGTTTAAAATAAGTGTTTGTTCTTTGAGTTAGTCAGCTTCAGAGTCTAAAACATCCCATCAAAAACACACTACCTTTTCCACTCTTCTGTCAAATCCCATATGTCTGGTGGAAAGTTGATTACTTACTAAATGTGGCTTTGCATTTTCAGCTGGCCTTCTATAGTTGATGGAAGAATGAAAGAGCCTGCAGTCAGTGGGTAACATCACTGATCTGTTGTGATTCCCCAGTGAGAGAAACACCTCCCTGTGTTTCATACAATACTGCTGAACCAGCAGAGACCCCTTACTGACCTGAGGGTCTCCAGTCTGCAGTCTGGACTCTCCAGAAGATCTCTCAGCAGCTCCTCTCCTGAATCCTGCAGATCGTTGAGACTCAGGTCCAGATCTCTCAGATGGATGTTGGACTTCAGAGCTGAGGCCAGAGCAGAACAGCTGATCTCTGACAAACTGCAGCACCTCAGTCTGAATAAAGAAAACATGATGAGGATACAAATCTGTTTATAATCCAATCAGATGTTACTCAACATTTAAATGAATGGGAGCAATAAAATCTGTCTACTTCAGAAAGTAAACTTCATCATGTGAAACTAAAATGACTTCAGATGACCTTTATTCAGACGTTATCATTTACTAAATATTAAATACATAGATTTACTTTTTACAACTAACATCTATTTCAGTTACTTCAAGAAACACTCAACATGTATGTCTGCAGTTCTTACTTCAGTACGTTAAAATGAAATATGAATAAAAGGACATTTACAACTCTTTGGATGTAAGTTATTAATGAATATAAATCAGGTTCAATCACAAAGTGAACATGTGAGATCTCCAGCAGTAACAGAGAGTCAGTGAACTGACCTGAGAGTCTCCAGTCTGCAGTCTGGACTCTCCAGAAGATCTCTCAGCAGCTCCACTCCTGAATCCTGCAAAGCGTTCCCACTCAGGTCCAGATCTCTCAGATGGATGTTGGACTTCAGAGCTGAGATCAGAGCAGCACAGCTGATCTCTGACAACATGCAGCGCTCCAGTCTGAGTAAAGAAAACATGATGTAACTTTAGAAAACAATGTTCCTGTTTGAAATAACTCCAGGTTTAATAATCTGTTTAGAGTTAAACAGGGTTTTAATGTCAGAGATGATGCAGAAACAATCCACTGATAATCTGGAACTATAACTTTGATCAGATGTTGAACAACTCCTTCATCTCCCTCACAGCTCATCAGTACTGACAGCATCTCCACTGACTCATGGAGCACAGAGTGAGTCTGTGGAAGCTCAAACACTCTCCCTCACACATTCACCTTCTCTCTGTTACTCTGATCAATATTCAGTCATTAGCAAAAACGGAAAAATAAAAATAACATTGTATTTGTTCAAATTCAGAAAATCATAAACACAAACAGATCAATATGAACTGCAGTCAGTGAACTGACCTGAGAGCCTCCAGTCTGCAGTTTGGACTCTTTAGTCCAGAACTCAGCAGCTCCACTCTGAATCCATCCAGAGGGTTCACTCAGGTCCAGATCTCTCAGATGAGAGGGGTCAGACTTCAGAGCTGAGGCCACGACTTCACACAGTCTCTGAGAGCCAACAGCCAGTAAGTCTATAATAAAACATATATTACAACATGTGTTAAAAAGAGGAAACATTATATTAACATCAAGCATTTGATGAAAAAAGATTTGACATGTTCTGATAGACATTTGCTGTTAGTCCATTTAATATAATATATAATAATATATGATAATAGAGTGTAATGAGTTGTCAGTGTGATCTGATCACATGTCTGTGCTCCTGCTGTCACTGACTGTTACCAAAAAAACAGAAATTAAATGAATCACTTGACAATATTAGAGATGTACATATTTAAATGTTAGTTATTACACGGCTTAGCTGAATACTCGATTCTGATTGGTCAATTCAGAACATGTGACACGTTGTTAATACAGTAGTACAGACCGCTGTCAAGGACTATAATGACCGTTGCTGAGGAGGATCAAGAAAGAGAAAGGAAAGGAGGTTAAAAGACAGAGCGCTGGATGTCAGATAAAAGAACAGAAGGCAGACAGGAAGTAAACACTAACAGGAACAAGTGTCGGCTGTTTTTCCCCATAATGACCGCCTCGCTGCACATTATCCCGCTCTTAATGTTCGGATGTGAATGATGGATGAAGGCTTCTCTGAGCATCTGAACATTTATGCGCACACAAACACAATTAACAAAACAATAAAGTTTCAATATGTTCAATTTAATACCATCAGATGTTCCCAGTATATCAGCATTAAGACATAACTCTGTTATTGGTGGGAAATGATATAGATCTGATTTTAAACTCTAAAACATTGTGATAAAAACGTTTAATGATAAAGAAACTACTAGAAAGTAATAATAATGCTTTCACTGATAACTGTAAGTCCTGCTGTGTGGTGTGATCACGAGCTGCTGTGAGAAACCTCTGAAGTACAGCAGCTGCACCGCCCTCAACCGTAAGACTTTACAGAGGGTGGTGAAAACTGCATCACCAGGACGGAGCTGCCATCCATGGAGGACCTTTACTCCCAGCGGCTCAGGAAGAAAGCCCTCAGGATTATAAAAGACCCCCATCACCCCAGCCACAAACTGTTCTGTCTGTGCCGTCTGGCAGGCTCAGGCAGAACAGTTTGTGTTCTGTAGCATCAGGACTAAAACAACCAGACTCAGGGACAGTTTCATCCCACAGGCCATAAGATTGTTAAACACCTGAACTTTTGAAAGAACATCCATAACATTCATCTGTTTGCAACTCATATATACATATATATCAATATTCTATCAATCAATAATTACTTGACTATTATAGATGTTGACTATTATAAAGACCAGTGGTTCCCAACCTGTGGGCCGCAGCCCTCTAGTGGTCCGCGAAGGCATTGCAAGTGGGCCGCCAAATAATCTTTATACAGAAGAAATAAAGATACAGTCAGTAGGATCACTTCAACATTTCACAACAAAAATAGGTTGACAACCAAATACCACCAAAAACACAACATGGCAAGCATATTTATTGTTCCTTTAATCCAGAGATGGAGTACTCGAGTGCCGATTTTCGGGACTCGTGACTCGACTCGGACTCGCGCACTGATTGAAACGACTCGGACTTGGACTCGTGAATTCTCGCGCATGATGACTTGGACTCGGACTCGTGAATTATCGCGTACGCTGACTTGGACTCGGACTCGTGAATTTTTCCCCCCACGATGACTCGGACTTGACTTGTACATTGACGCTCCGACTTGGACTCGGACTCGAGCAAGTTTTCTATGGAGTCTTATGTCCTCTATCCTGGTGTGTGCACCGGCTGCGAGGCGAGTTCACGTATTGGGCCCCGCTATTCCAGTCTAAAGATGTCCAGAGACACACCCCGCATCGTGCTGTATGCTTTCACACATTCTGCTTCCACATTGGAAAAGAGCAGCGCAAAATGCTCTATGTGGAAACAATATTGAAGAGAAGGCTCCGTAACACATTACTCTAACCCCTAGATTCCACCGGGTCCGTCTGCGCCGCGTTACGGTTGCGCCGCGGTTTTGGTCCGGCCTCCTCCGGCGTCATACCCTACCAGGCGCGTTTCAGAAGCATTTCAGAAGCGGAGAGTCTTGCCTGCCGGCTCGCAGTTTTGTTGATTTGGGCATATTTCCTGGACAGGCTACTTTGTACAGACAAAGTTAATAATAACTGTAATATTCCAGTTATAAACGACATGAATCAAAGATGTGTTGCTGTATTTTAGTGGTAAAAAAAATGCATTCATCATCATAATTATTCTATATATATAATTTACACAGTGCCTGTAAACCGGAGGAGAACGCTGGCATTTCTCCTCCTACTTGAAAGACTACGGAGGGATAGGGTCTGCAAAATTAGTTTGTGTGTGTGTATATATATAGGTCTATATAGCTCTGAACGTTCCACTTCCTGCCTGCCCGACCTTACGTTACGGCTGCGCCGCGACAAAAATAGGATTCGATCCTAATTTTAGAAAAGCCCTGCGCCGAGCCGCTTCTGGGACGCTTCTGGGACGCTTCTGAGCCGTAACGCGCCGCGTGTGGTGGAATAGCACCCATTGACTAGAGTGGCCGCGATCACCTTGAGCACCGCGGCGCAGCCGTAACGCGTCCGTAACGCGTCCGTAACGCGCCGCAGACGGACCGGTGGAATCTAGGGGTAAGGATCGAGTTCAGACATATAGGCTGTCTTGAACACTATCATCAGAGTAACGTGATCTAATCAATACATAAAGATTCAGCCATAACACGAAAGCACATGGCTACTTAACATGCAGAATGACGTCATTTTGCATGTTAAGTAGCCATGTGCTTTCTGGGGCTTAATCTTTATCGGTAAACCGATTTAACCGGTAAAAGTTCCTTCAAAATAAGAGTCCCGATCTTATTACTATCAAAATAAAAGTGCAAAACGAAAACTTTACCATAGGAAAATATTGGCATACAAATATAATCACTTCTCTAAAAAGGTAACTCATTTTAAACATAGTTTATTATATATAATAATAATAATATTAATATTAGTAATAAGCTTTATACTTGTATAGCACCTATTACAAGAATCGTAGCCAAACTGGCTTCACAGCAGTTCAATAGACAGATTAGTATAACATGACAGGATAAAAGCAATGTAGAGGAGCAGCTACATTTCAACACATATATCACTAAGATTAATACATGTGACTCGGACTTGACCTCTTCTCTTCTTAGGTGACTCAGACTTGGACTCGGACTCGAACACAGGTAATGATGACTCGGACTCGACTCGGACACTCCTTGGGTGACTCGGACTTGGACTCGGACACAGGTAATGATGACTCGGACTCGGACTCGACTCGGACACTCCTTGGTGACTCGGACTTGGACTCGGACTCGACTACGACTTCCCTTGGTGACTCGGACTTGGACTCGGACTCGAAGAGTGGTGACTCGAGAGTGACTTGGACTCGTGAATTGGTGACTGACTACAACACTGCTTTAATCCCACTCCTCGTTAGAGCTAATTATTTCCCATTTCATGGCGTGTTGAGCCACCCTTGATATTTTGTGGCAATAATTATTTTCAAAAGAAATTGTATTTTTTAAATATGTATTTTAGCCAGAAAAATAGTTGTATTTATTAACTGTGTGCGCTCTTCATCTAAAAGCCCAAATTAAATAGTAAAGGGTGTAAATGTAAATTCAATATTTGCCGCCAAATAATTTGCAAAACATTATGATTTGTGTGGAAACTTGAACCTCTCCTTTCCTTCTTCTTGATCCTCCTTAGCAACGTCATTACAGTCCTGACAGCGTCTGTTCTTCTGGATTAACAACGTGTCACATGTTCTGAATCGACCAATCAGAACTTTATTTAGCCTCCGTATTGTTTATGGTTGAATGTGTGCCACGAAAAATAAATTGATCTTAAGTGGGCCCTGAGTTGAAAAAGGTTGGGAACCGCTGATATAGACTATTCTGCACAATTTCTATTATATTTGATTTGATTTACTTGCACTATTATCTGTTTTATTGTGTTGCACTGTTGGAGGAGCCTGTGACCTAAGCTTTTCATTGTCATATCTACACTGTAGCTATGTAACATGACAATAAAAGCCTTGAATCCTTGAAGTCCTTCATGTGTTTGACATGTCGCCTCCATCACTCAATATGAAGAGAGGAACGCTTCTATTTATTATATAAATAAATAGAAGAACAGTGTTGGTTTATTTTGCTCTCAGTATTTAAACAGCAGAAATGTTATAGTGTTTATTTGAATAATTAAACTCCTGATCCACATTAGTTTATAAAGTTAATCACATCTGGACTTACTTGAACTTCCTGCAGTTCCTCACAGCTGGAATCAGTCTCGTCGTCCCTCATGATGTGTTGTACTGATCCAGGTCCAACTCATCCAGAACCTCCTCTGACATCTGCAGCATGTAGGCCAGAGCAGAGCAGTGGATCTCAGAGAGTTCCTTCTCTGATCTGTTCTCTGACTTCAGGAACTCTGTGATCTCCTGATGTACTGAGTGGTCCTTCATCTCTGTCAGACAGTGGAAGATGTTGATGCTCCTGTCAGGAGAGATAGAACTGCTCATCTCCTTCAGGTTGCTGATGGCTCTCTGGATGGTTTCTGGTCTGTTGTCTGTGCGACCCAGCAGGCCTCCTAACAGTCTCTGGTTGGACTCCAGAGAGAGGCCGTGGAGAAAGCGGACAAACAGGTCCAGGTGGCCATTTTACTTGAGGGATTTCTCCATGGCTCCCTTCAGGAAGACAGGCAGGGATGGGTAATCCTGATCACTGCTGTTGTTAAGTCTCTCTGCAGGAAGTCCTTCAGTACCTCTGTGTCTCTGTTGGTGTAACAGTGCAACATGTAGACTGCAGCCAGAAACTCCTGAATGCTCAGATGAACAAAGCAGTAGACTGTTTTCTGAAGATCACTCTCTCTTTTGAAGATCTGTGTACAAACTCCTGAGTGCACCAAGGCCTCGGTGACATCAAGACCACAGCGCTGCAGGTCTTCTTGGTAGAACATGATGTCTCCTTTCTCCAGATGTTCAAACGCCAGCCTCCCCAGCTTCAGAAGAACCTCCCTGTCAGCCTCCGTCAGCTGCTGTGGACTCGTCTCATGTCCCTCTTCATACTTCTGCTTCTTCCTCTTGGTCTGGACCAGCAGGAAGTGTGAGTACATGTCAGTGAGGGTCTGGGGCAGCTCTCCTCTCTGGTCTGTAGTCAACATGTGGTCCAGAACTGCAGCAGTGATCCAGCAGAAGACTGGGATCAGACACATGATGTGGAGGCTCCTGGAGCTCTTGATGTGAGAGATGATTCTGCTGGACAGGTCTTCATCACTCCATCTCCTCCTGAAGTACTCCTCCTTCTGGGCGTCAGTGAAGCCTCGTACTTCTGTTACCCTGTCCACACACTCAGGAGGGATCTGATTGGCCGCTGCAGGTCTGGAAGTTATCCAGACGAGAGCCGAGGGAAGCAGCTTCCCCCTGATGAGGTTTGTCAGCAGCACGTTGACTGAGGACTGCTGAGAGACATCAGACACAACCTCATTGTTTCTGAAGTCCAGAGAAAGTCTGCTTTCATCCAGGCCGTCAAAGATGAGCAGCACTTTGCAGACAGCCAGCTGCTCTGCTGTGACCTTCTGTAAGGTTGGATGGAAAACATGGAGCAGCCTGAGAAGACTGTACTGCTCACCTTTGATCAGGTTCAGCTCCCTGAAGGAGAGCGGGATCACCAGACTGACATCTTGGTTTCCCAAACCCTCGGCCCAGTCCAGAGTGAACTTCTGCACTGAGAAGGTTTTTCCAACTCCAGCGACTCCGTTGGTCAGGACCGCTCTGATGAGAGTCTGTTGGTCAGGTAAGGCTTTAAAGATGTCCTGGCACTTGATTGGAGTGTCATGGAGGGGCTTCTTCTTGGAAGCTGTCTCCAGCTGCCTCACCTCATGTTGGGTATTAACCTCTTCACTCTGGCCTTGTGTGATGTAGAGCTCAGTGAAGATCCTGTTGAGGAGGGTTTCACTTTGATCAGTTCCTTCAGTCACACGTTCACATCTCCTCCTCAGACTGAGCCTATGTTCATCTAAAACCTCCTGCAGACCACTATCTGCTGGAAGAGAAGGAAACATGAGAGAATGAGGGAAATGCTCTGAGAATCTAATTATAACAATAAAACAACAACAAACAGACTGAGTTTAAATGTTTTATAAACAGCTTACTGTCTATGCTCTACAACAGTATACCTGTTCAAAACAAATGAACCAGGAAGAGGAATAAGACGCTGCATGTGTTCGGCCTCTTACCTCGTACAGAGCTGGTCTGACTGGCTGTCTGCAGTCCAGCTCTGGTTCTGGATCTTTCTCCACACTGGGGACAGGAGGGGTCTCCTGATGGAGGTCTCTGCTCCCAGTATGAGGTGATGCACTGTCTGCAGAACCAGTGTCCACAGCTGGTAGAGACTGGATCCTTCAGGACGTCCTGACACAGAGCACAGCTGGACAGCTGCTCCTCCACAGGAACACCACTCTTCCTCTTCCCTCTGTGGAGATGAACACATCCTTTACAGCACGTCACATTAGTGGAGCTGATTCTCACCAATGGGCAGAGCGTCACAAACGTCACTCTCAAGATGAAATGTGTCACGCTGCACGAATACGCAGGTGACATGAATTTCACCTCTTCACTTTCTTGGTGTCTCCAGGCACGGATCTGGGTCTTTGCATTGACTCTACATGTAATCACACAAAGCTCTGTTATATCTGCTAATGCTAAACACAACCAGCTCACCAGGTTATCACTATATTAATAAACATCTTTAAAATACATATCATAAACATGCCCAAGTAGTAAATAATGTATTGGATGAGATATTTAGTTTTTAGTGAGTATTTATCAATATCTTTGCCATTTAAAACCTTTTATGCCACTGATACAAATAAAAAAAAGATCATTAAATGCATATTGAAATACCCTTAAACTCGAGCACCAATGATACATTTACACGTGACGCGCCTCGTCCCTTTACAACCAACCAATCACAATCTCCTAAACCTGCGCTCTTTAAAGCTGCAGATCTGCCGCCTCTGCCTCGCTAAATGCTTCCTCCACCACCCCAGCTTCCACCTGTAGGCTCGGGGTGGGGGGGGGGGGGGATAGGTATCTAATCATCATCAATGTTCTGGGTAAATCTGTGGAGTGATGAGGCCTTAGCCTAGACGCCAAACTCAAAACTATATGCTGCTTCTAATAAACATACCAAGAAACACAGGAGTTGTCTGACTGAACTAATGTTAGCTTGCTGTACTCTACTGCCTTTGTTCTGTACTATACTGCACACATGATATTATTAAAGAACAGTTTAATATATTAGATGATATAAGAACTGGATCCTCTTCAGGTCAGGTTACAGCAGAAACTCTTACTTTGTGTCTGAGGGTCCAGGTTCATTACTGAAGTCTGGAGGAAGCCAGTCTTTAGACCGATCACTCTTCAGAGACAGACAGCTGGGGACTGGAGACCCTGCTCTCTGTCTGTGGAAACAACACATGTTTTAAACATCATTAGTTCATTCAGAGAGCACATTTTGACTTCTGTCTGTATGTAGATTATTTACTATCGCTGATGACGCCAGGGATCAAGAGTTTAAACTTTGTTACTGTACTGTTACTAAGTTTCTTTACTGCGATCATTTGACAACAATTTAGATTATCAGATAACATAAAAACCAGTGTTTCCCCTATATACAAATTGCAGCAGCGCAGCCCAGCGCAGCGCAGCTGCTGAAATATGCGCGCCAGCCAGGTACCCACATTTTTTTTATTAATAAAATAATAATAAGTGGCGACCCTTTTCCATTTTTGATTATTTGTTATGTGGATTTTTAGTATTTGTGTTACTGTATGTTCAATAGAGGTGTATTTTTGCTAAATCTTGAGACATTGCCACTGTATGTACTGGCAGGGCCGATTTTTGGCATAGGCGACATAGGCGGTCGCCTAGGGCGCCAGATCTGGGAGGCGCTGCGCTGGTAGCTCGGTGAGGGGAAAAAAACATTTTTGACCATTGGCGCTCATCCTAATTATCGGCCTTGATGTAACAACATTCATAATTAAGTAAATGTAACACCCTTTTCACCCCGGTTACACTTTTCATTTGCCCTGTACGATGGGCGCTGTAAGTGATGAAAGTGGGGGGTGTTGGCTTATCAGGCGCCCGCAGCTCACAGCCAAAGTGCGAGCGTGGGAGCGAGAGAGCGAGCGAGGGAGAGAGAGAGCGCACCGGTACCGGCGCTGTTGTTATTAGCACCTGGTGCTAGCTGCGCTAACGGATAGAAGAAGTAGATGTTTCTACAACCAGGGTGGAGGAGAGCTCTCCTGTCAGACTGAGAGGCTCAGTGAGGTAAAGGACTCTCTGAGTGTTTAGATAGTTCACTTTAGTCTAAGTTATCTCAGTGGGTCTCAAACAAATATGTGTTTACAAATTATGTAAACACATATTTCCAAGGCACTCCTTTATAATTATTAGGATAAATAAAAACAGGTTTGAAATCATTGCAATGTATACTATAGGACAGTAAACCAAAATATCGTTTAAAGTTGGAGAGATACAAAAATATGCATGCATAAATAAATGTTAAGGTAAAATAAGATATAAATGAACAACAAAAATAAAATAAGTTATATTTATTTGTTATTGGCTATGGTAGGTTATTGGTTATGTTCACATACTTATTGATTATTAAAATGTAAACTGATCTTTTTCATATGGGTATTTAGAGTTGTACCCCCTAGATCAGGTCTCTAGTAATTGTGTGCTCAAAGTGCACCAGATTGAAGCATTTTACTTTAAAATGTTCAAAAAAAATCTTCCCGGGGGGGGGGGCATACCCCCGGACCCCCTCTTTTAAAGCTGCAGATCTGCCACCTCTGCCTCGCTTAATGCTTCCTCCACCACCCAGCTTCCACCTGTAGGCTCGGGGTGGGGGGGGGGGATAGGTATCTAATCATCACTCAATGTTCTGGGTAAATCTGTGGAGTGATGAGGCCTTAGCCTAGACGCCAAAATCAAACTATATGCTGCTTCTAATAAACATACCAAGAAACACGGGAGTTGTCTGACTGAACTAATGTTAGCTTGCTGTACTCTACTGCCTTTGTTCTGTACAAACTGCACACATGATATTATTAAAGAACAGTTTAATATATTAGATGATATAAAAACTGGATCCTCTTCAGGTCAGGTTACAGCAGAAACTCTTACTTTGTGTCTGAGGGTCCAGGTTCATTACTGAAGTTTGGAGGAGCCCACATAGACCAGTCACTCTTCAGAGACAGACAGCTGGGGACTGGAGACTCTGCTCTCTGTCTGTGGAAACAACACATGTTTTAAACATCATTAGTTCATTCAGAGAGCACATTTTGACTTCTGTCTGTATGTAGATTATTTACTATCGCTGATGACGCCAGGGATCAAGAGTTTAAACGTTGTTACTGTACTGTTACTAAGTTTCTTTACTGCGATCATTAAAGAACAGGTTAGATTATCAGAGAACATACAAGCTGAATCCTCTTCAGGTCAGGTTACAGCAGAAACTCTTACTTTGTGTCTGAGGGTCCAGGTTCATTACTGAAGTTTGGAGGAGCCCACATAGACCAGTCACTCTTCAGAGACAGACAGCTGGGGACTGGAGACCCTGCTCTCTGTCTGTGGAAACAACACATGTTTTAAACATCATTAGTTCATTCAGAGACACATTTTGACTTCTGTCTGTATGTAGATTATTTACTATCGCTGATGACGCCAGGGATCAAGAGTTTAAACGTTGTTACTGTACTGTTACTAAGTTTCTTTACTGCGATCATTAAAGAACAGGTTAGATTATCAGAGAACATACAAGCTGAATCCTCTTCAGGTCAGGTTACAGCAGAAACTCTTACTTGTGTCTGAGGGTCCAGGTTCATTACTGAAGTCTGGAGGAAGCCAGTCTTTAGACCGATCACTCTTCAGAGACAGACAGCTGGAGACTGAAGATGTGTCCTCTTCCTCATCTTTAAAACCACTCATCTTCTCCGTCTGACACACACACACACACACACACACACACACACACACACACACACACACACACACACACACACACACACACACACACACACACACACACACACACACACACCACACACACACACACACCACACACACACACACACACACACACACACACACAACACACACACACACACACACACACACACACACACACACACACACACACACACACACCTTTGTATTACTGAAATTAAGAGCTTCATATATTTATATAAATATTTTAATGAGGCCAATTGAGCAGATAGTATTACACTGGAAAACTAGAACAAACCTTTTTAGTGAAAAAATAATGAAGATTGTTTAGAAAATTCAGCAGTTTATTTAAAAAGCATGAGTAGGACACACCTTTTTGGTGCTGATTTTATATGAATTTGAATGACATTTTAGCTGAAGCCACTCTCACAAAAAAGTGTAAAAAATGTAAAAAAGTTGCAAAAACAACACACTTGTTTACTCCTGTTAGCCACAGATCAACACACACATGCTGTGTATCATCATATTATTTCATGTAATGTAATTTAATATAATGTCGGTCTGTTACCTGCTGGTATGTTACGGTCAGATCTCTGATCACCACGTGTTCATTAGGAGGTGTCTCCCCCTGCTGAAACACACAGGAACAACACGTGGTAAATACACACAATATGTTCTCAGTAAATGAACATTTCTCTAAAGCTTCACTTCATTAAATGCTTTAATATTACCAGTGGCCGACTGTAACTAAGTATATTTCCTCAAGTACTGTACGTTGTTTTTGTTTAATCCAATACATCTCAGAGGGAAAAATTGCACTTATTACCGACTACATTTATCGAACCCACATGGTTTCATCTAAATAACAAATGATCATTATTTCATTACAAATACAATGTTGGAGACGTGTCTAGAAAGGGAAAACAGATTTATGTATTAGAAATCATTTGCTTCTTTCCACCCGAGATTTACCTGGTGACCTTTGGAGGGGCCCGACCCTTAGGTGAGAACCTCTGGACTAAACCATCAAACTTTATATTAAGGAGTAAAAAAGCTGCTCGAAGATGAAAGCGTTTGTATTAATAATGTCAGTAATTATGACACACACACACACACACACACACACACACACACACACCACACACACACACACACACCACACCACACACACACACACACACACACACACACACACCACACACACACCACACACACACACACACACACACACACACACACACACACAACACACACACACACACACACACACACACACCACACACACACACACACACACACACACAACACACACACACACACACACACACACACACACACACCACACACACACACACACACACACCTCCATTTTGACTGCGCTGGGCTGTCACATGTTATGTTGCTTTGATGAATCAGAAAACAGGAAATAAAACAAGTTTACACCACTTGTAGAAGTCTCATTGGACTCTAGGACGCTGTTGTTCTGACATCCAGTAAAACAGAGTAAATGTGGATCTAAGGCGCCGTTTACACGAGGAGAAAACTGCTTGTATCTGCATAGTTTCGCGTGCGTATAGCCCTATTATTTACACGAGGCCGATAGAAACTGACCCCACAAACGATAACAGGTCCCAAGGTGTCCCTTAAATTCAAGTGTGTAGGTATTTAAGTACTCTAGTGTTAACATCGCATTAAATTGTTCCCTATTATATATATATATTTGTTTCTGGATTAATAACCCTGCTGCATGTATTGCATATATTACTGTATTTTTCCCAGAATATGAATGGCGTTTTTTGTTACTGGCACCAGGGAGCCATTGCATGTTCAAATTCAGACTGTTTGCAGTCAGTATAGAAACCTTGTCCGATCTACACAGATTAATGTACGGATTAAAAGTACATTATATTTAAATGTTTTTGATTTGCAGTACTTGAGTAAATGTACTTGTAATCCTTGACCACTAGAGGTCGGTGTTACATCAGTTTCTGCATTTAATCACAATCAAGGGCGCCGGAAGTGGGGGGGCCAGGGGGCCATTGGAACCCCACTTTTCAGCCCTGCCCCACATTTTCGCAGCGGCGGATGCCGTGGAACACTGTACAAATCCCGTTTCAATAATTCCCCTCTACTGTAAAGTCGCATCTAAAACGCGATCTGATATAGCTGTGTATATTTTGTTATGTTTGATTGTTATATTCAATCTCATTAGCTACAGGCTTTTTTAAGCTTGTAAAGCTCTCACTCGCCACTCTGCTGTTCCACAGCGCCGCTTCCCCTCCCTCTGCTGAAATTATGAATGTAAGGCGTATAGTAATCATAGATAACACGGCAGGGTCCGTTACAGTTTGATTTTATCTGATTTCAAATAAACAAAGTCTTGGCTTTCAGAATATTAAACTTGTTTCGGCAAATTCAGATGATAAATACAACTTTGAAGCTTGTAACGGCATATTTACAAGCAACGGAGTAACTTTACGTCACTGCAGGCATAACAGCCGGTGTTTCTCGTGAGTGTTTCCCCCGGAAACAAACACAATACACACAAACGCAAAAATACACAAACACACACGTATATACACACACACACTCGCGGCTTCCCCTATCTTCCCTTCGTACTATTTTGATCATTTGCTCCGCTAATAATCAATCAGATCGATCCAGAGAAGAGGAAACTTTAAAGGCCTTTTCTCAAAATGATGACTCTGTAACAGTCATTATATAATGTGACATATTTTGCTTAATATTTGGAGTAGCCTACAACAATCCTGATATCATTAGAAAGCTAGGAATCTCTTCTTTCCAACAGTGTATACAACTCAAAATGTGTCTTCGGGTCAATGCGACTGATTTCGATGGAGCAGCGTCACTTTGCATTAGGTAAAATAAAGCAGGCAGACATAACAGGAAGAATATGTACATTTTAACCCAATCAAATAGGACATTGTCACACCATTCAAATGTATCCATGTAAATTACAACCAATAAAAAAGCTTAGATGTTTATTTGTTACGTTGTTTACTTTATTTGTTACGTTGTTCTGTGTGTGTCAGCCGTTAACCTAGATAGAAAGAATATATACACTTGCAAACACGTCAGAAGAACCAGCGCAGAAGAAAACTATACAGTCAATCTAAACTTAAATTAACAACTGGAAGGTCACATCCCTGACATCCACGTCTCCGGAGCCTGGACCTTCATCAATCATAGAAACAGCGAAGCCAGATGAACCCAAAAGCAGCAGCTCTGCGGCCGCAGAGACTGTCAAAACCGCCGCCACCGCCGTCGTTGAACCGAAACAGGCTGGTTCCGACTGCATGGAGGTTTGTTGTCGGGACATTCAGACGGATAAAGCTGTACAGCTAACTGACCGCTAGATTATTTGGGCAAAGAGAAAGGTACTTCAACGCAGAATGGTACAAAAACAGAGAGTGGTTAATTATTTGCAAAACCACTAAACGGGCCTTCTGTGAAATATGCAGATTTGCTGCTGTCAAACGGCTTGTAACTTTCTCAAAATGTGGAGATGATAGCTTTGTTAATACCGGAGTTAATAACTGGAAAAGTGCCCAAGCCTCCTGGACAGCCACGAAAAGTCTCATTTCCACAGAGAGTGTATTAAAAAAAAGTGCGCTTTCTTCAGTCAAACACCAGTCAACATACAGCTTGTCAAACAACAGCGTATTGAGCAGGAAAAAAGAAGAGATGAAATGATGGAGCAACTGCGCTGTCTGCAGTTTCTAACCCGACAGGGCCTAGCAATCAGGGGCATGCGATAAGGAGAGCAATTTCCAAAAGAACTCGTAGCTGAGAAAAACCCCACTCTGAAAAGCTTCATGCTCACGGGAAATATGCATCATGAGACAATAATGAACTTATATATCTAATGTATCGGGAGTCTCTCACCACTATATTAACTGACATTTAAAAGCAATGCAAAACATGGAGTTATTGTGCTTCCAGCAAACATCCACTGATAAACTGCGATGTTAACAACCTCATGATAACCTCATATTTTTTTAACTGAGGATCTACCTGTGTTTAGTCTAGAAAAAGGTAAATGTGTGCATTTTATTATAAAGTTGTGTATATTTACAGACTGTTGCAAAAACTAAGAAACTTATAAACATCAGGTTTAAAACTAAAAGAGCTTTACAAAAAAGTAACACAATTAGAGAGTTTGGAGTTTTATTTAGTTATTAATTTACATTTTTGTCAAAGAGATGCTGATTTGAAACCGTTGATACAGTTACGGCATTTCCTGTTTCTGCCGGAGAGGGGAGTTTGTCCCAAAGCTTGCTGCTGTATCTACTCCCTCCATCTGACAGGAGGGAGCCTCGTGTGTCACTCCACGGAGTTCACTCCGTCACGGAGGGGGAGTGTGTAGGGGTAGGGTGTAGGGCGTGGTTTGGGATTGGGCCATACCACACACACTTTTTTGGCCCCCCCACTTCTAAAATTAATCCGGTGCCTTTTCTGTCCTGAAGAGGAATACATAGGAGCGAGAAGTACAGATTGAGTAAAAGTAGAAATACTCAGATCTTGTACTTGAGTAAAAGTAGAAGTACTCAGATATGTAGTAAAAGTAGAAGTAGCCTACTCAGATCTTGTACTTTAGTAAAAGTAGAAATCAGATCTTGTACTTGAGTAAAAGTACCAGAGTGTAGGAATACTCTGTTACAGTAAAAGTCCTGCATTCAAAATGTTACTCAAGTAAAAATAGAAAAGTATTATCATCAAATATAGTATAAGTACCAAAGTAAAAAGTAGTCATTGTGCAGAAAAAAGTGTACAACACTTGTAGACGTCTCATTGGACTCTAGGACGCTGATGTTCTGACATCCAGTAAAACAGAGTAAATGTGTTAAAAATAACTTAAAAGCAGATCCTGGTGACACTCACCCTGTTATTGTTGTTCTCCTCCTGCTCGTCGAGCTGAAAGGCGGAGGCGTGTGGCGCAGGGATCAAGGGGCACAGGTGCAAACCCCACTGCAGTCAGCATGTCGTTGTGTCCCTGAGACACTTCACCCCAAATTGCTCCGGTGGGATTGCCCACAGTATTGAGTATGTAAGTCGCTTTGGATAAAAGCGTCTAATAAGTGACATGTAATGTAAAATGGCGTCTGGCAGTCTCACTTCCTACTTCTACCCTATCTGCCGCGGTTAGTGCTAGATCGTATACCTCCTGGGTTTTAGGCGGAAGTGACGTAATCTGCCACCGAGGACAAGAGACGACGCTGGCTGCTGCCGTCTTCACACAAATAACCCCCTTAAAACCTGTATGATTTAGTTTTCACATGTTTATTGAAATGAATTCGTCCATCTCTTTATATTATAGTATTAAATGTATTATTTTCGGTTGTGTATTTGTGTTTTGAAGGTTTTTTTTGGATGTTGCGATTTAATTTCTCCAAGAGACAAAAATCACTAAAAGATCTGGTGGATATCTGACCAGTATTTCATCATGGAAGTTAAATCACAATCATTTCATTATCCTGTGGAGGATAATGTTGTTTTGTGACAGTTGCTCAATTTTAGAACAAACAAAATAACATACTTAAAAATAGCTAAATGTATATATACATATGTATATAAACATATAAAACAAACAAGAAATGAAAGCAGAAATGTTAAATATGATTTTAAATAACAATATTATGTTGAAATAAGAAGTGAAAGTAAAAGAGGGCAATACACAAAGATATAATAAAATACAATTTAAAGATGTACATTAACATAGGAAGTAAGAATACAAATGTGCAATACAAGATAAATACTTAATAAATAGCTAAATGATATATATACACAAGTAAAAGTGTGAATTTCAGATAAGAAAAATATAATAAAAAGATGAATGTAACTATAGGAAGTAAAATCAAAAATTGGCAATGTAAAATAAAATAACCATATGTATATACATATAAACAAACAAGAAATGAAAGCAGAAATGTTAAATATGATTTTAAATAACAATATTTATGTTGAAATAAGAAGTGAAAGTAAAAGAGGGCAATAACAAAGATATAATAAATACAATTAAAAGATGTACATTAACATAGGAAGTAAGAATACAAATGTGCAATACAAGATAAATAAAAAGACTAACCTTACAGAGTTAAAGAAAATGTTGCAATACAAGTTGTAATTAAATAGAATAAAAATATGTATGGATAATTTAATAGGGATTTTTTTTGTTGAGACATCAGGACCCTTCTCTACTCCCTCCACATTCATGCTGACCCGGAAGTTCAACCTCATAGCTTCCGCAAAGCAGCCTACCCTTTTTGTGAATGGGTGCTTTTGTGGTACGGTTTTCACAGGTAGGTTGGCCATCTCCTTCTTCCTTTCTTAGGTGTGAACGTCAGAGGAAGGCTCTGATCATGTGGAGTGTGTAGCTTCACATCTTCCAAGATCTCGGTCATTTGGTCAGTTAACGTTTTAAGGTAATCTTCATCTTGCAGATGGTATGTTAATCAGTAATCTCACGCAAGAGACTGGCACATTCCCTTCTTTGTTTAACCTTTCTTGGTCTTTTCCTTTCGGGCAAAGCGTTACATGGTGACTGCATTTCCACTGATACCGGTGTATATGTATGATCTGTGATGTCTGATCTGCCGCTGTCATCCCTCTCACAAGAAGTCTGTCCCAGACATGCATTATCCAGGGAGAAGAGGGGGTTATCCCTGTAATTAGATGCCAGTTTTCCCAACCCCATTCATGCACATGATTAAAAACAGCACAGAAGTGCTTGCAGGGCAACTTGTGCTTTGCCCAGTCTTTGCAGGTGCACGATGGCATGATGATACTTTCACCAAAGTTGATGTGGTGCTGTGTGCAAGGATGACTTTGGCTTTTGACATGGAACATGCCATTGCCCTTTGCAACAACGTCATTCGCCTCATAAAACTGGGCTTCTGTAAGCCTTGACATCACATGGTCTGCTACACTTCTTGGTCTGTCTTTTAAGAACTTTGGCATGTTCTCATTGTACCTTCTGTAGAATGAGGAGTACTTGACGTTGAGTTCAATGTACCTTCAATAAGAGAAGAGAACAATATCTTAGAAGTCTCTCTGTGACAGTTTGCTTTCTCTGACATATAGATATGGTATTTGATAATACAATTGTCTCAGAAACATATGCAACAATGAACAACATCAAACAAATATGTTGGAAACAAAGCTATCGAACATTACATTTATATATATATAAAAATGTGTGTGTGTTTGTGTATGTATGTATGTATATATAAATATATATATATATATATGTATAATCATAGTAATTCTTTTTTAGCTCACTTCCGATATGTCCTTGGTAGGAAGTCAGTTACCAACACAGTGAGCATTTCACTGAGGCTGCAGTTCTTATAACCTTCAAGATGAGAATGCTTTAGGGTTTCATTTTGTCTTTCCACCCCATTGTTGGTGTAGATGGCCACCTTGAGATCTTCATCCCGAAACACGTGCACCCATCTCTACACAAGACAAAAAAAGACAAAAAAATTAAAAGGAAGACTCTTCAAATTCAACAAATGATATAATAAATATAATATAAAAGTAAATATAATATTTGAACTTGATACACACCTTAGCCTCTGGGAGCCACTTATTTGAAAACCACGCCCTCACTTTTTCATTGTCCTTCCAGACTTTGGCCTCCTGCAGGTTGCAAAGGCGTGTGCTGAACTCCTCTGGAGTTGAAGCAGCTGCAATGCTTCTCAGAAGCGGTAGGAGACTGTCTTGTGCGTGGCTCACTCCATGATCTTTCTTCCTGCACCATTCAACCCAAGCTTTCTCCCTATGGAAGTCGCAGAGAAGCACCTTGGAACCTGGATAAAATATAAGAGATATATTACCTGCACCATGTTGTCATTTTATTTTGTCGCGTTGCTATTACATAGTATACGCGACAAAATATAGGCCTGCTTTTTATACATCTGTCTGTCAGTGGAGGTGATGACTTTATTTTGAAGTAGATTGTTGCATACATTTGCATGTAAATGGTTATATTTTGGAAGTTGGTGGAATACTATGTAAAATGTATCCTTTTTTTTAATTAACGTTTCATATTATGTGAATTAACAGATTTCTACAGTTACTGCAATTTCACCTTGAAACTCTTCCTCCAGGGCACCGATCTCTACCTCTGAGAAATCAACCATGAAGTGGCTAGGGCTCCAGTCAGGGTTCCACTCCTTAAACACCTGGAGGGCTTCTTTGACATCTGCTGTTGTCTCACTCTGGGTCACAAAGAGGCCAACCACTGCATAGCACACATTTGTACGTACACATAGGAAGAAGAGGGGAACAGAATAACGACACGTCCGGTAAGTAGCATCAAGCAGGCACATCTGTTGTCCATACAGGTGGAGAAGCCTTCGCTGCCAGGCTGTCTGGTAACAAAACAGCAGCTTTGTGACAGTTCCTCCTGTAGCTGGCTTGGCCTGTACTTGATTTGCAGTCATCAACTAACCATCTGGGGGTCAGAAGCTGTGAATGAAAGTGTAACTGGACATTATCATCATGTAGCCTCATGGCCCAAACATTAGGAACATTTGTTGTCATATCAGGGCAAAAAACAGTTTTGAAGTTTTAGTTGCATTTTGAAAAATGGTCATACCCTGCATATGAACCAAATACTGCTACTTTGCTTTGCTTACTTACACCTGCATTCAGAGGACAATGTATCATGTAAAAAAAAAAAACTGACCATGCTTGGTGAAGTCACAAACTCTGTAAGTTGTGCATTAACCACCCACACAAACTTGCATGGCTAGAATAATATTAATACTATTCTACTCTCAGTGTATTACCTGCAGATTGACCTGGTCATTTTTGGATTCACGTATTCCCTCCTTCGTTCTTGATAAGATATTCCTGATATCCTTGTCTGTGGGGTAAAACCTCCGACGTGTTTGTGGAGGTGGAATAGCTCGTCATTTACAAAATTGAACAGTTGACGTCTAATCTCACTAAGCTTTCTGGCACCAGCCAAGGTGAGCTTCACTATTTGTTGTTCAACTCTGGAATCCATCGGTTCACGCAGTTCAGCTACCTGTACATGACGTTGAACAGGGTAATTATAGATGTTTAAAGCTGTCTAAAAAAAGTCCTCTTTGTACAGCACAAATTGTACCTCGCATCATGTTTCTACAGCAGCTAAAGGAATAGATTTTGCATGGTTACCTCTCCAACAGTTGGATGGTTTTGATGGTCACTTTCTGGGGTGAAGCATGTGTGGTATTCCATGACTACTTCAACTGTTGAAGGATCAGCTGCAACTACAGCCTTTAGTGCTGCTGAGAGCTCCCTCCTCTTTGCTTTACTGTTCTCTGCAATCTGGGGAATATAAAAATGACATGGCAATTGGGATCATGACACGAGAGCAATTATAGCATTGAACGCACTTGTGCTGTGCTTGTGCTGTACCTTGAAACCAGGAATTTCATGACCTGACTGACAGTTATCTGGGCAGGGCAATCCATCTTCTTCGTATTTTGTACGAGATGGCGTCTTGCATTGAAGACATGGTCTTCAAGCTAAGAGAAAAAAGGTGTATAGAAATACAATATTAATATATGTATACATTTTCATGGTCTCCTCTCCATAACGTGGAGAACATAATTTTTGCTATGGTTCTTTCTTTTGTCTTCTTTAAAATATTTGTAGGTCCTGCTAATATAACTATAGTGGGACATTATGTCATTACCCCTGCATCTGTACTGTTTGTGTCTATTTATTTTGCACATATACCATCCCCTGTTAAAATAAGTAACCAGTATAGGAAGAATTTGGTGCCAGGTCATGACCGTGAGCTGGTTGGGTTCTGTAGGTGAACAAAGGAAGGATATCCCCCTTTATTTTGTCTCAGAAGAGGCCATTGAATTTCGTTTCCTATTCCTCTAAAGTTTAAAGGACTTATGTATTTACATAATGCTGATTCCTATGTTGTTATGTGTCACAGTGTTATGTGTCATAGAATGCCACATAATGCATGTCATATTACGAATAGTTGTTTAATTTTCCTTTACCAATTATTTTAAGTTGTTAATGCATGTAAATTCATAAATATACCGCTTGTTTCTCTTTTTGTGCATGGTACTTCTCCTTTTGCCTGGTGGCATCCATATATCTTGGTGCCCACGAGTTGGAATGGCACCCCATCATATGGTACACATTTCAACTGCCAGTATATTTTTCCCTGGTGAAGGTTGCACGTCTGTATTGAAACATTTGTGACAAAAATACATATTTCATATGGTACACATTTCAACTGCCAGTATATATTTTCCCTGGTGAAGGCTGCACGTCTGTATTGAAACATTTGTGACAAAAATACACATTTTATCCATAAAAGATGTATTAACACTGGTCAGTTTAGATTTGGAAAGACACTCGGAATTTGAAATGTCTTAAGTAACTTTACGCCTGATAATTCAACCTGTTGCTGAATGTACAGTAAAGTTTCACGTATTTTTCGCTTTTATCAATCTATGGGTTATGTAGAAAGCTGAAACTACCAACCTATAATTCAGTTGTTGTAGGCATTAAAACACAGAACACCAAAATAAACATTTTAGTGGTGTGAACGCTCGTGAACCGTCAACAGGAGGGCGGGGGAGCCTCGCTGCGGGGAAACTGTGGACCTCTGTCAGCGCAACTTAAATGATGCCGTTTAAAAGATGAATAAATTCACGGCTCGAACCGAGCCGTTCTGTGCCCCGTCTTATATATGTAATACTTATACTTATATACTTATACTTATATATTATTATACTTATATACTTAGGCCTATATAGGGCCTACTTAATATTTGATTACTGACACAATGTAGGCTACTTGGTCATCGTTGTTTCTTCAATTTCCGATCTAACTTTACAAACTTACTATTTTCCCCGAAAACCTGTTCCTTTTTGTACACAATATACTTTGTGATCGTTGTTTCTTCAACGTCTGCTAACGCTTCCTCGAAATCGTTCAGTGTTTGAAAGATTTTATGTGAAAGCATCCTGTTTGTTGCGCGTTGGCATCCTTGACAGACTTGTCTGTTGGAGCGCGAGCGCAACAAAAGTTGCCGTGTCATCCACGACCACTATTACGTCACTTCCGCCGCATAAAACCCAGGAGGTATACGATCTAGCACTAACCGTATACGATCTAGCACTAACCGATCTGCCGCCCGGCCCTATCTGCACTGCGCATGTGCGAGATGGTCCGACAACAACGGCCGTGGGTGTTTCTCAATCGCGAATACGCTTGCTTGGTAGCACATGTCTGCCGAGCATCTTGCTTCAGAAGCGAGTCAAGAATACTTCCTGCCATTCCTGCCAAAACAAAGAGTGGAACAGGCTAGCAAGTGTGCAGGTGTGCGTCATATGAGGCCCCGCCTTACATCTTCCGCCACAGATTTGGGGAAATTGGTCCGTGCGCAAAGCATTGTGGGGATTTTAAGACCGCGGAGTCTACTCATGTGCAGCCTCGATATTTCTCCAAACGGAGTACGCCGGGCTCGGTAGATTTCCAAGTATGCTAGAGATTGGAACAGTACTTCGGCGGCACTCAATGACGTAGTATGCTTGAAATAGTGGCTCTGAAGCAGCTTTACTCGCGATTGAGAAACACCCCGTGTCTCAATTCAGGGGCTGCACGCTTCGGAGTACGCAGCCTACGCGGTCCACGGAGGACCCAGCCCACGTAGACCGGGTAGGCTGGACCGAGCGGCCTACGAAATGAGACGGTCTAGCCTACGGAGGGCTTCGTATTTACGTCACGTGATACGCGCTGTTCGGTTGCGCTGCTCCAGCAGCCTGCTAGCAAATTAGCTTACAAGCTAACTCAGCTGAAAAGGTTCCAGAAACTTTACTTTTACTTTTACATTTTTGGAGATCAGCGTCGGCGATGAATTAAAGAGGACCATGGCCAGGTAAAGATGAAGCTGTTCCTTTAGCCCCCAGTAATGTTACATTAGTAAGTTAACAAGTAAATTATATATAGCTGTAATTTAATCATATTATTTCATATTTAAAATAAGTCTTCATTTTTTTTGTACTAATAAAACAATATGTTTTTTAAATGAACAAAAGCATGTTGTATAGATTGATTCTTAACAATATTAGTGTTCTAATCTTAATAGCTGTGATCATAACAGTGTATATTCTCCTTCTTCCCTAAACCTGCCCAGATGATGTCCCACTGACCCCAGGTCAGCACCTCCAGGTCCAGCAGCACCGTGACCCCCCGCTCTGCTGAAATACACAATTAAACATTTTCTATGACCTATTTTTTGTATTAATAAAATTAAACTGAAGACAGTTTAATGACCTAGAGATATCCTAGTATTCCACTGCTTATGTACACATGTGAAATAATGGTTAAAACCTCAGTAAATGAAATAAACAATGTGTTGAACAATTACAATTTAATATAGTATTTTCATCTTATCACAAAGTAGAGGTAAGAATATATCCATCCTCTCTCTGCAGCTTCATGTCTTCTATTATTATAACTTTCATCATTGAGACAGAGGAAATCAATCATGTTATTTAACATCATCAGCAGTAAAACAAATATCAGCAAAAGTGTGTTTATGGAGTTGTTTATTTGTATTATATGTGCAGCAAGTATATAGAAGCAGTTGTTTGGGGAATCAGACAGACTCAAGCTATAATCGTTACATATCTATTAAAAGAAAGGACACATACAAAATCTAATTCTGAAACTAAGACACAAGTCTGTAGGACGGCAGTAAGCAGAGGTCTGGGTGGAGGATGTTCCTGATCACCGTTTTGCTTTCTCAGCACCACGGGGGGTCCAGGTGGATGGCAGCTCTGTCCTGATGATCCACTGTGCACTTTTCAGATTAGGGGTCCTTCTCCAGCAGATCCATTTCTCCGAATTTTACGAATTACAGAGAAAAACAAGAGAAAAATAAAAAAGTGAATTAATCATATTAAACACAGGATTGCAGAAGTATTATTGCAAAATGTAACTAAGCATTTCAGACAAACAATCCCTAAAGGATCATTTAAAATGATGTACTATTCTGGTTTTAAAAAACTAAAGAGATGAAATGACAGTCACATGTGCATCCCTTTGACAGCACGGCACAAATAACATCAAGCAAAAGGCTGCTGTCTATTTGTGATTGTCTTATTATTATGGGATTAGGATACATTAAATAAACTTTAACCATATAAAAGATGATCAAATCTGGTGGAAATATTTAAAATAGGCTTTTCTTTTAGCCCTACCTCAAAGCAGCATGAGCTGAACACAAAGGTTGTAATGTTGTCCCAAAGTTTAATAAACAGTAAAACATTGCAACATGTCAGAGAAATACATAAAGCTAACAGCAGCTACATGTCAGGGTAGCCTTTTATAAATCCCACCGTACTGTAGGCTATACCGGTCTAAATGTTTTCACTTTGGTCTATTTATGTAATATAAAGTATAACTTATCTATAACAGAGCCAAGATCTCTGTATGACTTTAGTAAACTTCTGAATTGAATTAAAAATAAGTGTAAAAACAGTGCAGTACGTCCAGCTAGCTAGTTAGCGTCACATATTTATCCGTATTATTTGACAAAAATGTACGTTTTAATGCCACTTGGGTTTGACGTGTGTGACGTTAGTTAATTTAAAGTAAGTTAAAACCCAATACTCACATTTATTAGTGATTCCTCCGCTTGCTGCTGCTTTTAAATCCACTCTGCTGGACCGGAAGCCATTTCATTTGAAAAAAACTCACTCTTCCCTGCGCGCATTGCACCCTGGGATATGGTAGGCCGCGGAGTGTCCATCAGATGTATCCTTCAAATTGGGGAAAAGTAGGCTGCATTCGTGGGCCGCATTCGGAGGAGTCTCGTCTTTCTTTTGAATTGGGACAGCCTTCTTTCGGTGGAAGTGACGTATGCGGTCTACGAATGCACCCTTCGAAGGATGAAACCCCTGAATTGAGACACGGCAACGGCACTGACTCTTCAGGTTTACAAATATTATATTTTGACCTAAACCAAAATATAATATTATTTTCAAAAGCTTTTTTTGTCTGATGCTTCGATTAATTTTAAACAGACAGTTCAACAAAAGGATACCCAAAAAATGTAATTTTATCATTTAAATATTAAATTGTTCTCTCTTAGTAAGATCCCATTTTCAATAAATGGCGGTCTTACCTTGACTTGAAGATGAAGTCCATTTGCCTATCCTTCTGGACAAACATTTCTATTACTTTTTTGTAAAAGTCCTCCTTATGTTCTTGTAGTTTCAAAAGTCTATCATAAATCTAATCCATAGATTTATGATGAAAAATTATAAAAGTAGGGTAGACATGTGGATGTTATCCGGCTAATCAAAACGTGCATTTATCTAACAGGTACGTTTCCCACAGATCTTATTTCGAGCTATTTTCTAAAATCCTCTGGAGAAATCTCATTGCTTTTTTGTGCTTACTTCCTGGTTTTAGGACGCGCCACTGCAGCTCTCTCGTCTCCTCTTCAAGCACCACACTTTTCGCGGCACACGTACTTACAGCCAATCAGCTCTGAATGATTTGAGATGACGTATGGTGGGGATGGCAGCTCCGTGCCCCTCTGGTCATTATTTTTTTGCCACACACATTACATTACAAAATACTCTGAGCATGCGCAGTGAAGTTTTTACAGTCACCGTTGACTTCACAGCGAGAGGAAGGGGCATAATCAGGTTTTGTCCCACATGGCTCTAAACAGCTCAATAGGCACACACTGTGACTGTAGACACACTAATTAGAAGAACACAGACTAAAACAGCAATGTACAGACGAATCAGATGATTAAACATGATCTTAAATATATTTTATATATATATATTTTTTTTTTGCATTTTTGTAATCATTATTTGTAATACTTTCTGCTGACACTAGGTGGGGCTGTGCCCCACCTGCCCCTAATGACCAGTCGCCACTGGATACACGGCCTGTCATTACCCGATCTGCAGCCCTGCCCTATCTGCAATGAAATAGAACCAGACACTGTGGATGTATAACAATATAATTAAATAACTTTAGCTTAAGAGCATAGAATTACTCTGGAACATTTTTTTCTTCTTTTTTTTTACTGATTTAGGAACAAACCTGCTGACACCCTGAATCAGGTTAAACTTTAACAACCCTTAGTGACTGACCCAGTCACCTGACATTTCAGGAGCTCTGCGGAGTCCCTGGGGTCTCTGTAGAGGGGTGGAAGTCAGTAGTGGACCACTGGCCGGGGTCCTGGAAGGGCGCTGAGTCCGAGGAAGTCTGTCATGAAGCCAGCTGCTGCTCGGCATAACTGGCGGTGAAGAACCTGGGTCCTCGAGGGCCTCCTCTGCGTCTGATGGGGGGTCCCACAGGTGGAGAGGCCCGATGACTGCTTCAGATGAGTTGAGGTCTGGCTGAGGGGGCGGCACCTCGACAGGTGCCCAGGCGTCTGTGTCTTTGAACACCCAGCTGTTGTCTAATGGGGTCCTGGAATAGTAAGGCTTGAGCTTGTCATGGTGGACAACTATTTGGCTCTGGGGCTCTTTTGAGTCTATAGATCAGGTCATCCAACATGCCTACTTTGAAGTAAGGACCCTCGTAGGATGGCAGAAACTTTCGTACCTTGTTTTTAACCCTTTTGGTGCCTTTAATCAGGTGCCAGACTGCATCTCTCACTTTGTGTTGGGTTTGACAAATGTTTTTGTCGTACTGTTTTTTAGCTCGCTCAACAGATTTCCCAAGAGCTTTTGCATGTTCAAATTCAGACTGTTTGCAGTCAGTATAGAAACCTTGTCCGATCTAGACAGATTAACGTATAAAAAGTATATTATGTTTAAATGTTTTTGATGTGCAGTACTTGAGTAAATGTACTTGTAATCACCTTGACCACTAGAGGTCGGTGTTACATCAGTTTCTGCATTTAATCACAAACATCCATATGTGCCTTTTCTGTCTTGAAGAGGAATACACAGGTGCGAGAAGTACAGATTGAGTAAAAGTAGAAATACTCAGATCTTGTACTTGAGTAAAAGTAGAAGTACTCAGATCTTGTACTTGAGTAAAAGTAGAAGTACTCAGATCTTGTACTTGAGTAAAAGTAGAAGTACTCAGATCTTGTACTTGAGTAAAAGTAGAAGTACCAGAGTGTAGGAATACTCTGTTACAGTAAAAGTCCTGCATTCAAAATGTTCCTCAAGTAAAAATAGAAAAGTATTAGCATCAAAATATATTTAAAGTAGCGACAGTAAAAGTAGTCATTGTGCAGATTGGTCCATTTCAGAATAATATATATGATATGTTTTATAATGATTGATCATGAAAGTGTTCTCAAAGCTGGTAAAGGTACAGCTAGTTTGAATGACTTTGTATACTGCAGGGTAGCTTGTGAATTTACTCCAGGTGGAACTAAAGTCTGATTTAACACTTGATTATATTTCACATCATTAATCCACATCTGTGAAGTAACTAAAGGTATTAAATACATGTAGTGGAGTAGAAGTACACCATGTACCTCTGAACTGGAGTAGAAGTACAAAGGAGCATACAATGGAAATACTCAGGTAAAGTATCTCAACATTGTAAAACACTTTTCTGCTTGTATCTTGTATATCTATCTCTATGCTGCCTGCAAACACACACAGGTGTCTCATTGTATGTCATACACTACATATAAATGCTCATTATCAGTTTATTGGTGAAGAGGAAGGAAGTAACTCTGTCACATAACAAATAAAACGTGAAGTTATCTTACACTTTCTGTCAATTCATTTAAAGTTTATTCACACTGCCTTGTTCTCTAGTCTAGCACACATACACACACACACACACACACACACACACACACACACATACACACACACGTCACACACACACGGAGGGAGGTGCATTGTTATCTAGAGTTCAATTATTAACTATCAGGCAAAACTGAGACACAGAAGTGAAGAGAAACCATACAGTCAGAGAGCGAGAGAGAGGTTGGGTTTGGTCAGCCACACACACACACACACACACACACACACACACACACACACACACACACACACACACACACACACACACACACACACACACACACCTTTTAGTCTGGCTTGTATCTAGTGTGTGTTAACTTATTAAACTTGCACTGTATCTTTTCTTTCCTGAGGAGCCCCTAAGGACAAACTTTGACCTTATTACTAATACATTATACTTGTATACATACACATAATGACTGTTTGATGGTTATGATTAGAAAAGAACCCAAAGCAGTGTTTACCTTGATGAAGCTGGCGTTGATGTAATCAGAGTCAGTGTCAGCAGTGAGAGAGACAACACCACACACACACACACACACACACACACACACACACACACACACACACACACACACACACACACACACACACACCACACACACACACACACACACACACACACACACACACACTCAGAGGACGTCAGCTCAGGTGTCGGATGTGCTTTTTTTCAGATGTGTTTTGGATGGTTTTGATGCAACATGGAGCTGCTGCCCTCGCTGCTCTCTGCTCTGAAGGCTGAGGATCCAGCCACCCTGGATCAGGAATACACTGTGAGTTTACACCTGTGTGTGTGTGTGGTGTGTGTGTGTGTGTGTGTGTGTGTGTGTGTGTGTGTGTGTGTGTGTGTGTGTGTGTGTGTGTGTGTGTGTGTGTGTGTGTGTGTGTGTGTGTGTGTGGTGTGTGTGTGTATGTGTGTGTGACTTTTTCACAGCTTCAAGGTGCAACAATTAAATGAATGCGTGTTATACCCCTTTCACACCGGCGCTTTTCCAGCTCCTGCTGGGAGCTAGAGCCTGAAAAGCGCCGTTTTTTCCTGTTCACACCGCAGCGGCGGCGCGTCATAGCTCCAGAATGCGGTTCACTTCCAGCTCCAAAAAATTGTCGGTCCAGAGGCAAGAGCTTCGGAGCTATGACGCGGCGTCGCTTACGTCTCTTACGTCGAGGCGTGCAGGAAACCTTACTTTGACCATCCGTTCGCTGTTATTGATCATTGTGGAGATACATGGGCTGTACAGGTTGTCATGTCCGACTATCAGAAGTAGAATCATAATGAAAAATACGCCGGTAAAATGTGCCTGTAGAAAACGGCTTAGCAAGTAGTCAGTTTAGCTTCGTTGCTATGCTAACATCACCCATGTTATACCAGAGAAACTTTCATAACAGCGTTGTGATGCCAAACAGCGTCAATTCAGACTGACACACATTCACTTAAGGGGAACTGGGGATATGTATCAGCTGCTTGTGTGACAGTCAGACAGTGAATACTTTAGAGCTGTGTGAGCTAACCCGGAGCTAACGGGAGAATAAACTCCCGTGGAAGTGCAGCCAGCACTGCAGCGGTCGGTAAATGCCGCTGAAACACATTATAAACAATGAACCACGGCACTCTGGAGAAAAGTATAAGGTTGGAGAAGTCGTTATTTAATTTAATCTGGCTTCGTATTGTAGCGACCCTGCATAGGGTGCTGGGTGTGTCACTCAAGCGTCCCCGTCTCTCTGCCAATCACGGAGCTGCACAGTAATGCTGGTCGGTGTGCGGGCCTGTGGTTGGGGGAGCAGAGGGGGGAGGGCTGGGGTGTCGTGACGTTGACCCTGCTGTGAGGGTGAGTTAGGGAGTGGAGTAGAGAGCAATGACGAACCTGTAAACTGTAACCTGAGCTGGATTCTATAACCGTCAGCGAATAAAGGAGTTATCAAAGACAATCACTGGAAGCCTGTTTCCGACTCCCTTTGTCGAACGCTACATTGGTGTCAGAAGTGACTTTTTCGAACGAAGGACGTCTATCCTGACGGGAGCTCGTAACTGCGTCACGGAGTTAGCTGGTGAGCTAGCGGAGATGGATGAGTTCGGCAGGATGGGAGTGAAGCAAGAAAATAGTGACGGAGAGGAGGATGGAGCATGCGGGTGGTCGAAGGACATGAATAGGGAGTTCAAGAGTGCACGGGAGGCGAGAGAGCGCCTGAGAGAGTCGGCGGTGAGGATGGCTAGAGACGCGGGATGACTCCTTCCTCAGCGGCGTTTCGCGCCATTGACATCTGGATGTAAACAACAATGGCGCGCCGCAGCAAACAGTAGCAGCCGCCGCGTCCGTGAAAACACCCAAATACTCGGTAGGTCAGACTGGGAGGCTTTCCATGCCCAATTTGAACTGCTAGCACATGTTAGCTCTGTGCCTCACAGACGAGGCTCTTTCATGCCTGCTACTACTTAGCCCTGAGGACCGACACAGCTATGAAGCGTTAGCGGGGGCTTTGAAGAGGCGGTTTGGACAGTGTTTCCCGCCAGAGCTGCTCCGGAATGAAATAAATAACCGCGTAGGAAGTCTGGAGAGACGCTGCGGGCGTTGGCTAACGACGTGGAAAGCCTGACGCGGCGGGCGTATGCACACATGCCACCCGGAGTGCAGAGTGAGCTGGCACGGGACCAATTCATCAGGGCCCTCCTCCCTGCGGACTTGAGGGTCGAGGTACAGCTGCAGCATCCACAGTCCTTGCAGGCGGCTTTGGAGATGGCTGTGGAGAGAGAGAATGTGTGGAGTGTAGCTGCTAGGAGCAGCGGGGCCGTTACTACCGGCTGTGAGGAGCTGCAGAGAGGAGGAGAAGCCCGCACTGGGTTGCTGAAATGACTGAACTGATAAGGGCTGTGACTCTGCAGTCAACACACAGGCCAAGCAGCAGGGTCTGCTGGGAGTGTGGTCAGCCAGGACATTTGGCCCGAGACTGCCCCAAGGCACGCCGTCCCAGGGAAACGCGGGGGGCCCGCATAAAGGGGAAGATGGATCCAGGCCCAAAAACCCACCAACCCAAACCACAGCCGTATTGCCACCAACACAGACAGCCGAGGAAGGAGCCCGACAGCGCAGCCGGGGGAGCCAGGCTCTACTCCTTCCTGGAGAGATGACAGCACAGGCTTGGAGCCTGTCGTCGCGGTGGGCCGTGCTGGTGGTGGGATTCCTGTTATGTCTCTGTCACTGTGGAAGGGGTGCCCTGCACTGCGCTGGTGGACACAGGCTCGACAGTGACCCTGGTGAGATCAGATGTGTTGCCCAGTGGGACTCAATTAGAACCGACAGCGGTGCGTCTACGCACAGTCACGGGAGAGCTGGCACCTATGAAAGGAAAAGGCTGCTGACTGTGTCGGTGGGGGAGTTGAAGTGCAGCATCCGGTGTGGATAGCAGATGTACAGGATCCGTGTATTCTGGGCTTGGACTTTTTGAGGGCGTCTGGTTGCCACCTGGACCTTCAGGCAGGCACAGTGAGTTTCCACGGGGGGCCTGTGATCACTATGACCCGTATCCACACCCCTGCTGAACCTGCTGGGACACACCCCGTGAGTACCCTGGAAACTGAAAATAATCCTCCCTCTTTGCCTTTATCCCCGGTGACGCCCACTCAGGGCAACTCCACACCTGTCACCCCGCCTGTGCCACCCGACCACAGCCCCTCCCCAGTTACCCCAGACTGGGTGGAAGAGGCTCAGCCTGCAGTATGGGAGGTGTGGAGGAAGAACTGTGGCGGCCTTAATCCCGAGCAGCAAGAGCAATTGTGGCAGCTGCTGCTAGAGTTCCAGGGCAGTTTCGCCATGAGTGAGGGGGAGGTGGGCCGAACTCATCTGGTAGAACACGAGATTGACACAGGGGACTCGCGCCCCATCAAGTGTCGTCCTCGCCGACTTCCCCTGGCTCGTCAGCAGGCTTGTGACGAGGCAGTGCAGAGCATGCTGCAGGCAGACATCATCGAGCCCTCCGACAGCCCGTGGGCAGCACCTGTAGTCATGGTCCCAAAGAAGATAGGTGGCTGGCGGCTGTGCTCAGACTACAGGCCGGTGAACGGGGTCACTAAGAAGGATTCATACCCACTTCCCCGCATCGATGAGTCCCTGGACCTGGTCTCCGGGTCGTCGTGGTTCTCCTCCTTGGACCTCCGCAGTGGGTATTACCAAGTCCCTCTGGCCCCAGAGGCCAGGCCAAAAACTGCTTTCTGCACCGGCCGGGGACTATGGCAGTTCAAGGTCCTCAGTTTTGGGCTTTGTAATGCCCCTGCCACCTTTGTGCGGTTGATGGACAGGGTGCTGTCTGGTATTCCCCGTCAGCAGTGCTTGTTTACCTGGACGACATCCTGGTGCATGGCGGCTCGTTTGAGGCGGCCCTGGGATCTCTAATGCCCCTTTCACACCAACGCAACTCCGGTTCAAGCTCCGTGCTAGAGCTTTTCTGGTTCAGAACCGGTTCTTCGGTTTAGCGCCGGCTCTTTTCACACCACTCAGAGCCCGACTGGTGCTGCCGCTGCTGCGTCATGACGTCACAGTTTACGTCGCTGAGTTTCTCCCCAACGCCGGAGCTCACCTCACAACACCAACGGGCCGGGGACTGCGTTGCTTTTAATCATACGAAGCCAGATTAAATTAAATAACGACTTCTCCAACCTTATACTTTTCTCCAGAGTGCCGTGGTTCATTGTTTATTAATGTGTTTCAGCGGCATTTACCGACCGCTGCAGTGCTGGCCGGCTGCCCTTCAAAGGGAGTGTATTCTCCCGTTAGCTCCGGGTTAGCTCACACGGCTCTAAAGTATTCACTGTCTGACTGTCACACAAGCAGCTGATACATATCCCCAGTTCCCCTTAAGTGAATGTGTGTCAGTCTGAATTGACGCTGTTTGGCATCACAACGCTGTTATGAAAGTTTCTCTGGTATAACATGGGTGATGTTAGCATAGCAACCGAAGCTAAACTGACTACTTGCTAAGCAGTTTTCTACAGGCACTTTTTACCGACGTATTTTTCATTATGATTCTACTTGTGATAGTCGGACATGACAACCTGTGCAGCCCATGTATTGATTCCATCCGATAGCTGCTATAATAACAAACAAAACGTCTGCCTGCTCTCCACAATGATCAATAACAGCGAACGGATGGTCAAAGTAAGGTACAAATAAACAGAATCACACGAAGCCTGGTTAGTGTTGCCTGACTTTATAAAGTGTGTTTTTTTTAACAAGTGTGTGGTTGCGTTCTAGTCACTTTGCTCAGCACTACTGCTTGTTACAACTTTTATTTGCCGTACTCGCCTTAAGTGTTAGCTCAGGTTAATCTCGCCCCCCTCCGACGTAAGCGTGACGTATGCGGTTCTTGCTTCTAGACGGACAACTTTTTGGTGCTCGAAACGAACCGGATTCCGGAGCTATGACGCTGCTCCGCTGCGGTGTGAACAGGAAAACCCGGTGCTTTTCAAGCACCAGCACCGAACCGGCCCTGAAACACCGTTGGTGTGAAAGGGGTATTAGAGTGGTGCTGGAAAGGATCAGAGCCGCTGGCCTGAAGCTACACCCAGAGAAGTGCCATTTCATGCAGAGAGAGGTCACTTTCCTGGGCCACAAAGTGGGGGGCGAAGGCATCGGCACCCTACAAGAGAAAGTGCAGGCGGTCGCGGACTGGCCAAATCCTCGCAACCAGAAGGAGCTGAAGAGTTTCCTGGGCCTGGCCTCGTACTATAGGAAGTTTGTACGGGGTTTTGCTTGCACTGCTGCACCCCTGTTCCAGCTGCTACAGAAAGACAGTGATTTCCTCTGGTCTGAGCAATGTCAAGCAGCGTTTGACAGCCTTCGGCGTGCCTTGAGTGAAGCCCCGGTTTCGCCCCGGCCAACCCCAGTCTGCCTTTCACCCTGGACACAGACGCTAGCGGAGTGGGCGTAGGCGGAGTGCTCTCACAGACTACACCAGAGGGGGAGCGGGTGGTGGCATACTTCAGCCGGGCGTTCAACAAAGCAGAGCGACGGTACTGCGTCACTCGCAGGGAACTCTTGGCAGTGGTGCTGTCCATCAGGCACTTTAAATACTACCTGTGTGGCCAGGCGTTCACGGTGAGGACTGATCACTCTGCATTACAGTGGCTCATGACATTCAAGGAGCCAGAAGGGCAGGTCGCCAGGTGGTTAGAAGAGCTCCAAGCTTTCGACTTCAGGGTGGAGCACCGGGCTGGGGTGCGTCACACAAACGCAGACGCTCTCTCCCGCCGCCCGTGTGCCGCGGCGGATGCCACTACTGTGAGAAGAGAGAGACCCGTGAAAAGGAGCTGCTGGAGGAGGACACCGTCTGTGCTGCAGCTCGTCAAGTTGAAGAGGTCGTCTGCCGGGAGCTCCAGACAGTGGACGTGGCAGAGTGGAAGCAACAGCAAGAGCTGGACACAGACCTACAGCCTGTACTGCAGTGGGTCGAGGCGCAGCAGCGGCCACCGTGGGAGGAAGTGGCAGTGTTCTCCAAATCAACCAAGGGGCTGTGGTCTCAGTTTGAGGCTCTGCGCCTGTGTCAGGGCGTACTGCAGCGTGCGTGGAAGGAGCCAGCTACGGGAGAGAGAGATGGCAGGTGGTGGTCCCGAAGGGTCTGCAAGAGGCGGTACTCAAGGCCATGCATGGAACGGCAGGCTCCGGGCACTTTGGCGTCACTAAGACTCTCCGCCGCCTTCGCCAGGGCTGCTACTGGGGGCAGTGCCGGAGGGATGTCGAAGACTTTTGTCGCCGCTGTGACCCTTGTATGGCTCGTAAGGGTCCCCCTGGTCGTTCCCATGCTCCACTGCAACAGTTTCCCGTGGGGGCCCCAATGGAGAGAGTAGCGGTTGATGTGGTGGGGCCTCTACCTCTGTCAAGCAGGGGTAACCGCTACGTCCTCACTGCCATAGACTATTTCACAAAATGGCCAGAGGCGTATGCCCTCCCTGATCAGGAAGCAGTGACAGTCGCAGATGCTTTGGTGGCCGGCATGTTCAGCCGGTTTGGAGTGCCGGAGTCCCTGCACAGTGACCAGGGGAGGAACTTCGAGTCCCGGGTGTTCGCCTCCATGTGCACACAACTGGGCATGCGAAAAACACGCACCTCCCCCTTGCGGCCTCAGAGCGACGGACTAGTCGAGAGATTCCATCGCACCATGGGCCAGCAGCTGGCCATCCTCACGTCTCAGCACCAGCGTGACTGGGACGAACATCTGCCCCTTGTGCTCATGGCATGTCGCTCTGCAGTCCAGGAGTCCTCAGCCTGTTCTCCTGCCCTCCTCATGTTAGGGAGAGAGCTTCGCACCCCTGCTGTTTTGGCGTTTGGTCAACCGCCAGATTCCCTGGACACTCCTCCAGGGCCTGAGTACGCCAGGAGACTTCAAGACCGCCTGGATTCCGCTCACGCTTTTGCCCGCGATCAGCAGAAAAGTGCTGGGGTGAGACAGAAGCGGAACTATGACACCAGGACAAGAGGGCAGCACTTCCAGGCCGGGGTGCTGGTCTGGGTCTACAGCCCACAACGAAAAAAAGGCCGGTGCCCAAAACTGGACAGCCAGTGGGTTGGTCCCTGCAGAGTACTGGAGAGGGTGGGGGAAGTCGTCTACAGAGTGCAGCTGCCTCCCAAGGGGAGAAAAGTTGTGCTCCACAGAGACAGGTTGGCCCCTTACAGAGGAGTCGCTTCTCCACATGCCCAAGGGACACCGGGGCCCACGGCCTCCCCCTCGACACCCCCACCCAGGTCCCCCGGCGAGCAGAGCAGCCCCCCGTCAGTGACTGAGTTCCCCCCCACTTTCTTCCCCTTTCCCCCGCCTGGACCAGAACCGGCACCCCCTGTCCCCCTGACCCCAGCCCCCCTGCCGAGAAGGCAGACACGACCCCCGAGTCGGCTCAGAGACTTTGTGTGGTAGTTAAAGTTTATAGTGAGACCCCTCGGTTCCTGTAGAGGGCAAGAATGCGCCCTGGTCTCACTGGAAGGGATGGTAGTCCACCCAGACCTTCCTAGTTCAACTAAAGAAAAATGTGTTACATGTTCTCGCTGCTGTGGGTTAGTGTTTAGTTGCAGGTTTTTGTTCTAGTTTTTTTATGTGTCCCTCGTGGGCGAGGAACTTTGTAGTAGGGGGGTAGTGTAGCGACCCTGCATAGGGTGCTGGGTGTGTCACTCAAGCGTCCCCCGTCTCTCTGCCAATCACGGAGCTGCACAGTAATGCTGGTCGGTGTGCGGGCCTGTGGTTGGGGGAGCAGAGGGGGGAGGGCTGGGGTGTCGTGACGTTGACCCTGCTGTGAGTGTGAGTTAGGGAGTGGAGTAGAGAGTAATGACAAACCTGTAACCTGTAACCTGAGCTGGATTCTAGAACCGTAAGCGAACAAAGGAGTTATTAAAGACAATCACTGGAAGCCTGTTTCCGACTCCCTTTGTCGAACGCTACAGTATGATTAAAGCAACACGATCATCGACCCGATGCAGTCCCCGGCCCGTTGTTGTTGTGGGAGAAAATCAGCGACGTAAACTGTGACGTCATGACGCAGCAGCGGCAGCTCTGGGCAGTGTGAACAGAGCGGGAGCTGAAAAGGGAAACCGGAGCTGAACCAGAAAAGCTCTCGCGAGGAGCTAGAAAGTGAAAAGCGCCGGTGTGAAAGCCGCATATGTTTCAATTTCGGCGTAATGCTGCATAATGCTGACAGATTTGCAGAGCTTTTGTAAGACAACTATATCTGTATTTGTGTCAAAACTCATTTGAAAACAAGTTAGTTCCTATCAACTTCTATGAAATGATATATACTTAAATATATATTGCATACAAAGAGTGCACAGTTGCTGCATTTGTGTTAATAAATAAATATATTTAGATAAAAACATCTCTCTAAATGTCACATGAGAATTCAGGTGACATTTCAAGTGAATAAGGGCAGCCCAGGGGCCTCATTATAACGCCTTGCGTAGGATTGACGTGAGAAGGTTGCTTAAGTAGTACAAAGCAAAAAATAGGTACAGACATTTTCCGACATTTTCCGACATTTTCCGATTCACAAAACATTGCGTACCGGCGAGGGAAGTGCGTACCGGCACTTCCTACGCCTGTTTCCCTTTATAAATCACAATCGACTCGAAATGCGGCGCAGCTTTTGCAGGCTTCACGTAACGCCCATATTTGCCCATAAATAGTCAAAAAACGCCCATTCATTCATTCATTTTGACTGACTGCATGAAGAAGATCGCAGGAAATTACGACCGACAGCTAAAAAAGACATCTCACACCGTGTCAGATTTTAGTTATTTTGGGGAGGTCGAGATAAATCATATTGTTTGGTGGATGCAGTTTGAACCAGAGTAGCAGCATGGAGGTCGGATCGTCACCAAAATAAATAAATAAGTGGTCCGAAAAAGTTAATGACAAAAAAAATACACATAACCTTCCTCAGGCAGTGTGTTTGTCCCGGGGACAGGAGACACCCCCTTGATGAGAAACTGTAAAAAATGATCGGGGAATCCTCCGGAGTGGAGTCATGACGACTGGATCTGAATTATTTTGTTGTATTTGGTGGTTTGTGTTCCAGCTGTCGATCAGCAACTATATATCCATAATCCACCAGTTAAAGGAAATACAACTAATGTGTTGTGTATATTAGCTGTACGATTTACCACATATGGTGTTCTTAGTTTCCATACCTCCTGTGTTTTACGAGCGACTTATCAAGTCTTGGCAAACGGCATAAAACACGATTAAACGTGATAGTATATAAAACCATGCTCGTATCTAACCTATAGAAATGCAAAACGGCGTCAGTTTAGACGTAATTCTGTCCTCCTGCTTACCGCATCATTTATGAGAAAACATTTCATAACATTAACAAACATATTCGAGGTGGTTTTAAATAACATATCCGTATTTATTTATTTATCCAAGTTATGTTTTTGTGTGCACTGAGGAGTCTCAAACAGGCGTTTGTTTAATCATTTTAAGATTGACTTTAATCAATGTTTGAAAATGAATTCTTCATATTTGATAAATGAGAGGTAACATTTATTTATGGTATTATTTCCACATATTTCTGTCCATTCTTCCTTCTGCCAACGGTGTCGCAGTTTCTCGTCTCTCCCGTTGTTGTGCTTAGTGCGTACGCATGGGTTAGAGTTTGCGTGGAGGACAGCACATTTTCCCGTCAAGTTAGTATTTTATAAATCGCAAACATTGCGTAGAAACTGGCGAACGCCATTTTTGAGCGTATATCCCTTTATAAATGAGGCCCCTGGTGTGTGAGGTTAATGTGTGTAAATGTATGAAATGTCACACACACACACACACACACACACACACACACACACACACACACACACACACACACACACACACACACACACACACACACACACACACAGGCTGTTCGGTAAACATAGAACAAAAACACAAATAAAAATAGATGGGGTTGAAATTGAAAGAGTCCATGAAATTAAATGTCTTGGGGTAATAGATGACTCAATAAATTGGAAATTACACATTAAACAGATACAATCAAAGCTGTGAAGAAGCATTTCTATTCTGCCCTTTCGTATGCATCGCACTGCATAGGTTAACAGATAGCGAACAAAGACTCAGAAGACAGTTGTTGAGTTGACCATTTACTGAGGCTTGAAATTGTAAAACTGCAAGAATAAACAAAAATATACAACACAAGTTACACAATTGAATAATACATGTGCACATAATGCAAATAGAGTGCAGTATAATCAACAGCCTATGCTAAGAATGAGCTATGTCCGTTAGCTTAGCAGCTAGTTAGCTTAGTTATCTTAAACATTGAAACTACACAATCAATTAAACCACATTTTAGAAACACAACTTGGCACACAGGTACGTTTGTATACTTACAGACAGATCTACTCCAAGGATAAAAACAAAATGATCTGTGGCATAGAACTAAGCTACGATGTGCTCTGCATGGCTTTGCTGTGTAAACTAAAACACAAGAAGGAGAGTCGCGCTATTTGGTGCCTTAAAGCTACAGTACCGACTTTTGCCACTAGGGGGTGCCAATACACTATGGTGTCAGAACACTCCCCGCTTGGTAAATCTTTTTACCACTATTTACATCTCTTTACCCTTGGTATCAGTAACACCACATCGCTGATAGGCCTAAGGTACTCTTAGCTGTCCCTTGACCTAAGGTCTTCACATGACCTTTCGCACTTGCAGTCCGAACTTGGAATGGCCTTTACTATCAGACCAAGAGGCCAGTCATTACGTTGTGCTTGCACGTCCTTTAACAAAACAACGTCACCGTCCTGGAGATTAGGCTGCCTCGGTCCACTTCCTCCGAGGCTGAAGAGTTGCCAGATACTCCTGCTTCCACTGTTTCCAGAAGGAGTTTGCCAAGCTCTGGACCTGGCGCCACTGTACCTTACATAGGTGATCCAGTTCAAAGTCCCCGGGGGTGTGGGTGTCACACTCGCCTTCTGGGTTAGAAGAGTAGCAGGTGAGAGTATCTCAGGAAGGTCTGTATCATAAGAGATGGGAACCAGAGGCCTGGCGTTCATGATGGCCATAACTTCAGCCATCAAAGTGGCCAGGACTTCATGGGTCAGTTTATCCTTATTCTTCAACAGCAGTGCATCAAGGACCCGTCGAGCCACACCAATCATCCTCTCCCAAGCTCCACCCATATGTGAGGAATGAGGTGCGTTAAATATCCATGTACAACCATGGTCTTGCAGATAGTCCTTGATCTCAGGATCGTCCGTGTTTATCTGAAGCTCTCTGCATGCTCCAATAAAGTTTGTGCCTCTGTCTGACCTGAGGTGTTTGACAGGTCCACGAATCGACAGGAAGCGCCTCAAGGCATTAATGAAACTTGAGGTGGACATGGTTTCAATAACCTCCAAGTGAACAGCTCTCATACTGAGACATGTGAAAATGACTGCCCATCTTTTACTCTCAGCAGCACCACCTCTTGTGCGACGAGTTATCACACTCCATGGACCAAAGACATCAAGCCCTACATGTGTAAAAGGTGGATCCATGGACAGTCTGTCAGCAGGCAGATCGGACATTTTCTGAACCTCAAACTTGCCTCTCAACTTCCTGCAGATGACACATTTGAATATTATACTCGAAATGAGCCTCTTCCCTCCTACTATCCAGACACCGGCAGTGCGCAGTGCGCCTCTGTTAAATGGCGACCTTGGTGAGCTGCTTGATCATGATAGTGTCGGACTAAGAGAGTGGCAACATGATGACTGGCTGGCAGGATGAGTGGATGTTTCTCTTGGTCTTCCAATTGGGCTTTATGGATGCGACCCCCAACTCTCAGCAATCCATCCTTGTCAAGAAATGGGTCCAGTTTCACAAGAGAGCTGTGGCTATGAACATTAATGCCCTGAGTTGCGCAGTCCACCTCGACAAGCTGCTGGTATTGGCCTTGTTCCGTGGTCAGCAGGGTTCACTTCAGTTTTCACATAGAGCCACTGTTCTGGTTAGTACTGTTCCTTATGCAGCTACTCTGTTAGCTACGTAGGTGTAGAACCGCCTTGAATTGTTCTAGATGTAGCCAAG
Source organism: Trematomus loennbergii (assembly GCA_012861695.1). Taxonomy (NCBI): domain Eukaryota; kingdom Metazoa; phylum Chordata; class Actinopteri; order Perciformes; family Nototheniidae; genus Trematomus; species Trematomus loennbergii. The sequence goes on along the minus strand of JAAOOA010000489.1, from coordinate 932,795 downwards.
ACAACGCGACTGTCCGTGAAGAACCTGACTGCCTTCACTCCAAGTCAATCTCAGACTTGATTAGTTCTGCCAGTTCAACCGCCAACACTGCCCACACAACTCCAGACGAGGTATGGTGTGCAATGGGTAAGGAGCTTTGATTTGCCCATCACAAAGCCTACATGCCATTTCCCATCAGAGTCAAGAACACGTAGGTATGCTACGGCAGCAATTGCCCTTGTAGAAGCGTCTGAGAAAACACAAGTTCTGTTCGTTTGCAAGATGACATTGAGACCGTGGTATATGGTCTTGGTACTTGAATCTGTTCCAGCTCAGTTAAGGAGTCAGTCCAAGCTTTCCACTGAGCTTCCTTCTCTGGTGGGAGTGGGACGTCCCACTCGTACTGCTCTGAAGAAAGTTCTCTTACCAAAGCCTTGCCTTGCACAGTGATGGGAGATGCAAATCCCAGGGATCAAAGAGACTGTTTCACAGTGGACAGTATGCCTCGACGAGTGAACGGTTTAATGTCCTGTGAAACTTTAAAGGTGAAACTGTCATTATTGAGTTCCCAGCTTATGCCCAGACTCTGTTGGAGAGGCAAAGGGTCGGCTCCCAAATCCAGATCTTTAAAGTCGCTTGTTCGTTCTTCAAGAGGAAAGGCCTCCATGACCCTGGCACTGTTTGAAGCTATTTTGCGAAGCCTCAAATTGGACTCAGCCAGTAGGCTCTTGGTTCGCTGTAGCAGATCAATGGCTTCATCTTCTTTTGACACTGAAATTAGTCCATCATCGACATAAAAGTTCCTGAATACAAACTCCTTTGAGTCTGTGCCATGTTCAGTTTCCCTTGCTCTGCAGCCTTTCTCAGCCCGTATGTTGCTACTGCTGGTGATGGACTGTTCCCAAACACGTGCACTGTCATCCAGTAGTCAACAATCTCGTTATCTGGGTCGTTGTCTCTGTGCCACACAAACCGCAGGAAGTTGCGATGGTCCTGTCTGACCTTGAAACAATAGAACTCTGTTCTACATCAGCTGTGACGGCTATTTGCTCCTTCTGAATCTCAGTAGGACCCCAATTAGTGTGTTGTTGAGGTTGGGTCCACTGAGGAGAACGTCGTTCAATGACACTCCTTTGTACTGAGAGCTGGAATCAATCAATCTCAATCTCAATCTTTATTTATTTATATAGCACATTTAAAACAACCTTCAGTTGACCAAAGTGCTGTACATGCAATAAATATTAAATAAAACAATGGGAGTACAATAATAAAACAATAATTAAAAACATGATAAAAAGCACAATAACTAGAAAAATATTTAAAAAAAAACACATACAAATGTAATGTTCAGTATTATAAAGCCAGTGCAAAGAGGTGGGTTTTTTAGCTGAGATTTAAAAGTTCAATTGACTCAGCAGTCCGGATATGTACTGGGAGGCTGTTCCACAGTCTGGGAGCTGCAACACTGAAAGCCCTGTCACCTCGGGTCTTTTTCCTGCACCGAGGACCACCAACATATTCTGCTGAGCTGATCGCAATGCTCTAGCTGGAGCATGGCGGTGCAACAACTCAGACAGGTAATGTGGTGCCAGTCCATGCAATGATTTAAAAACAACAAGTAAGTACTTGAACTGGATCCTGTAACTGACAGGAAGCCAATGAAGGTCTGCCAAAACGGGTGTGATGTGGTCATAACGTCTCTTCCCAGTAAGAAGGCGTGCAGCCGCATTTTGGACCAGCTGCAGGCGACGGATCAACACTTATCAACACCAATACAGGGAGTTACAGTAGTCTAAGCGAGACGTTTAAATAGGTGGATTAGCTGTTCAAATTCCTTACTGGGAAGATAGGCCTTTACCTTCCCCAGAAGCCGCAGCTGGAAGAAGCTTGTCTTGACAACTGAGCTTATTTGTTTGTCGAATCAAAAACCACTCTTATTTTCCCTGGTTTTTGCGGGTGGTAATACCGAATGTAGGCAAATACCAGCACTCTTGTCCATGCTGCAGTTGTGGAGCTGGCTCGCTTGGTGATTGTCAATGACCTTCTGCATGAAGTCAAAGAAATGCTCTTTCATGTCTGGTCTCCTTCTGAATGAGCGCTGGAGAGGAAAGACGCTGCAAGGCATGTTCCCTGTTATTAGGAAGGGGCTTGCGGGGAAGCGAAAGGGCAGTGGTGCCACCCAGTGGTTTTCATCATCCATATACACCTCGTTTTCCATGATTCGGAGAAAGACCTTGTCATCCACAGACAGGGCTGGTTTGTCGTCATCAGGTGTTTTTCGACACACTTTCTCCTATACAATCTAAACTTCCATTAAGGACGTTTTCCAGGCTGTGAGATGGGGCTGGAAGATGATGCTTGGCTGGACCATTTAACCTCTCCTTCACCTGAATGCTGTTCGTGCACGGCTTAAGAAAGGATGGCGTCCATTTTGAAGGACATGGGTCTTTTAGACGTTGACATTGTTTGAATTGTGAGTCCCATCCAGGCATATTTCTCCAACTATGACCCAGCCAAGGTCAAGGCGCTGCGTAGGGGGAGTTGTGAGGCCCGTTACACTGTTCACGCACCTTATGTAGACGCAGAATGTCTCTTCCGAGCAGAAGGAGAATAGAGCATTGGTGTCGAGGGAGGAATCTTGTCAGTCACTTGCCTGAGGTGAGGAAATACTGTGTGATCTCCGGAGTGGGAATCTCTGACCTGTCGTCAGGCAAGTTGTTACATTCCAACAGAGGAGGAGTGCTGCTTTAGTTTTCCATCAAGTGACTCCACTATAATGTTGCATGCTTTCTTCCTGCTGTCTCCACTTTGCCTGAGCATGTTGTTAGAGTATAGGGAGATGCATTGCCATTCAAGCCAAACAGATCGAAGAATTGTGATTTTGCTAACGACTGATTACTTTGATCATCCAGCACTGCATACACTCTGTGTGACTTGTTGGGATAATCAGCCTGGTATACATTCCCAAGCAGATTTTCGAGCATGATCTGGGCTTGGGAGCACCACAGCAGATTTCTGTACACATGGAAGTTACTTCAGGTGGCCTTTGTCCTCCAGACTCACCGCTTTGCTCATTCTCAGGTCTGAACATACCAAACGACCAAGGAGCTGGACCAGGATGCTTGGCTGAGGTATGTTGTCACTTTCGCACTCCTTGCATTTAAGTGTTGCCTCGCAATCTTTGGCAATATGCTTTTGGATTCACAACATCGAAGCAGATGGATTTCTCCTTTAAATAGGTTATTCTCTCATCAAGGTGTCTTCCTCGAAACCAACGGCATTTTGACAGTGGATGAGGCTTGTTATGCACTGGGCATTGTTTGTCTGGCTCTTCTGTCTTGATAGCTGAGCTAGACTGTGAGGCAGAAGCAGTCACTTCAGTTTTCCTAACTGAAACAGCTGTTCTCGGAGTGTATTTAGGTGTTCTATCCACTCTAATGTCACTTTGGGAAGAGGAGAGACTGAATGCAAAACTTGGATCATTTCTGATCTTTGCCTGGGCACATACACATTTCACAAAGAAGCTGAAAGGTGGGAAAGGCACAAGATAATCTTCCTTATACCTGGAGCCTTGCGTTACCCAGCGCTCTCGTAGGCTGTAAGGAAGCTTTTCCACTATTGGATTAACACCTCTTGCAGTGTCCAAATATGCTAGGCCAGGCAGGAATCCACCAGATTTAGCGGCATCTATCTCCAGTAGCAAGTCACCTAGCTCTCTGAGCTGGTGGATGTCTTTGTTTGAGGTGGTTGGAAATGTCTCTATTCGTTTTAGAAGGGCATTTTCGATCACCTCTGGGCATCCATAACATTCCTCTAAGCGCCGCCATATCATATTGACACCTGCTGTGGGGTTATGAACGTGCACTGACCTTATCCGCTTTGCATGTGCTGCTGACTCCGGTCCAAGCCATTTGACAAGGAGGTTGAGCTCTTCGTGGTCAGACAGATACAGCTCCCTTGTAACTGCTTGGAATGATGATTTCCATGCCCAGTAATTTTCTGGACGATCATCAAAGGCAAGGAGCCCAGAACTCACCATCTCTTTTCTCACGAGATACTGAGCAAGATCAGGAGTATGAGGAGTTGGAGCTGAGTAGTTATTTGGAACGAATGCTGGAGAGACAGGAAGCGATGCATAGTGTAGGTCCTCAGTGGGTTTGTGCTCATCTGCACCCTTGTGTGGCCAATGTATGCCCTGCTGTCCGTTGTTGTGAGAAGTGAGTTTCTGTGTTTCCACGTCTTGAAACTGTTGGTGAGTGTTTTGTAAAAATGAATGTTTATCAATGTATTCTGTTGTGCGTCTTGCTGGATCCTCCTGAGCTAAATCCTGTAACTCACCAAGATGTCCTTCTTCCAAATCTGCTGCAGCTGCTTCAAATATGGCTGCCTCTTTAGATGCGGCCACAGCTTTACTTTCCAGCTTCAAAACATAAAGGTTTGCCTCCACCTCTGCTTTCTGCCTCATCATGGCTGCCTCCCTTTCTGCGAAGGATACCTTTATTTTTGCTGCTTCGGCTTTTGCTCTTGCCCTTGTCGCTGCAGCACTGGCAGATGACTTGCTTGACCTTTGACTTGAGGCCCGGGACCTGGTCTCCACAGACCGGAGTTCTTCTTCCTGGTCATTCATCTTACTTATCGTCTGATGAATGAGTCTTTAGGTTGAAGTAGTAGCGTGCTGATCACAGAATTATTTCGCTGCCTTTCCAGCTGAGTAGTGTCTTTTTACTATTCTGCCCTTGCGTATGCATCGCACTGCATAGGTTAACAGATAGCGAACAAAGACTCAGAAGACAGTTGTTGAGTTGACCATTTACTGAGGCTTGAAATTGTAAAACTGCAAGAATAAACAGAAAAATACAACACAAGTTACACAATTGAAATAATACATGTGCAACATAATGCAAATAGAGTGCAGTATAATCAACAGCCTATGCTAAGAATGAGCTATGTCCGTTAGCTTAGCAGCTAGTTAGCTTAGCTTATCTTAAACATTGAAACTACACAATCAATTAAACCACATTTTAGAAACACATAACTTGGCACACAGGTAAGTTTGTATACTTACAGACAGATCTACTCCAAGGATTAAAACAAAATGATCTGTGGCATAGAACTGAGCTACGATGTGCTCTGCATGGCTTTGCTGTGTAAACTAAAACACAAGAAGGAGAGTCGCGCTATTTGGTGCCTTAAAGCTACAGTACCGACTTGTGCCACTAGGGGGTGCCAATACACTATGGTGTCAGAACAATTTCCATACTAAACAAAGTCAAATAAGTTCTAGATCAGAAATCACTTCTCATTCTCTACTGTTCACTAGTCTTACCATATCTGACTGACTGTGCTGAAATCTGGGGCAATAACTACAACAGTTACATGCAGTATCTATTCTACAAAAATACGAATCATTCACAATGCCAAATATCTTGATCACACTAACAAATTATTCCTGCAGTCAAAATTGTTAAAATGTACAGACCTGGTAGAATTCCAAACGGCACAAATCATGTTTAAGGCAAATAATAACGCTTTACCAGGAAACATCCAAAAAGTATTCACTCAACGAGTGGGGGGATATAGTTCAAGGAGACCATTTCAATTCGAAATTCATAGGGTCCGTACAACCAGAAGACCTTTTTGTATCTCAGCCTGTGGAGTGAGACTATGGAACAGTGTGAATGTGGAGCTAAAGCGATGTCCAGACATTAACCAGTTCAAGAGGAAATACAGAGAAATTATTTTCTCGAGGTACAGGGAGGGGAGGGTGTTTGACTATTTGTACATGTGTGAGTATGTAAGTGTGTATGTATATGTGCATATATGTATATATGTGTATGTGTGTGTATGCAGATTAATAATAATAATAATAACAATAATAATTAATAATGATAATTATTGCAGATTATAGATTATAAATAAATCATTTAGGGACAAGGGGGTGAGATTAAATAAATTATACTTCTTCTCACTCCTTTTCGAACACTAGATGTGGGACTGTTTATGTTGCTAATGCTGTTGTTGTTGTTGTAAATGTCATTTTTTGTTTTGATTTCTCTTACATGACTATGCACGGCAACATTTTTTTTGTTTTGTAATTATTTATTTTACTTGTTTGAAATAAAAATGTATCAATCAATCAATTCTGTTTGTTTTCTTATATGTAACAAAAGAGGGGTAGTAGTGTAATTTCCTGTAATGAGAAAACCAAAACCAGGAAATGTGTAAAATGGTTGTATTGTCTGTTAAATCTGCACTCCTTAATAAAGAAATTAAAACGAAACAAAAAGAACAGGGAGTATCCTGATTGGATGAGGAAAGTACGAATTGGTTACCTGATTCTGCGCCAAGTGGGAATGCTAATCCATTGATCTCTAACCTGTGGGTTTGACTCCTCGTCTCAGTTGGGTTTTCCAAATAAGCAAAGTTTCTTCCAATGAAATCAAAATTCAAGTCAAAAGTCAACTTTATTGTCAATCTTCCAGTTTGCGTGTACAGACAGAGATCGAAATACCGTTTCGACTCTTGTTCTTGTTTAAAATACTTCCACATGCACTGAGACGAAACCAAAGACTTTCTGTCCTCTTCTTCACTCATGTTGTTGAACTAAACATCTGAACGGGAGACTACAATGGAAACTCACAGGGGGGGTCAATGGAGCTGAGATCTTGCTGCTTATGCTTTGCTGTGGCAAAACTGGCTGGATTAAATCAAACAGAACTCTAAACACATTTCAGCTCAGCACACAATCTGCAATTCAACTCGGCACTTTATAAAACACTGCACTCAGATCTCTGAGTAATACATAGGGGCGGTTCTAGGGAGGGGGCAGGGTGGGCCAGTGCCTAAAGAAAAAGAAAAAAAGTTTATGATTAAACGATTTCTTGGCTGACGGAATAGGCGGAACTAAAGATATTTGTCATTCTAGTCGGACCCATTAGAACAGGGGTCTCCGCATAATTCCACTGGGGACAGGGGGACATTAGATATTTTAATGAGATATGGACCGCAAAACAAAAAATGTCCCTGGTTTTCATTTTTAAAATCAAGTCACCGAATGCAAGTAGTCGCCTTAGCTTATTTTGTTATGAGATGTATGAGATGTGTACTGTTCAATTTAGTTGATGTAATAATCGTTTGGTTTCTTTTACATTAAAAACAAGTTACAATTTTCAAAAGGTCTTATGTTTTTTTTTCGGGGGGAGGCCCTTTTTCCAGTTTAGAGCAAGAGCCCCTCCAAATGTCTGTGCATGTCCCTGAGTCATTGCGTGCCTATTGATTTGAACACGATCCGTGTATCCATCATTTCCTGGTCTTCTCTAAAGAAGAGGGACCAATGAAAACGTTGTCATGTTGCCGTTGTTCAGCATGGAAACATTCATTAGCTAACAATGACATTATTGTTCTATTAATATAAAGGGAGGTCAGGTACTCTTTAAAACAGCTGGTAGTTATGGGTACTTTTACTGAAGTACATTTCAAAGCCCATACTTCTTTACTTTACTTGAGTAAAGAAGTTTAGTCAGTACTTCTACTTTTACCAGAGTATTTTTCAGAGGTGGGGACTCGAGTCACATGACTTGACTCGAGTCAGACTCGAGTCGCATATTTTTTGACTTGAGACTTGCTTGACTAACATTGATAAAAGACTTGACTTAACTTTGACTTGGTATTCATGACTTGAGACTTGACTTAAGCTTGAGACAGATGACTTGAAAGGACTTGTCTGTTTAAAATTAAATATTTGTGTTTGTTTTTGTATTGAGATATTACGTTTAGTTTTTTCGAAAAATGTGATTGGGTGATTATAGCGCCGTGCGCGCAAACCTGGCAACCCACTAGACGGCAGGTACAGTAGGAGCGTCAGTTAACATGGCAGCGGCAAGAGTTACTCCACAAATAGTGAAGTTTGGATTCAAGGATTATGTTGTCAATGACGCTAATAAGAACAGCGGTATGCAGGGTCTGCAGCATAAAGATCAGTGACACGACCACCAAAACATCCAACTTCATTCGTCACTACAAAAAAAACCACAGAGAAAGGTACATGCATGTGTTGTGTTAGCTAGAAAGCTCACGTCAAGTTTAAGCTACGTTAGACTTGGTTTCAAATCGATTAAGCATTGCAAAGAGAAGACAAAACGGTAAATGAACACTAGAACCACCAAGGGATTCATTTTGACTAACCCCGATACTGACGGGCTGTCAGGAGAGGGAGAGAGAGAGAGAGAGGAAAAGAGATGCCTCGTTTATTTCCCCTGTGTTATTATCAGAAGTTACTGTAAACTGTTGAATAATGTAGTTCATCTACTTTTAGTAGTTTGTTTAAATGTTTTAATTATGTTGTTTTTGTTTGTAGAAGTGCATCATTCCTTGATTTATTGTAAAATGAATCTGAACTTTTTGATCTGTTATGATGATAAACTGAAGCCATTTCTAAATTAACCCAATTAACTGAGTTTTAAATCGTCCTACTTAGTTTATAAGGAAATTATGAAGAGGAACAAATTAAATGATTTGAAAATGATATCTATGTAGGTGTCGATGCTATTAGTGTTAACAGAAATTTAAATTAAATATGTGTAATGGCAAATGCCATATATGATTTTCTTACCTGGAATTCTGCCTTTTTGACTTGAGTCCTAGCCAGTGGCGTCGCCTGGCCTGGGCATCCGGGGCTTTAGCCCCGAATGTTTTTTCTGTAGCCCCGGACAATTCTCCCTCAATAATATAATACATTAACCGTGCTTTACGTGAACCTCATCATGACACAAGAGAGGACGGCAGCACTGTAATTTCCCGTGTTCAGTGAATGCAACAGTGGCATGACACCAGACCAATCAGAGAGTTGCATGGAAATAAACGTGTGCTTGTGTCATTCAAGCTCGGCTCTGTGTGTGTGTGTGGCAATAGCGCATTTAGTGTGATAGAGAGAGAGAGAGGGAGAGAGAGGGAGAGAGGGGCCGGTGTCAGCATGGACCGTGTTGTTAGCATCTGGTTAGCTAGCTGCACTAACGGACATAAGGAGCTGTTTGTTCCACAAGAAGCTGGAGGAGAGTCCTCTCCTCTCAGACTGAGAGACTCAGGTGAGCTAAAGGACTCTCTGAGTGTTTAGATAGTTAACTTTAGTAAGTTATCTCAGTGGGTCTCAAACGGTTTGGTCACAAATTATTCAAAAGATTATTTCCGCGGCACACCTTCATATGATCATTATAGTTATTAAAAAAAAGAGAATAAATGAAAAACAGTTATGAAATACTATATGGCAGTAAAAAAAGAATAAAGTTTAAAAGGGGAGTGATTAGTAAAATATCCATAAAGAAAAAGTACATCTGTTTACAGTTCTGCTTCATATGGGTGTTGAGAGAGGTAAAAAATCTTCCCGGGGGAGCATCCCCCGGACCCCCTAGAGGAGGTGAGCCACCCACTCATAAAAAATACCACTTTACCCTGCCTATATGCCGTGAGCTGATTATCGAGCCTTCATTGTAACAGTCGCGGGTGTACTGTGTGTGTGTGTGTGTGGGGAGTGTTGCAGTAAAAAATGCCACTGTAGTGCCGCCGCCACTGTGGGCTAAGCCCGAATGTTTTCAGGTCCAGGCGACGCCCCTGGGAAGCACAATAACTGCATGTTTTGCATTGCTTTTAAATTTCAGTTCCATAAATTTCAGTTCCATTCCACATGCACTGAGACGAAACCAAAGACTTGCTGTCCTCTTCTTCACTCATGTTGTTGAACTAAATCTGAACGGGAGACTACAATGGAAACTCACAGGGGGGTCAATGGAGCTGAGATCTTGCTGCTTATGCTTTGCTGCGGCAATCCCTTTATTAGTCCCACAGAGGATACATGTACATTGTTACAGCAGAAAATTATTAGTATTAATCCCCGTGGGGAAATTCAGTTGTACAAGCAGCAACAGGGTAAGCGTGAAAAAACAGAACAGCAAAGATTCACACAGATTAATAAAATAAAAAATAAAATCAAGAAAAGAAAAATTAAAATAATAATGATAATAATAATAAAAGACTATAAAATAGGAGTAAAACAACAACATATATGCTGACAAATAATTGTCAGCATATGTACATTTTTTTTTTTTTAAATGTTTGACCCCTTGTTGTGCCACATAGTTAATATTAACGAAGGCACCTTATATAAAAAAAGAACACCATGGCACATAACAGCTCGCGGCCGCAGATTACTCCGGGTCCCAAACCCCCCCCATACCCCACAAATATTTTTATTGCAGATCTACATGAATCACACAAACTACCTATTTTGGATTCAAAACGGCGAATTTCGCCGAAAGGTGACAAGTTTGCATCCCTGAAAACTAAGTAGGACGATTTAAAACTCAGTTAATTGGGTTCACTTTGAAATTGCTTCAGTTTATCATCATAACGGATCAAAAAGTTCAGATTCATTTTTACAATAAATCAAGGAATGATGCACTTCTACAAACAACAACAACATAATTAAAACATTTAAACAAACTACTAAAAGTAGATGAACTACATTATTCAACAGTTTACAGTAACTTCTGATAATAACACAGGGGAAATAAACGAGGCATCTCTTTTCCTCTCTCTCTCTCCCCTCCTGACAGCCCGTCAGTATCAGGGTTAGTATAAATGAATCCCTTGGCGGTTCTAGTGTTCATTTACCGTTTTGTCTTCTCTTTGTAATGCTTAATCGATTTGAAACCAAGTCTAACGTAGCTTAAACTTAACGTTAGCTTTCAAGCTAACACAACACATGCACGTACCTTTCTCTGTGGGTTTTTTGTAGTGACGAATGAAGTTGGATGTTTTGGTGGTCGTGTCACTGATCTTTATGCTGCAGACCTGCATACCGCTGTTCTCTTCTTATTAGCGTCATCGACAACATAATCCTTGAATACAAACTTAACGCAAGCCGCTGCCATGTTAACTGACACTCCTGCCGTCTAGTGGGTTGCCAGGTTTGCGCGCATGGCGCTATAATCACCCAATCACGTTTCGAAAAAACTAAACGTAATATCTCACTACAAAAACAAACGCAAATATTTAATTTTAAACAGACAAGTCCTTTCAAGTCATTCGTCTCAAGCTTAAGTCAAGTCTCAAGTCATGAATACCAAGTCAAGTCTTTTATCAATGTTAGTCAAGCAAGTCTCAAGTCCAAAAATATGCGACTCGAGTCAAGTCATGTCACATTTTTTAACTTTAAACATGATCTTTAATAATGTTGTAGTTTAGTTTAACTCTGAGAGGTGGACTGGCTGGACTCCTCACTGGGACTCTGGTTCTGGACCAGCTTGCAGGGTCCAGGAGTTCTTGGAGAGAAAGGAGCGCTTCCTGCCGCAGGACTCGGGGGATGGGAGTTCCTGAACATGGAGAAACAGCTTCAGTTATTATGCTCCAAATATCTGGAACAAAGTCACAGAAAGAATGTGTCTGCAGCTCAGAGAGTCCTGCTGGGAACCACACATGTTGAGGAGCCCAAAGTGTGATGAGAGAAATGTACAGTACGGGTCCCCAGCACATAAGGCGCGTTCACACCAAGTACTTTTCCCACAGTAGTTCCTGAGAACTTTAGTTCATGAGAGTTCTTTTAGTTCTGACGAACTAAAGCAGATCGCGTTCACACCAAAATGAGTTCCTGGGGGTGGATTAGGCAAATGAGCCGCTGACGTCACTTCTTCTTCTTCTGCTTAGCTTTTCCTGGCAGGCTGCAAACAACTTCACGGCGAGTACAGTAGGTGGCGGTATGCACCTTAAAGTTGCAATCCGCCAAAAAACCGAGAGAAGAAAAAAAAAACTTCCGCTTCCGCTGTATGCTTCTGTTTACCTACACGGTATGGAGTTGACGTTTTGATGGTCGTGTTATACTGCTTCGTAACGGAGTTATTTAAGCCAATAACTCAGCCACAAATACAAATACAGATCGACCATTCAAATGCAATATAAATGCCGAGTCGGGGCGAAGGCGGTTAAGAAGCCTTAACAAAAGGATTAGACGACGAAATCACACGCTATGGACATGTTTCGCCGTTGTACAGCCGAGGATGATGACCGTTATCACGCCGAAAAGAACTGCAATGGTACGTTCATTAAATCACATTAATACTATCTAATGTAGGATTAAAGGAGTTATGTAGGGCTAATTTGTGTCTTTGTATGTGTTCCAGATATGCGAATACTACGGAACTCTGGGTGAACAATAGAACGTCGGCCTGGTGGTGCCAACGTGTGCAGTGGATCGAAGATTTCCGAATGTCCAAGGGCTCTTTTCAACTCCTCTGTATTCGCCTGGAAGCAACGTTGTGGAGAGGCATCTGAACAGCATGGAATTGTAAATTGACAATAAAGCTGATATTTTGTACAGTGCATTTGGTTCTCTTTTATTTACCAGTCAACAGACACACAATAGTGCAGACACCTTAGTGCAAAGATTAAATGTCAGTATCAAAACAGTACTCATACTGTATATTTGTATATTAATGAGTATATTATGTTAAATGTGTGTTAAAGACAATGGGATGAGGTTGAAAGCTCTTTAAAAACGTTTGTATACATACATGTTAAGCATGCACACCTGAAGAACTACGTTACACACACACACAGGTTAGTCTGTGTACCGCTGCTGGTTTAAACAAAGACAGTCATGATGCTAGTGCCGTGCATGTAGGTTCTCTTTTATTTATCAGCAGCAGATCAATAAGTGTCAGTAGTATCAAAACAATATAATAACAGTGGCAATAAATATATATATATAATATAACAATAGGTAGGCTCAGCAGCAGACACACCTTTGTGCAAAGTTAGGTGTCAGTATTAATAACAGTGGCATATATATATATAATACAAAATTAACTGTCCCAGGTGTAGGCAATTTGGGGTGAAGTGTCTTGCCCAGGGACACAACGACATCCTGACTGCAGTGGGGTTTGAACCTGTGCTCCCCTGATCCGAACACCAACGCACCACACGCCTCCCAACAAGTCATTGTACAGTTTATCAACGACATGTTTTTCTTAATTTTTGTATTGAAGGCCTGTTGGATGTAATCAGCTCGCTTAGCACTTCCAGAAGCCCAGCCTGAAAGGTATTTTGTTGCTCCACCTGGCACCATGAGCGGCTAGTCGTCCGATTCCTGGGCCTTGTGTGAATGCAGCAGCCGTTCGTCGTGCATCTCCTTGGCACGCAGGTCCTCATTCTCCTTGCTGACCATAGCACGGCAGTCCATGGTGTCAAGGAAGCTGTCATCGCGTGCCCACTTTCCTAAGGTGAAATATGCAAGATACAAGATCAGTTTAATCGCAACAACGACACAACATTGTCCAAATACCAGAAGGGGAGCAGCCCATAACAGAGAGCCCCCCACGTCAGAGTCATCACTGTGGGCTTCTACTTTCTACTTAAATGTGCAAAAATATTAGAACATCAGTCTTTGTGGCATGCAGGTAATCAACTGTTTAAGCTTTTACCATTAACATGTAGAATGAATGTTGCAAATTACTTGAAATTACTTCAACTACAATCTATTGTTTACCTCTATGCATTAGCCACAGAGGTAGCATTATGTCCAGCTAGCATGCTAATTGCTAACGTTATATTCTCGTTTTTATCCCGGAGGGGAAAACTAGTTTCTAATCCTGAGAGAAACACCTCGCCTGAAACACACGATTAGTGCCATGAGTTAGTGAAGCAAATTACAGAACATTGCACACTTATTCACAAGTCAAAACGTGTTCATAGCAGGCATGGTTGAGAATAGCTAGCTAGCTAGATGTTATTAGCCAGCTTGGACCTAACGTTATCAAGTTCTACCATGGCTAGCTCGATCTACTGAGCAAATAAAAGTACATCTAAGACCAGTATTGTGCAGATTAAAACAGTGCAGTGCATGTATTTTATTTTACCTTGGTAGTCGTCCCGACATTACTTTGCCAGGTCTGCTAACTTTGCAGAGCTACAGAAACTGCATTCAGTAGAAGCTTCGGAATGTGGCGCTTCGCGTCCTCCGAGTCAATCGCCAGAAGCGCAGACACACATCCTCATCACTCCACCGCTCCAATTGATTTATTTAGTGTTGCTATAATAACTGCTTTCACAAAAGGAATCTCTTCGTGTGTGCTGCGAAGCGAGGAAATACAATGGCGGCTTACAACAAAAAATTCAGAGTCAAACGGGCGTGGTTTGCATTCCGCACAGCCAATCAGACGTAGGAACTACTTTCTCCCACGATAGACCCTGCTCTCTAGCAGGGACTGAAAAGCGAGTCTCGCGAACTAAGTTGAGCTAAAGTAGTTCCTGGGGCTTTTTGGTGTGAACGCAAATATATCGTAGTTCTGATGAACTATTGTGGGAAAAGTACACCAAAGTACTCCGGTGTGAACGCACCTAATGTCAAATAAGTTCTAGATCAGAAATCACTTCTCATTCTCTACTGTTCACTAGTCTTACCATATCTGACTGACTGTGCTGAAATCTGGGGCAATAACTACGAATTCCAAACGGCACAAATCATGTTTAAGGAATAATAACGCTTTACCAGGAAACATCCAAAAAGTATTCACTCAACGAGTGGGGGGATATAGTTCAAGGAGACCATTTCAATTCGAAATTCATAGGGTCCGTACAACCAGAAGACCTTTTTGTATCTCAGCCTGTGGAGTGAGACTATGGAACAGTGTGAATGTGGAGCTAAAGCGATGTCCAGACATTAACCAGTTCAAGAGGAAATACAGAGAAATTATTTTCTCGAGGTACAGGGATGGGGAGGGTGTTTGACTATTTGTACATGTGTGAGTATGTAAGTGTGTATGTATATGTGCATATATGTATATATGTGTATGTGTGTGTATGCAGATTAATAATAATAATAATAACAATAATAATTGATAATGATAATTATTGCAGATTATAGATTATAAATAAATCATTTAGGGACAAGGGGGTGAGATTAAATAAATTATACTTCTTCTCACTCCTTTTCGAACACTAGATGTGGGACTGTTTATGTTGCTAATGCTGTTGTTGTTTGTAAATGTCATTTTTTGTTTTGATTTCTCTTACATGACTATGCACGGCAACATTTTTTTTGTTTTGTAATTATTTATTTTACTTGTTTGAAATAAAAATGTATCAATCAATCAATTCTGTTTGTTTTCTTATATGTAACAAAAGAGGGGTAGTAGTGTAATTTCCTGTAATGAGAAAACCAAAACCAGGAAATGTGTAAAATGGTTGTATTGTCTGTTAAATCTGCACTCCTTAATAAAGAAATTAAAACGAAACAAAAAGAACAGGGAGTATCCTGATTGGATGAGGAAAGTACGAATTGGTTACCTGATTCTGCGCCAAGTGGGAATGCTAATCCATTGATCTCTAACCTGTGGGTTTGACTCCTCGTCTCAGTTGGGTTTTCCAAATAAGCAAAGTTTCTTCCAATGAAATCAAAATTCAAGTCAAAAGTCAACTTTATTGTCAATCTTCCAGTTTGCGTGTACAGACAGAGATCGAAATACCGTTTCGACTTGTTCTTGTTTAAAATACTTCCACATGCACTGAGACGAAACCAAAGACTTGCTGTCCTCTTCTTCACTCATGTTGTTGAACTAAACATCTGAACGGGAGACTACAATGGAAACTCACAGGGGGGGTCAATGGAGCTGAGATCTTGCTGCTTATGCTTTGCTGTGGCAAAACTGGCTGGATTAAATCAAACAGAACTCTAAACACATTTCAGCTCAGCACACAATCTGCAATTCAACTCGGCACTTTATAAAACACTGCACTCAGATCTCTGAGTAATACATAGGGGCGGTTCTAGGGGGGGGCAGGGGGTGCAGTGCCTAAAGAAAAAGAAAAAAAGTTTATGATTAAACGATTTCTTGGCTGACGGAATAGGCGGAACTAAAGATATTTGTCATTCTAGTCGGACCCATTAGAACAGGGGTCTCCGCATAATTCCACTGGGGACAGGGGGACATTAGATATTTTAATGAGATATGGACCGCAAAACAAAAAATGTCCCTGGTTTTCATTTTTTAAATCAAGTCACCGAATGCAAGTAGTCGCCTTAGCTTATTTTGTTATGAGATGTATGAGATGTGTACTGTTCAATTTAGTTGATGTAATAATCGTTTGGTTTCTTTTACATTAAAAACAAGTTACAATTTTCAAAAGGTCTTATGTTTTTTTTTCGGGGGGAGGCCCTTTTTCCAGTTTAGAGCAAGAGCCCCTCCAAATGTCTGTGCATGTCCCTGAGTCATTGCGTGCCTATTGATTTGAACACGATCCGTGTATCCATCATTTCCTGGTCTTCTCTAAAGAAGAGGGACCAATGAAAACGTTGTCATGTTGCCGTTGTTCAGCATGGAAACATTCATTAGCTAACAATGACATTATTGTTCTATTAATATAAAGGGAGGTCAGGTACTCTTTAAAACAGCTGGTAGTTATGGGTACTTTTTACTGAAGTACATTTCAAAGCCCATACTTCTTTACTTTACTTGAGTAAAGAAGTTTAGTCAGTACTTCTACTTTTACCAGAGTATTTTTCAGAGGTGGGGACTCGAGTCACATGACTTGACTCGAGTCAGACTCGAGTCGCATATTTTTTGACTTGAGACTTGCTTGACTAACATTGATAAAAGACTTGACTTGACTTTGACTTGGTATTCATGACTTGAGACTTGACTTAAGCTTGAGACAGATGACTTGAAAGGACTTGTCTGTTTAAAATTAAATATTTGCGTTTGTTTTTGTATTGAGATATTACGTTTAGTTTTTTCGAAAAATGTAATTGGGTGATTATAGCGCCGTGCGCGCAAACCTGGCAACCCACTAGACGGCAGGTACAGTAGGAGCGTCAGTTAACATGGCAGCGGCAAGAGTTACTCCACAAATAGTGAAGTTTGGATTCAAGGATTATGTTGTCAATGACGCTAATAAGAACAGCGGTATGCAGGGTCTGCAGCATAAAGATCAGTGACACGACCACCAAAACATCCAACTTCATTCGTCACTACAAAAAACCCACAGAGAAAGGTACGTGCATGTGTTGTGTTAGCTAGAAAGCTAACGTCAAGTTTAAGCTACGTTAGACTTGGTTTCAAATCGATTAAGCATTGCAAAGAGAAGACAAACGGTAAATGAACACTAGAACCACCAAGGGATTCATTTGTACTAACCCTGATACTGACGGGCTGTCAGGAGAGGGAGAGAGAGAGAGAGGAAAAGAGATGCCTCGTTTATTTCCCCTGTGTTATTATCAGAAGTTACTGTAAACTGTTGAATAATGTAGTTCATCTACTTTAGTAGTTTGTTTAAATGTTTTAATTATGTTGTTTTTGTTTGTAGAAGTGCATCATTCCTTGATTTATTGTAAAATGAACCTGAACTTTTTGATCTGTTATGATGATAAACTGAAGCCATTTCTAAATTAACCCAATTAACTGAGTTTTAAATCGTCCTACTTAGTTTATAAGGAAATTATGAAGAGGAACAAATTAAATGATTTGAAAATGATATCTATGTAGGTGTCGATGCTATTAGTGTTAACAGAAATTAAATTAAATATGTGTAATGGCAAATGCCATATATGATTTTCTTCCTGGAATTCTGCCTTTTTGACTTGAGTCCTAGCCAGTGGCGTCGCCTGGCTTGGGCATCCGGGGCTTTAGCCCCGAATGTTTTTTCTGTAGCCCCGGACAATTCTCCCTCCAATAATATAATACATTAACCGTGCTTTACGTGAACCTCATCATGACACAAGAGAGGACGGCAGCACTGTAATTTCCCGTGTTCAGTGAATGCAACAGTGGCATGACACCAGACCAATCAGAGAGTTGCATGGAAATAAACGTGTGCTTGTGTCATTCAAGCTCGGCTCTGTGTGTGTGTGTGGCAATAGCGCATTTAGTGTGATAGAGAGAGAGAGAGGGGAGAGAGGGAGAGAGGGGCCGGTGTCAGCATGGACCGTGTTGTTAGCATCTGGTTAGCTAGCTGCACTAACGGACATAAGGAGCTGTTTGTTCCACAACAAGCTGGAGGAGAGTCCTCTCCTCTCAGACTGAGAGACTCAGGTGAGCTAAAGGACTCTCTGAGTGTTTAGATAGTTAACTTTAGTAAGTTATCTCAGTGGGTCTCAAACGGTTTGGTCACAAATTATTCAAAAGATTATTTCCGCGGCACACCTTCATATGATCATTATAGTTATTAAAAAAAAAGAGAATAAATGAAAAACAGTTATGAAATACTATATGGCAGTAAAAAAAGAATAAAGTTTAAAAGGGGAGTGATTAGTAAAATATCCATAAAGAAAAAGTACATCTGTTTACAGTTCTGCTTCATATGGGTGTTGAGAGAGGTAAAAAATCTTCCCGGGGGAGCATCCCCCGGACCCCCTAGAGGAGGTGAGCCACCCACTCATAAAAAATACCACTTTACCCCTGCCTATATGCCGTGAGCTGATTATCGAGCCTTCATTAGGTGCGTTCACACCGGAGTACTTTGGTGTACTTTTCCCACAATAGTTCATCAGAACTACGATATATTGCGTTCACACCAAAAAGCCCCAGGAACTAAAGTAGCTCAACTTAGTTCTTCAGACCGGCTTTTCAGGCCCTGCTAGAGAGCAGGGTCTATCGTGGGAGAAAGTAGTTCCTACGTCTGATTGGCTGTGCGGAATGCAAACCACGCCCGTTTGACTCTGATTTTTTTTGTTGTAAGCCGCCATTGTATTTCCTCGCTTCGCAGCACACACGAAGAGATTCCTTTTGTGAAAGCAGTTATTATAGCAACACTAAATAAATCAATTGGAGCGGTGGAGTGATGAGGATGAGGATGTGTCTGCGCTTCTGGCGATTGACTCGGAGGACGCGAAGCGCCACATTCCGAAGCTTCTACTGAATGCAGTTTCTGTAGCTCTGCAAAGTTAGCAGACCTGGCAAAGTCATGTCGGGACGACTACCAAGGTAAAATAAAATACATGCACTGCACTGTTTTAATCTGCACAATACTGGTCTTAGATGTACTTTTATTTGCTCAGTAGATCGAGCTAGCCATGGTAGAACTTGATAACGTTAGGTCCAAGCTGGCTAATAACATCTAGCTAGCTAGCTATTCTCACCATGCCGCTATGAACACGTTTTGACTTGTGAATAAGTGTGCAATGTTCTGTAATTTGCTTCACTAACTCATGGCACTAATCGTGTGTTTCAGGCGAGGTGTTTCTCTCAGGATTAGAAACTAGTTTTCCCCTCCGGGATAAAAACGAGAATATAACGTTAGCAATTAGCATGCTAGCTGGACATAATGCTACCTCTGTGGCTAATGCATAGAGGTAAACAATAGATTGTAGTTGAAGTAATTTCAAGTAATTTGCAACATTCATTCTACATTAATGGTAAAAGCTTAAACAGTTGATTACCTGCATGCCACAAAGACTGATGTTCTAATATTTTTGCACATTTAAGTAGAAATGTAATTGAAATTCTATTTACTGCATAAACATTGTCCTTGTATTATCCTAAATAGTTTGACCTTGTTTCGTCAGAAGGCTTCTCAGACTACATGGAGGATCCCTCAGAGAAACACAGTTTCCACGTTCAGTTCCCCCCCGCTGAGAGTAGACAGCTCCACACCCTGTGCCCGGTCCATCCTGACCGCTGCTGCCATACTGCAGCAAACAGGAGGGAACGGAGGTGAAAACACACTTTATACATTTAGATATGTGGAGCACAAAGAAAAGCATTGCTAAAAAACATTTAGCAGCTAAACTGTGGATAACAAGTAAACCACATTGGTTTGTTATTCAATATTCAAAAGCTTTTTGAATCATTACATGTCACTTGTTAGACGCTTTTATCCAAAGCTTACATACTCAATACTGTGGGCAATCCCCACAGGAGCACTTTGGGGTGAAGTGTCTCAGGGACACAACGACATGCTGACTGCAGTGGGGTTTGAACCTGTGCTCCCCTGATCCGAACACCAATGCACTTATCCACTGCGCCACACACCTCCATCCTTTACTCAAGTAGAAGTACAGATACTCGTGTTTGAAATACTCTGGTAAAACTTCTTAAGTAAAAGTAAAGAGGGCTTTGAAATGTACCGGTACTTAAGTAAAAAGTACCCATAACTACCAGCTGTTTTAAAGAGTACCTGACCTCCCTTTATATTAATAGAACAATAATGTCATTGTTAGCTAATGAATGTTTCCATGCTGAACAACGGCAACATGACAACGTTGACATGACACAATGTTGTGTCGTTGTTGCGATTAAACTGATCTTGTATCTTGCTTATTTCACCTTAGGAAAGTGGGCACGCGATGACAGCTTCCTTGACACCATCATGGCGATGGACTGCCGTGCCATGGTCAGCAAGGAGAATGAGGACCTGCGTGCCAAGGAGATGCACGAGGAACGGCTGCTGCATTCACACAAGGCCCAGGAATCGAGGTGGAGCAACAAAATACCTTTCAGGCTGGGCTTCTGGCAGTGCTAAGCGAGCTGATTAAATCCAACAGGCCTTCAATACAAAAATTAAGAAAAAATTGTCGTCGTTGATAAACTGTACAATGACTTGTTGGGAGGCGTGTGGTGCAGTGGTCTGGTGCGTTGGTGTTCGGATCAGGGGAGCACAGGTTCAAACCCCACTGCAGTCAGGATGTCGTTGTGTGCCTGGGCAAGACACTTCACCCCAAATTGCCTACACCTGGGAGAGTTCATTTTGTATTATTGTGATTATATATATATATGCCACTGTTATTATATTGTTTTGATACTACTGACACTTATTGATCTGCTGCTGATAAATAAAAGAGAACCTACATTGCGATTAAACAGAAAATGTATCTTGCTTATTTCTCCTGACACTTTATCTTTATGGTGACCTGTGTAGCATCCTATACATCACATGTAAGTGATTATTCTGATACCATCATGACACCATGAAACTGGCGAAGCTTTATTTATTGTGTCCCACCCCATATATGTGTCTTTGAAAAAGATCATTCAATTGTATTTCAAAATGGCGTCATCAACACAAACACTATTTATAGAAAGATAAATGGTTAAGTTTGTAATTAACAGTGTTGTGAATTCAATATTTTAATTAATTATAGTAAGGGAACATAGGAGGATATATAATAAAGGTGTTAACTGCTGAGCCTATTTACTGTGCAATACTACAGACATGTTAGTGGTATTATTTCTTATCTAACTCTTTCCTATGGTCAGACAAATCAGAAGTCATTTAAACAATTTGAGATTGTTCTTTTTGTTTCTCAATTGATTTTCCAGAATATGCACCACCTAGGCAGACTTTATATCACAAATAAATGAATGACATGTACTACAGTAATTGATTATATATTGCCTACTCAGATATAAATGTGTATAAAATGAAATCAATTCAAAGTTTCTTGCTGCTTTTAATGCAATTCATGGCTGCAGGGCACACGTCCAAAATCCTTATTCTACAATCATTTAATCAAGACACTTGTGTATATTTTACTTTCATTTGTAATAAAAAAAAAATATGAATGGTTGTCATCAAGCTGGGTCGCCGGTAAGGCAGTCCATTCCTCCCTGTACTCATCACCACGACGCTCACACAGGTTATGCAATACGCAACATGCTGCCATCTGGATTTTGATATTGTCCATGTTGCAGTCGTTTCGCTTCAAGCACCGCATATCTGGAACACATACAAAGACACAAATTAGCCCGACATAACTCCATAAATCCTACATTAGATAGTATTAATGTGATTTACTGAACGTACCATTTGTTCTTTGGGCGTGATAACGGTCATCATCCTCAGCTGACGAAACATGTCCATAGCGTGTGCTTGTCGCCGTCCAGTCCTTTTGTTAAGGCTTCTTAACCGCGATCTGTATTTGTGGCTGAGTTATTGGCTTAAATAACTCGGCACCAAAACCACAACTTCAGTCAACTCCATAGCGTGTCTGACTGAGGTCGGAAGGTAAACACAAGCATACAGCGGAAGCGGAAGTTTTTTTTCTTCTTCTCTCGGTTTTTTGGCGGATTGCAACTTTAAGGTGCATACCGCCACCTACTGTACTCGCCGTGAAGTTGTTTGCGGCCTGCCAGGAAAAGCTAAGCAGAAGAAGAAGAAGTGACGTCAGCGGCTCATTTGCCTAATCCACCCCCAGGAACTCATTTTGGTGTGAACGCGATCTGCTTTAGTTCGTCAGAACTAAAAGAACTCTCATGAACTAAAGTTCTCAGGAACTACTGTGGGAAAAGTACTTGGTGTGAACGCACCTATTGTAACAGTCGCGGGTGTACTGTGTGTGTGCGTGTGGGGAGTGTTGCAGTAAAAAATGCCACTGTAGTGCCGCCGCCACTGTGGGCTAAGCCCGAATGTTTTCAGGTCCAGGCGACGCCCCTGGGAAGCACAATAACTGCATGTTTTGCATTGCTTTTAAATTTCAGTTAATATAGTGGTGAGAGACTCCCGATACATTAGATTTATAAGTTAATTAATTGTCTCATGATGCATATTTCCCGGTGAGCATGAAGCTTTTCAGAGTGGGGTTTTTCTCAGCTACGAGTTATTTTGGAAATTGCTCTCCTGAAGAAAGCGCACTTTTTTTTAATACACTCTCTGTGGAAATGAGACTTTTCGTGGCTGTCCAGGAGGCTTGGGCACTTTTCCAGTTATTAACTCCGGTATTAACAAAGCTATCATCTCCACATTTTGAGAAAGTTACAAGCCGTTTGACAGCAGCAAATCTGCATTTTTTTTTTATTATGTGGCGGCGGTTTTGACAGTCTCTGCGGCCGCAGAGCTGCTGCTTTTGGGTTCATCTGGCTTCGCTGTTTCTATGATTGATGAAGGTCCAGGCTCCGGAGACGTGGATGTCAGGGATGTGACCTTCCAGTTGTTAATTTAAGTTTAGATTGACTGTATTTAGTTTTCTTCTGCGCTGGTTCTTCTGACGTGTTTGCAAGTGTATATATTCTTTCTATCTAGGTTAACGGCTGACACACACAGAACAACGTAACAAATAAAGTAAACAACGTAACGAATAAACAAATCTAAGCTTTTTTATTGGTTGTAATTTATATGGATACATTTGAATGGTGTGACAATGTACATATTCTTCCTGTTATGTCTGCCTGCTTTATTTTACCTAATGCAAAGTGACCTGCTCCATCGAAATCAGTCGCATTGACCCGAAGACACATTTTGAGTTGTATACACTGCTGGAAAGAGGAGATTCATAGCTTTCTAATGATATCAGGATTGTTGTAGGCTACTCCAAATATTAAGCAAAATATGTCACATTATATAATGACTGTTACAGAGTCATCATTTTGAGAAAAAGGCCTTTAAAGTTTCCTCTTCTCTGGATCGATCTGATGATTAGCGGAGCAAATGATCAAAATAGTACGGAGGGAAGATATTTTCGTTTGGATTACTGGTCTGGGGGAAGCCCGCGAGTGTGTGTGTGTATACGTGTGTGTGTTTGTATTTTTGCGTTTGTGTGTATTGTGTTTGTTTCCCGGGAAAACACTCACGAGAAACACCGGCTGTTATAATGCCTGCAGTGACGTAAAGTTACTCCGTTCTCCGCTTGTAATTATGCCGTTACAAGCTTCAACGTTGTATTTATCATCTGAATTTGCCGAAACAATTTTAATATTCTGAAAGCCAAGACTTTGTTTATTTGAAATCAGATAAAAACAAACTGTAACGGACCCTGCCGTGTTATCTATGATTACTATACGCCTTACATTCATAATTTCAGCAGAGGGAGGGGAAGCGGCGCTGTGGAACAGCAGAGTGGCGAGTGAGAGCTTTACAAGCTTAAAAAATGCCTGTAGCTAATGAGATTGAATATAACAATCAAACATAACAAAATATACACAGCTATATCAGATCGCGTTTTAGATGCGACTTTAGAGTAGAGGGGAATTATTGAAATGAGATTTGTACAGTGTTCCACGGCATCCGCCGCTGCGAAAATGTGGGGCAGGGCTGAAAAGTGGGGGGCCAATGGCCCCCTGGCCCCCCGCTTCCGGCGCCCTTGGGTGGAGGTATGCCCATTATTTTGAGTTCGTCCGAAGAATAGACAGGAATGTGACGGTGAGGTGCAAACTGTGTCCAGGCCAGAAGCTGTTATACACTGCTGCAAACACCACGTCAAACCTCAACAAACACCTGCAAAGAACACATGCTAAGGTGAAGCTAATAGCTAAGGACCGGACCCCGAACCCAGCGTGAGGATGTTGTGAGTGCGCCGCCGCCGACTCTGAAGCGGCACAAATTAGAATTTGGAGGACCGGTAACCAAAGCAGAGATGGACAGGCTTGTAGCATCCTTCATAGTAGAGGTAATGTTGCCCATTTGCACAGTGGAATCACCATCGCATCGTTCAGAGATATACTGCGCAAAATACAGATAGCAGGAGACAGAGGACAGCCATGGTCAGAGCTATCTGGATCAGTCTTATGCGACAATGGAAACTGAACTAAAGAGAACATTTGAAACTTTAGCAGTCTGCGTGATCTGCCTGTAGGGAGGGGCTGGCCGGCTCTGCGAGTAAAGTAACGAGTAAAGTAACGAGTTACTTTATGTAGAGAGTAACGAAGTAGTGTAATATATTACTTTTTTTTAAAGTAATATGTAATATGTAATATATTACTTTTTTTTAGTAACGACCCCATCTCTGAGTACGGGTCCCCAGCACATAGAAGCTGCCGGATGCTAACCTGCATATGTTGGGAGAGCTTTACAGATCAGGAGAGGAACTTTCTGTTACTTTTGTGGTGATTTTGAATCTTGTCTTTTGTCTCCTTTGAGTCTCATTTTGCTACTTTGTTTTCCAGACGATTTATAACTTATTTTACTTCACTTTTTGTGACTCTTTCCAGTTTTTAGTCTCATTCGAGTCCAGTACTTTACTCCACTACTTCTTTTTCTGACGGCTTCTTACATTTTGTACACAAATACCTGTACTTTCTACTTCTTACATGTTGAACCCAAATACCTGAACTTTCTACTTCTTACATTTTCCAAACAGGCTGGTTCCTTTAGTCTGAATGTGTGTTTGGTGGCGTGATCATTATTATTTAGAGTCATTGCGTGCCTATTGATTTGAACACGATCCGTGTATCCATCATTTCCTGGTCTTCTCTAAAGAAGAGGGACCATTAGGCGCGTTCACACCAAGTACTTTTCCCACAGTAGTTCCTGAGAACTTTAGTTCATGAGAGTTCTTTTAGTTCTGACGAACTAAAGCAGATCGCGTTCACACCAAAATGAGTTCCTGGGGGTGGATTAGGCAAATGAGCCGCTGACGTCACTTCTTCTTCTTCTGCTTAGCTTTTCCTGGCAGGCTGCAAACAACTTCACGGCGAGTACAGTAGGTGGCGGTATGCACCTTAAAGTTGCAATCGCCAAAAAACCGAGAGAAGAAGAAAAAAAACTTCCGCTTCCGCTGTATGCTTCTGTTTACCTACACGGTATGGAGTTGACGTTTTGATGGTCGTGTTATACTGCTTCGTAACGGAGTTATTTAAGCCAATAACTCAGCCACAAATACAAATACAGATCGACCATTCAAATGCAATATAAATGGAGTCGGGGCGAAGGCGGTTAAGAAGCCTTAACAAAAGGATTAGACGACGAAATCACACGCTATGGACATGTTTCGCCGTTGTACAGCCGAGGATGATGACCGTTATCACGCCCAAAGAACAGCAATGGTACGTTCATTAAATCACATTAATACTATCTAATGTAGGATTTATGGAGTTATGTAGGGCTAATTTGTGTCTTTGTATGTGTTCCAGATATGCGAATACTACGGAACTCTGGGTGAACAATAGAACGTCGGCCTGGTGGTGCCAACGTGTGCAGTGGATCGAAGATTTCCGAATGTCCAAGGGCTCTTTTCAACTCCTCTGTATTCGCCTGGAAGCAACGTTGTGGAGAGGCATCTGAACAGCATGGAAATTGTAAATTGACAATAAAGCTGATATTTTGTACAGTGCATTTGGTTCTCTTTTATTTACCAGTCAACAGACACAATTACAATAGTGCAGACACCTTAGTGCAAAGATTAAATGTCAGTATCAAAACAGTACTCATACTGTATATTTGTATATTAATGAGTATATTATGTTAAATGTGTGTTAAAGACAATGGGATGAGGTTGAAAGCTCTTTAAAAACGTTTGTATACATACATGTTAAGCATGCACACCTGAAGAACTACGTTACACACACACAGGTTAGTCTGTGTACCGCTGCTGGTTTAAACAAAGACAGTCATGATGCTAGTGCCGTGCATGTAGGTTCTCTTTTATTTATCAGCAGCAGATCAATAAGTGTCAGTAGTATCAAAACAATATAATAACAGTGGCAATAAATATATATATATAATATAACAATAGGTAGGCTCAGCAGCAGACACACCTTTGTGCAAAGTTAGGTGTCAGTATTAATAACAGTGGCATATATATTATATAATACAAAATTAACTGTCCCAGGTGTAGGCAATTTGGGGTGAAGTGTCTTGCCCAGGGACACAACGACATCCTGACTGCAGTGGGGTTTGAACCTGTGCTCCCCTGATCCGAACACCAACGCACCACACGCCTCCCAACAAGTCATTGTACAGTTTATCAACGACAAGTTTTTCTTAATTTTTGTATTGAAGGCCTGTTGGATTTAATCAGCTCGCTTAGCACTGCCAGAAGCCCAGCCTGAAAGGTATTTTGTTCCTCCACCTCGATTCCTGGGCCTTGTGTGAATGCAGCAGCCGTTCTCGTGCATCTCCTTGGCACGCAGGTCCTCATTCTCCTTGCTGACCATGGCACGGCGGTCCATCGCCATGATGGTGTCAAGGAAGCTGTCATCGCGTGCCCACTTTCCTAAGGTGAAATAGCAAGATACAAGATCAGTTTAATCGCAACAACGACACAACATTGTGTCATGTCAACGTTGTCATGTTGCCGTTGTTCAGCATGGAAACATTCATTAGCTAACAATGACATTATTGTTCTATTAATATAAAGGGAGGTCAGGTACTCTTTAAAACAGCTGGTAGTTATGGGTACTTTTTACTTAAGTACCGGTACATTTCAAAGCCCTCTTTACTTTTACTTAAGAAGTTTTACCAGAGTATTTCAAACACGAGTATCTGTACTTCTACTTGAGTAAAGGATGGAGGTGTGTGGCGCAGTAAATAGAATTTCAATTACATTTCTACTTAAATGTGCAAAAATATTAGAACATCAGTCTTTGTGGCATGCAGGTAATCAACTGTTTAAGCTTTTACCATTAAAATGTAGAATGAATGTTGCAAATTACTTGAAATTACTTCAACTACAATCTATTGTTTACCTCTATGCATTAGCCACAGAGGTAGCATTATGTCCAGCTAGCATGCTAATTGCTAACGTTATATTCTCGTTTTATCCCGGAGGGGAAAACTAGTTTCTAATCCTGAGAGAAACACCTCGCCTGAAACACACGATTAGTGCCATGAGTTAGTGAAGCAAATTACAGAACATTGCACACTTATTCACAAGTCAAAACGTGTTCATAGCAGGCATGGTTGAGAATAGCTAGCTAGCTAGATGTTATTAGCCAGCTTGGACCTAACGTTATCAAGTTCTACCATGGCTAGCTCGATCTACTGAGCAAATAAAAGTACATCTAAGACCAGTATTGTGCAGATTAAAACAGTGCAGTGCATGTATTTTATTTTACCTTGGTAGTCGTCCCGACATGACTTTGCCAGGTCTGCTAACTTTGCAGAGCTACAGAAACTGCATTCAGTAGAAGCTTCGGAATGTGGCGCTTCGCGTCCTCCAAGTCAATCGCCAGAAGCGCAGACACATCCTCATCCTCATCCTCATCCTCATCACTCCACCGCTCCAATTGATTTATTTAGTGTTGCTATAATAACTGCTTTCACAAAAGGAATCTCTTCGTGTGTGCTGCGAAGCGAGGAAATACAATGGCGGCTTACAACAAAAAATTCAGAGTCAAACGGGCGTGGTTTGCATTCCGCACAGCCAATCAGACGTAGGAACTACTTTCTCCCACGACAGACCCTGCTCTCTAGCAGGGACTGAAAAGCGAGTCTCGCGAACTAAGTTGAGCTAAAGTAGTTCCTGGGGCTTTTTGGTGTGAACGCAAATATATCGTAGTTCTGATGAACTATTGTGGGAAAAGTACACCAAAGTACTCCGGTGTGAACGCACCTATAGAAACCGTTGTCATGTTGCCGTTGTTCAGCATGGAAACATTCATTAGCTAACAATGACATTATTGTTCTATTAATATAAAGGGAGGTCAGGTACTCTTTAAAACAGCTGCTAGTTATGGGTACTTTTTACTTAAGTACATTTCAAAGCCCATACTTCTTTACTTTTACTTGAGTAAAGAAGTTTAGTCAGTACTTCTACTTTTACCAGAGTATTTTAAACACGAGTATCTGTACTTCTACTTGAGTAAAGGATTTACTTTTGCCATCTCTGCCCACACAGCTGTGAAAGTAGGGGAGAGATATACCTGGATTCACGACAGCCATTGCAAAAAAGTTCCATCACCAGAAGGTCCCATTCAGGACAGCAGGTAACACTTTCACGCCTCCGGGTGATCAGTGCCCGTCCTCCTTTGGTTCCTGGCGGTCTTTCAAGCGATCCTGTTCGTGAAGCTGTTTGTGGTGGAAATGTACCGAGACAAACTAACAGATAATAATAAAATGGTGAGGAAACCTTTCCGTTATACTGAAATGAAGATTTGTAGAATAAGACGGTCTTTTAGAGTTTATTCTTGCAAGAAAGTAAATCATTACAGAGTCAAGCAGTCTGCATCAGAAGGTCTGCAGAGGGTCTTATATCCTCATTTTCACACCAAGAATAGAAGAGGAGGGGCTGAGACATACAGAAAAGATAAACATACTATATATAGGATTCTTTTAAACACATCTGCTAGGAAATGGAGAAACATCATGTCTATATAGGGTTGCAAAATTCCGGGAATTTTCAAAGATGGAAACTTTCCACGGGAATAAACGGGAATTTATGGGAATAAACTGGGAATTTTCTAAATTGAAGGTTGGCTCTTCATAGGGAACTTAAATATAGTTGGGGAAAGTTTTTTTTAGCATAATCTTGACTAAAACAAACAGATGCCATTCAAGTACACTTGAATATCCATGCCACAGCACACTGCTTACTGCATGGCTATTGAGACCACACCCTACAGGCACTGCATTCCTCCATCACATGCACAGATGAGTAATATTTAACTCAACATTCCTGTTTTTGTTCTTCAATGAAACAAATAATTGTTCAATAAAATAATTAAAACTTGTTCTGTTCTACTTAAAAAAAAAATCTGTTGAAATTTCATGTTTTTTGCATCGAATATTTCCAGCTTCCCCAGCTTAACTTCCCATGGAAACTTTCCGGAAATTTACCGGAAATGTTCCGCCCCTTTGCAACCCTATGTCTATACTCTACAAAAGATAAGACCATTAACCTCTAACACCATGTATGACTCATTTAGGACATTTGCTGCTACCGGTTAGAAATAGCTTGAAAAAGAAGAACAGATGGTGAATTTTAAATGCTCCCTTAGCATGATACAATTTTCCGTTACATTCTACACTTCTGATCATAATACATATTGATTACTAAATATAGAAGTTACATATATATAAATTCACAATGATTCAATGCAATACATCACTGTGTATGATAGAAGAAAAAAACATATGCCATATTGCAGTCACTGGGATATATGAGCAAGCTAATCTGAATGAAATAAAACAAAAGGTATTTAGGCAGGGTTCATACACTTTTTCGCCAATGATTTTCAATGACCTTTACCTAATTTTCCATGACCAAAAACATTACTCTTTCTCAGCGGTACCACTGAAAATGGTTTATTTTAACATGGAACAGGAAAATAAGGTCTGCATATGAAACATGTTGTGCCTATCTAAAACAAATAGTAGGGTTACTAGCTTCTACAGGCTAAAGCAACTCAAATCTCTCACCAGCAAAATACCTCAACAGTTAAATTACATTTTTCATTCATTACTATACAGTATTTATTATCATTATAGTATTACTATTTCGGCGATTAGCTAAAATATAAATTATATTTGATGCAACTTTAGTTACATTTCCATGACTTTTCCAAAACTTTGGGAAAAATATTGTTTTCCATAACTTTTCCAGGGCCTGGAATTTGCATTTTGAATTTCCATGACTTTTCCAGGTTTTTAATGACCGTAAGAACCCTGAGATACATGCGTCCACCTGTGTTTCAATGTAATCCCGCTGCATGATTGGTTTAGGTGGGAATGCTAATCCATCGGTTTCTACACCTGTGGGTTTGACTCCTTGTCTCAGTTGGGTTTTCCTAATAAGCAAAGTTTCTTCCAAAGAAATGACTCTTGTTCTTGTTTAAAATACTTCCACATGCACTGAGACGAAACCAAAGACTTGCTGTCCTCTTCTTCACTCATGTTGTTGAACTAAACATCTGAACGGGAGACTACAATGGAAACTCACAGGGGGGGTCAATGGAGCTGAGATCTTGCTGCTTATGCTTTGCTGCGGCAATCCCTTTATTAGTCCCACAGAGGATACATGTACATTGTTACAGCAGAAAATTATTAGTATTAATCCCCGTGGGGAAATTCAGTTGTACAAGCAGCAACAGGGTAAGCGTGAAAAAACAGGACAGCAAAGATTCACACAGATTAATAAAATAAAAAATAAAATCAAGAAAAGAAAAAATTAAAATAATAATGATAATAATAATAAAAGACTATGAAATAGGAGTAAAACAACAACATATATGCTGACAAATAATTGTCAGCATATGTACATTTTTTTTTTTTTAAATGTTTGACCCCTTGTTGTGCCACATAGTTAATATTAACGAAGGCACCTTATATAAAAAAGAACACCATGGCACATAACAGCTCTCGGCCGCAGATTACTCCGGGTCCCAGACCCCCCCATACCCCACAAATATTTTTATTGCAGATCTACATGAATCACACAAACTACCTATTTTGGATTCAAAACGGCGAATTTCGCCGAAAGGTGACAAGTTTGCATCCCTGAAAACTAAGTAGGACGATTTAAAACTCAGTTAATTGGGTTCACTTTGAAATTGCTTCAGTTTATCATCATAACGGATCAAAAAGTTCAGATTCATTTTTACAATAAATCAAGGAATGATGCACTTCTACAAACAACAACAACATAATTAAAACATTTAAACAAACTACTAAAAGTAGATGAACTACATGATTCAACAGTTTACAGTAACTTCTGATAATAACACAGGGGAAATAAACGAGGCATCTCTTTTCCTCTCTCTCTCTCCCTCTCCTGACAGCCCGTCAGTATCGGGGTTAGTCAAAATGAATCCCTTGGCAGTTCTAGTGTTTACCGTTTTGTCTTCTCTTTGCAATGCTTAATCGATTTGAAACCAAGTCTAACGTAGCTTAAACTTGACGTTAGCTTTCTAGCTAACACAACACATGCACGTACCTTTCTCTGTGGGTTTTTTGTAGTGACGAATGAAGTTGGATGTTTTGGTGGTCGTGTCACTGATCTTTATGCTGCAGACCTGCATACCGCTGTTCTCTTCTTATTAGCGTCATCGACAACATAATCCTTGAATACAAACTTAACGCTAGCCGCTGCCATGTTAACTGACACTCCTGCCGTCTAGTGGGTTGCCAGGTTTGCGCGCATGGCGCTATAATCACCCAATCACGTTTCGAAAAAACTAAACGTAATATCTCACTACAAAAACAAACGCAAATATTTAATTTTAAACAGACAAGTCCTTTCAAGTCATCCGTCTCAAGCTTAAGTCAAGTCTCAAGTCATGAATACCAAGTCAAGTCTTTTATCAATGTTAGTCAAGCAAGTCTCAAGTCCAAAAATATGCGACTCGAGTCAAGTCATTTCACATTTTTAACTTTAAACATGATCTTTAATAATGTTGTAGTTTAGTTTAACTCTGAGAGGTGGACTGGCTGGACTCCTCACTGGGACTCTGGTTCTGGACCAGCTTGCAGGGTCCAGGAGTTCTTGGAGAGAAGGAGCGCTTCCTGCCGCAGGACTCGGGGGATGGGAGTTCCTGAACATGGAGAAACAGCTTCAGTTATTATGCTCCAAATATCTGGAACAAAGTCACAGAAAGAATGTGTCTGCAGCTCAGAGAGTCCTGCTGGGAACCCACACATGTTGAGGAGCCCAAAGTGTGATGAGAGAAATGTACAGTACGGGTCCCCAGCACATAGAAGCTGCCGGATGCTAACCTGCATATGTTGGGAGAGCTTTACAGATCAGGAGAGGAACTAAGTACATTTACTCAAGTACAATGTTGAGGTACTTGTACTTTACCTGAGTATTTCCATTTATTCTACTTTGTACTTCTACTCCACTACATGTATTTAATACCTTTAGTTACTTCACAGATCTGGATGAATGATGTGAAATATAATCAAGTGTTAAATCAGACTTTAGTTCCACCTGGAGTCAATTCACAAGCTACCCTGCAGTATACAAAGTCATTCAAACTAGCTGCACCTTTACCAGCTTTGAGAACTTTCATGATCAATCATTATAAAACATATCATATCTATTATTCTGAAATGGACCAATCTGCACAACGACTACTTTACTGTCGCTACTTTAACTATATTTTGATGAGAATACTTTTCTACTTTTACTTGAGGAACATTTTGAATGCAGGACTTTTACTGTAACAGAGTATTCCTACACTCTGGTACTTCTACTTTTACTCAAGTACAAGATCTGAGTACTTCTACTTTTACTCAAGAACAAGACCTGAGTACTTATACTTTTACTCAAGAACAATATCTGAGTACTTCTACTTGTACTCAAGTACAAGATCTGAGTACTTCTACTTGTACTCAAGTACCAGATAATCTCCACGCAGTTTAGGGGGGATAGTTATCTAATCATCACTCAATGTTCTATGTAAACCTGTGGAGTGATGAGGCCCGAGCCTAGACGCCAACCTCAAACTATATGCTGATTCTAATAAACATATAAAGAAACACGTGAGTTGTCTGACTGAACTACATTGTATTCCGTGTTATGAATAATGATGATAACCTAAAGAGAAACAGTCAAAATGATGAAGAGAGAAAAACAAGAGTGTTGTTTTCCTCTGAGGACATGCTCCATGAAAGAGTTTCATATCTGGATGAATGGAGGATATTCAGTACTCACAGTTCTTCGGATCTTGGCTCTGATCGTCTCATCCTCTCTGATCCTGTAGGGATGAACACAATCCAACAGTTATGGATCCAGTTTAAAATAAGTGTTTGTTCTTTGAGTCGCTTCAGAGTCTAAAAACATCCCATCAAAAACAGACTACCTTTTCCACTCTTCTGTCAAATCCCATATGTCTGGTGGAAAGTTGATTACTTACTAAATGTGGCTTTGCATTTTCAGCTGGCCTTCTCTAGTTGATGGAAGAATGAAAGAGCCTGCAGTCAGTGGGTAACATCACTGATCTGTTGTGATTCCCCAGTGAGAGAAACACCTCCCTGTGTTTCATACAATACTGCTGAACCAGCAGAGACCCCTTACTGACCTGAGGGTCTCCAGTCTGCAGTCTGGACTCTCCAGAAGATCTCTCAGCAGCTCCACTCCTGAATCCTGCAGAGCGTTGTTACTCAGGTCCAGATCTCTCAGATGGATGTTGGACTTCAGAGCTGAGGCCAGAGCAGAACAGCTGATCTCTGACAACCTGCAGTCCCTCAGTCTGAATAAAGAAAACATGATGAGGATACAAATCTGTTTATAATCCAATCAGATGTTACTCAACATTTAAATGAATGGGAGCAATAAAATCTGTCTACTTCAGAAAGTAAACTTCATCATGTGAAACTAATATTACTTCAGATTACCTTTATTCAAACGTTATCGTTTACTAAATATGAAATACATAGATTTACTTTTTACAACTAACATCTATTACAGTTACTTCAAGAAACACTCAACATGTATGTCTGCAGTTCTTTCTTCAGTACGTAAAAATGAAATATGAATAAAAGGACATTTACAACTTTTTTGGCTGTAAGTTATTAATGAATATAAATGAGGTTCAATTACAAAGTGAACATGTGAGATCTCCAGCAGTAACAGAGAGTCAGTGAACTGACCTGAGAGTCTCTAGTCTGCAGTCTGGACTCTCCAGAAGATCTCTGAGCAGCTCCACTCCTGAATCCTGCAGAGCGTTGAGACTCAGGTCCAGATCTCTCAGATGGATGTTGGACTTCAGAGCTGAGATCAGAGCAGAACAGCTGATCTCTGACAACATGCAGCGCTCCAGTCTGAATAAAGAAACCATGATGTAACTTTAGAAAACAATGTTCCTGTTTGAAATAACTCCAGGTTTAATAATCTGTTCAGAGTTAAACAGGGTTTTAATGTCAGAGATGATGCAGAAACAATCCACTGATAATCTGGAACTTTAACTTTGATCAGATGTTTAACAACTCCTTCATCTCCCTCACAGCTCATCAGTACTGACAGCATCTCCACTGACTCCTGGAGCACAGAGTGAGTCTGTGGAAGCTCAAACACTCTCCCTCACACATTCACCTTCTCTTTGTTACTCTGATCAATATTCAGTCATTAGCAAAAACGGAACAAATAAAAATAACATTGTATTTGTTCAAATTCAGAAAATCGTAAACACAAACAGATCAATATGAACTGCAGTCAGTGAACTGACCTGAGAGCCTCCAGTCTGCAGTTTGGACTCTTTAGTCCAGAACTCAGCAGCTCCACATCTGAATCCTCCAGAGGGTTCTCACTCAGGTCCAGATCTCTCAGATGAGAGGGGTCAGACTTCAGAGCTGAGGCCACGACTTCACAGTCAGTCTCTGAGAGCCAACAGCCAGTAAGTCTATAATAAAACATATATTACAACATGTGTTAAAAAAGAGGAAACATTATATTAACATCAAGCATTTGATGAACAAATATTTGACATGTTCTGATAGACATTTGCTGTTAGTCCATTTAATATGATATATAATAATATATGATAATAGAGTGTAATGAGTTGTCAGTGTGATCTGATCACATGTCTGTGCTCCTGCTGTCACTGACTGTTACCAAAAGAAACAGAAATTAAATGAATCACTTGACAATATTAGAGATGTACATATTTAAATGTTAGTTATTACACGGCTTAGCTGAATACTCGATTCTGATTGGTCAATTCAGAACATGTGACACGTTGTTAATACAGTAGTACAGACCGCTGTCAAGGACTATAATGACCGTTGCTAAGGAGGATCAAGAAAGAGAAAGGAAAGGAGGTTAAAAGACAGAGCGCTGGATGTCAGATAAAAGAACAGAAGAAGGCAGACAGGAAGTAAACACTAACAGGAACAAGTGTCGGCTGTCTTTTCCCCATAATGACCGCCTCGCTGCACATTATCCCGCTCTTAATGTTCGGATGTGAATGATGGATGAAGGCTTCTCTGAGCATCTGAACATTTATTGCACACAATTAACAAAACAATAAAGTTTCAATATGTTCAATTTAATACCATCAGATTTCCCAGTATATCAGCATTAAGGCGCTGTTTACACGAGGAGAAAACTGCTTGTATCTGCATAGTTTCGCGTGCGTATAGCCCTATTATTTACACGAGGCCGATAGAAACTGACCCCACAAACGATAACGGGTCCCAAGGTGGATAGATTTGCAAACGAAACGCTCTGGGGGGTCAACCGAGTCCGTGTAATCACCTCTATACGAATATTTCCTGAAAAAATAACGATAGCCCGCCTCTCCCCACCTCTCCTGCTCACTGCTGTAGCAACTATCAAAAATAGCTGTGTTAATTAAACGCACAAGGGGTTCTTGAATGAAATAATATTAAAAAGGCAAACCAGAATTGTTAACGCCCAATATACTCCTTAAACAAAATAAAGAATATCTCTCTTTCTGAGCCGTCCTCTCCACAGAGACGTGCTTCTTGGTCGTCGATGCAATATCCACAGATTCGGTTTCTTTCAGTTAACTTCCCCGTTGCATTTATCCATATGCTGAGGAAATGACTATATCCCGCTGAATACCAGCAATCACCACACACACTTCCTCCTGTCAGTAGCTACTGCTAGTGCTACTGCTACTGACCATGCTACAGATATTAGTGCAAAATCTACAGCTCCTCGACCACAACCATCAGCAACAAGTGGACATGGAGAATTACATGAACTACATGTTGCTAAATACACCGCGGGGCTTAAACAGAAGGGTAGCCATGGCAACATTGCTGCGGGGCTGCTCTGGGCTGCTCTTCTTCGCTGCTTTTGGTTTATTTTGGCGGAAGTTACAGCGCCACTTACAGTCCCGGCATATGTACTACAGCGTTTCCAGCGGCCTCGTTTGAACAGACACGTTAAATGAAACGAATGCATGTGAACGGAAGACTTTTATTGAATACGCATACTGTGCATAAACGCAAACGTTCCCGTGTGAAAGAGGCCTAAGACATAACTCTGTTATTGGTGGGAATGATATAGATCTTATTTTAAACTCTAAAACATTGTGATAAAAACGTGTGTGTCTGTTTAATGATAAAGAAACTACTCGAAAGTAATAATAACTGCTTTCACTGATAACTGTAAGTCCTGCTGTGTGGTGTGATCACGAGCTGCTGTGAGAAACCTCTGAAGTACAGCAGCTGCACCGCCCTCAACCGTAAGACTTTACAGAGGGTGGTGAAAACTGCATCACCAGGACGGAGCTGCCATCCATGGAGGACCTTTACTCCCAGCGGCTCAGGAAGAAAGCCCTCAGGATTATAAAAGACCCCCATCACCCCAGCCACAAACTGTTCTGTCTGTGCCGTCTGGCAGGCGCAGACAGAACAGTTTGTGTTCTGTAGCATCAGGACTAAAACAACCAGACTCAGCGACAGTTTCATCCCACAGGCCATAAGATTGTTAAACACCTGAACTTTTGAAAGAACATCCATAACATTCATCTGTTTGCAACTCATATATACATATATATCAATATTCTATCAATCAATAATTACTTGACTATTATAGATGTTGACTATTATAAAGACCAGTGGTTCCCAACCTGTGGGCCGCAGCCCTCTAGTGGTCCGCGAAGGCATTGCAAGTGGGCCGCCAAATAATCTTTATACAGAAGAAATAAAGATACAGTCAGTAGGATCACTTCAACATTTCACAAACAAAAATAGGTTGACAACCAAATACCACCAAAAACACAACATGGCAAGCATATTTATTGTTCCTTTAATCCAGAGATGGAGTACTCGAGTGCCGATTTTCGGGACTCGTGACTCGACTCGGACTCGCGCACTGATTGACGCGACTCGGACTTGGACTCGTGAATTCTCGCGCACGATGACTTGGACTCGGACTCGGACTCGGACTCGGACTCGTGAATTTTTCCCCCCACGATGACTCGGACTCGACTCGTACATTGACGCTCCGACTTGGACTCGGACTCGGACTCGAGCAAGTTTTCTCTGGAGTCTGATGTCCTCTATCTTGGCGTGTGCACCGGCTGCGAGGCGAGTTCACGTACTGGGCCCCGCTATTCCAGTCTAAAGATGTCTAGAGACACACCCCGCATCGTGCTGTATGCTTTCACACATTCTGCTTCCACATTGGAAAAGAGCAGCGCAAAATGCTCTATGTGGAAACAATATTGAAGAGAAGAGAAGGCTCCGTAACACATTACTCTAAACATCGAGTTCAGACATATAGGCTGTCTTGAACACTATCATCAGAGTAACGTGATCTAATCAATAAATAAGATTCAGCAATAACACGAAAGCACACGGCTACTTAACATGCAGAATGACGTCATTTTGCATGCTAAGTAGCCATGTGCTTTCTGGGGCTAAATCTTCATCAGTAAACCGATTTAACCGGTAAAAGTTTCTTCAAAATAAGAGTCCCGATCTTATTACTATCAAAATAAAAGTGCAAAACGAAAACTTTACCATAGGAAAATATTGGCATACAAATATAATCACTTCTCTAAAAGGTAACTCATTTTAAACATAGTTTATTTATATATAATAATAATAATAATAATATTAATATTAGTAATTAGGACTCGGACTTGGACTCGGACTCGAACACAGGTAATGATGACTCGGACTCGGACTCGACTCGGACACTCCTTGGGTGACTCGGACTTGGACTCGGACTCGAGAGTGACTTGGACTCGTGAATTGGTGACTTGACTATATCACTGCTTTAATCCCACTCCTCGTTAGAGCTAATTATTTCCCATTTCATGGCATGTTGAGCCACCCTTTGATATTTTGTGGCAATAATTATTTTCAAAAGAAATTGTATTTTTTTAAATATGTATTTTAGCCAGAAAAATAGTTGTATTTATTAACTATGTGCGCTCTTCATCTAAAAGCCCAAATTAAATATTAAAGGGTGTAAATGTAAATTCAATATTTGCCGCCAAATAATTTGCAAAACATTATGATTTGTGTGGAAACATTTTCATTATTAAGATTTCTTTTATTTGAACCTCTTTTCCTTTCTCTTTCTTGATCCTCCTTAGCAACGTCATTACAGTCCTTGACAGCGGTCTGTTCTTCTGGATTAACAACGTGTCACATGTTCTGAATCGACCAATCAGAACTTTATTTAGCCTCCGTATTGTTTATGGTTGAATGTGGGCCGCGAAAA
The DNA here is from genome assembly GCA_012861695.1 of Trematomus loennbergii. NCBI lineage: Eukaryota > Metazoa > Chordata > Actinopteri > Perciformes > Nototheniidae > Trematomus > Trematomus loennbergii. Next base: position 894,046 of record JAAOOA010000489.1, on the reverse strand, counting down.
ATAAATTGATTCTTAAGTGGGCCCTGAGTTGAAAAAGGTTGGGAACCGCTGATATAGACTATTCTGCACAATTTCTATTATATTTGATTTGATTTACTTGCACTATTATCTGTTTTATTGTGTTGCACTGTTGGAGGAGCCTGTGACCTAAGCTTTTCATTGTCATATCTACACTGTAGCTATGTACAAATGACAATAAAAGCCTTGAATCCTTGAAGTCCTTCATGTGTTTGACATGTCGCCTCCATACAATTGAACTATTATAAATAAATAAATAAATAGAAGAAATGTGTTGGTTTGATTTTGCTCTCAGTATTTAAACAGCAGAAATGTTATAGTGTATTTAATAATTAAACTCCTGATCCACATTAGTTTATAAAGTTAATCACATCTGGACTTACTTGCCTTCCTGCAGTTCCTCACAGCTGGAATCAGTCTCGTCGTCCCTCCTCTGATGTGTTGTACTTCTCCAGGTCCAACTCATCCAGAACCTCCTCTGACATCTGCAGCATGTAGGCCAGAGCAGAGCAGTGGATCAGAGAGTCTCCTCTGATCTGTTCTCTGACTTCAGGAACTCTGTGATCTCCTGATGTACTGAGTGGTCCTTCATCTCTGTCAGACAGTGGAAGATGTTGATGCTCCTGTCAGGAGAGAATAACCTCTCATCTCCTTCAGGTTGTTGATGGCTCTCTGGATGGTTTCTGGTCTGTTGTCTGTGCGACCCAGCAGGCCTCCTAACAGTCTCTGGTTGGACTCCAGAGAGAGGCCGTGGAGAAAGCGGACAAACAGGTCCAGGTGGCCATTTTCACTTCTGAGGGATTTCTCCATGGCTCCCTTCAGGAAGACAGGCAGGGATGGGTAATCCTGATCAGTGTGTTGCTATAGTCTCTCTGCAGGAAGTCCTTCAGTACCGCTGTGTTCCTGTTGGTGTAACAGTGCAACATGTAGACTGCAGCCAGAAACTCCTGAATGCTCAGATGAACAAAGCAGTAGACTGTTTTCTAAAGATCACTCTCTCTCTTTTGAAGATCTGTGTACAAACTCCTGAGTGCACCAAGGCCTCTGTGACACCAAGACCACAGCGCTGCAGGTCTTCTTGGTAGAACATGATGTGTCCTTTCTCCAGATGTTCAAACGCCAGCCTCCCCAGCTTCAGAAGAACCTCCCTGTCAGCCTCCGTCAGCTGCTGTGGACTCGTCTCATGTCCCTCTTCATACTTCTGCTTCTTCCTCTTGGTCTGGACCAGCAGGAAGTGTGAGTACATGTCAGTGAGGGTCTGGGCAGCTCTCCTCTCTGGTCTGTAGTCAACATGTGGTCCAGAACTGCAGCAGTGATCCAGCAGAAGACTGGGATCAGACACATGATGTGGAGGCTCCTGGAGCTCTTGATGTGAGAGATGATTCTGCTGGACAGGTCTTCATCACTCCATCTCCTCCTGAAGTACTCCTCCTTCTGGGCGTCAGTGAAGCCTCGTACTTCTGTTACCCTGTCCACACACTCAGGAGGGATCTGATTGGCCGCTGCAGGTCTGGAAGTTATCCAGACGAGAGCCGAGGGAAGCAGCTTCCCCCTGATGAGGTTTGTCAGCAGCACGTTGACTGAGGACTGCTGAGAGACATCAGACACAACCTCATTGTTTCTGAAGTCCAGAGAAAGTCTGCTTTCATCCAGGCCGTCAAAGATGAGCAGCACTTTGCAGACAGCCAGCTGCTCTGCTGTGACCTTCTGTAAGGTTGGATGGAAAACATGGAGCAGCCTGAGAAGACTGTACTGCTCACCTTTGATCAGGTTCAGCTCCCTGAAGGAGAGCGGGATCACCAGACTGACATCTTGGTTTCCCAAACCCTCGGCCCAGTCCAGAGTGAACTTCTGCACTGAGAAGGTTTTTCCAACTCCAGCGACTCCGTTGGTCAGGACCGCTCTGATGAGAGTCTGTTGGTCAGGTAAGGCTTTAAAGATGTCCTGGCACTTGATTGGAGTGTCATGGAGGGGCTTCTTCTTGGAAGCTGTCTCCAGCTGCCTCACCTCATGTTGGGTATTAACCTCTTCACTCTGGCCTTGTGTGATGTAGAGCTCAGTGAAGATCCTGTTGAGGAGGGTTTCACTTTGATCAGTTCCTTCAGTCACACGTTCACATCTCCTCCTCAGACTGAGCCTATGTTCATCTAAAACCTCCTGCAGACCACTATCTGCTGGAAGAGAAGGAAACATGAGAGAATGAGGAAAATGCTTTTGAGAATATAACAATAAAACAACAACAAACAGACTGAGTTTAAATGTTTTATAAACAGCTTACTGTCTATGCTCTACAACAGTATACCTGTTCAAAACAAATGAACCAGGAAGAGGAATAAGACGCTGCATGTGTTCGGCCTCTTACCTCGTACAGAGCTGGTCTGACTGGCTGTCTGCAGTCCAGCTCTGGTTCTGGATCTTTCCCACACTGGGGACAGGAGGGGTCTCCTGATGGAGGTCTCTGCTCCCAGTATGAGGTGATGCACTGTCTGCAGAACCAGTGTCCACAGCTGGTAGAGACTGGATCCTTCAGGACGTCCTGACACAGAGCACAGCTGGACAGCTGCTCCTCCACAGGAACACCACTCTTCCTCTTCCCTCTGTGGAGATGAACACATCCTTTACAGCACGTCACATTAGTGGAGCTGATTCTCACCAATGGGCAGAGCGTCACAAACTCTCTCAAGATGAAATGTGTCACGCTGCACGAATACGCAGGTGACATGAATTTCACCTCTTCACTTTCTTGATGTCTCCAGGCACGGATCTGGGTCTTTGCATTGACTCTACATGTAATCACACAAAGCTCTGTTATATCTGCTAATGCTAAACACAACCAGCTCACCAGGTTATCACTATTATTAATAAACATCTTTAAAATACATATCATAAACATTCCCAAGTAGTTAAATAATGTTTTGGACGATATATTTTATTTTTAGTGAGTATTTATCAATATCTTTGCCATTTAAAACCTTTTTATGCCACTGATACAATGATAAGATAACTGCATATTGAAATACCCTTAAAGGTAGGGTAGGTTTAAGAGAAACCAGCTAGAGTGCGCTAGAATTTGAAAATACACAACCGGAGAAAATCTGCCACTTCCTTACAGAGCCCCTCCTCCAACACACACGAACGCGCACATGACCAATGAGGGCACGAGATAAGTTTGTGCACAGATGGAAGGCTGACAGGCAGGTAGGCCATCCAGTTATTTTAGCCGGGCCGGCTCAGATGATTGGTCGTGCTTTTTACAGTACTACAGCTTCCACAGATGATATTTTTTATGGATTTTTTGTCAAAGCACTTAAGATATTCATTGCTATCGGGATGTTAAGAGCATTCCATGGAATATAACAAAAAGTGTATCTCGAGCCGGTTTCTCAAACTTACCTACCCTACCTTTAAACTCGAGCACCAATAATACATTTACACGTGACGCGCCTCGTCCCTCTTACAACCAACCAATCACAATCTCCTAAACCTGCCGCTCTTTTAAAGCTGCAGATCTGCCGCCTCTGCCTCGCTAAATGCTTCCTCCACCACCCCAGCTTCCACCTTTAGGCTCGTGGTGGGGGGGGGGATAGGTATCTAATCATCACTCAATGTTCTGGGTAAATCTTAGACCCTCCAGAAAAACGCGATTATGCGATCGCATAATTTACCGCATAATCAGCAAAATGGCGCAGATTTTTAAAAAGGCGCATATTTATTAAAAGGTCGCATAATCCCCGCATTTTTCCACACAAAATTGAGGGAAAAAAAAGTTAACGTGAAGTAGTGATGTCATCAGCTCGCGCAGGTAAACAACACCGTAGAGTGAATGTGTGGAACTCACACGAGAGAGAAAACAACAAGATCAGCGCCATATAGATTATTATATACTATTATACTATTATTATTATATACTATTATACGGCTCTGACCAAGATGAACGCACGAAAGTGGGGGGAAACTATTCTGCACCCCGTGCAACTGTGTGTTGGAGCATAAGAGAAAATCGACGGTGACGACCCACTTTGATTCATTCAAATATTCGAAAATGCTTTCTGCTGCTGCGGACAAGAAAGCCAAACAACTCGCGTTCACCGAGGCATCAACCTCCAAACCCTTTCGAGGGCTACAAGAAACGAGGTGAGCAGCCTACAAGATTGAAGCTGGTCAGATAACGAACGAGTAAATGAAAACAGAATGAGGCGGAGAAGAGTGTGTGTGTGTGTGTGTGTGTGTGTGGTGTGTGTGTGTGTGTGTGTGTGTGTGTGTGTGTGTGTGTGTGTGTGTGTGTGTGTGTGTGTGTGTGTGTGTGTGTGTGTGTGTGTGTGAGAGAGAGAGTGATTAAAATAGCCCATATATAAATACATAAATAACACTTTGTGATGTAGCTTGCTTCTAGTATGCTTGTTTATCATAGGAACTCTTTAAAAGGGCTCACTTTCATTCAGTAGTAGCCTAGTAACAGGGTGTGGGAGAAGAATCACCTTTTTTCCGCCTCCCGCATATTTCGCAACTTTTCGCATATTTAGCATATTTCCGCATATTTCGCAACTTCACCGCATAAAATCACATAAAAACCCCGCATGTTTAATCGCATAATCAAGGATTTTAGCCCGCATAATCAAGGATTTTAGCCCGCGTTTTTCTGGAGGGTCTAAAATCTGTGGAGTACATACCAAGAAACACAGGAGTTGTCTGACTGAACTAATGTTAGCTTGCTGGACTCTGCTGCCTTTGTTCTGTACAAACTGCTCACATGATATTATTAAAGAACAGTTTCATATATTAGAAAATATAAAAACTGGATCCTCTTCAGGTCAGGTTACAGCAGAAACTCTTACTTTGTGTCTGAGGGTCCAGGTTCATTACTGAAGTATATAGGTTCATGTTTAGACCAGTCACTCTTCAGAGACAGACAGCTGGGGACTGGAGACTCTGCTCTCTGTCTGTGGAAACAACACATGTTTTAAACATCATTAGTTCATTCAGAGAGCACATTTTGACTTCTGTCTGTATGTAGATTATTTACTATCGCTGATGACGCCAGGGATCAAGAGTTTAAACTGTGTTACTGTACTGTTACTAAGTTTCTTTACTGCGATCATTAAAGAACAGGTTAGATGATCAGATAACATACAAACTGGATCCTCTTCAGGTCAGGTTACAGCAGAAGGCAAGGCAAGGCAGCAAGGCAAGGCAAGGCAAGGCAAGGCATTATTTATATAGCACCTTTCAACACAAGGCAATTCAAAGTGCTTTACAAAAATGGAAGACATTTTAAAATGGCATTTAAAATCAGTCATTAAAAAGAAAAGATAATAAAATAAACATTAAAAGAAAAAAACATGGATAAAAGTTAAAAGTTACAGTGCAGTTTAAGATGTGAATAGTTCAATTAAAAGCAGCGGCAAAAAGAAAAGTCTTCAGCCTGGATTTAAAAGTAGTAAGAGTTGCAGCGGACCTGCAGGTTTCTGGGAGTTTGTTCCAGATATTTGGAGCATAATAACTGAATGCTGCTTCTCCATGTTTAGTTCTGACTCTGGGGACAGAAAGCTGACCAGTCCCTGAAGACCTGAGAGTTCTGGATGGTTCATAATTTAGCAGTAGGTCAGACATGTATTTTGGGCCTAAACCATTCAAAGCTTTATAAACCAGCAACAATATTTTGAAATCTATTCTTTGACACACAGGAAGCCAGTGTAAGGACTTCAGAACAGGAGTGATGTGATCCACTTTCTTAGTGTTAGTGAGGACTCGAGCAGCGGCGTTCTGAATTAGCTGCAGCTTTCTAATAGATTTTTTAGTGAGGCCTGTAAAGACACCATTGCAGTAGTCGAGTCTACTGAAGATAAAAGCATGGACAAGTTTTTCCAAATCCTGCTGTGACATTAGTCCTTTAATCCTAGATATGTTCTTTAGGTGATAGTAGGCTGATTTAGTAACTGTTTTAATGTGACTGTTGAAACTCAGGTCAGAGTCCATGACTACACCTAGATTTCTGGCTTTATCTGTTGTTTTGAACATTGCAGACTGAAGCTCAGCGCTAACTTTTATACGTTCTGCCTTGGCTCCAAAAACCATTACCTCAGTTTTATCTTTGTTTAATTGGAGAAAGTTCTGACACATCCAGTCATTGATTTGTTCAATGCACTTACTCAGTGTTTGAATTGGAGCATAATCTCCTGGTGAAATTGTTACGTAAATTTGTGTGTCATCCGCATAGCTATGGTAACTTATTTTGTTGTTTTTCATTATCTGAGCCAGTGGTAGCATGTAGATGTTAAAGAGAAGAGGCCCCAAGATGGAGCCTTGAGGTACCCCACATGTCATATTTGTCAACTCAGATGTGTATTTACCTATAGAAACAAAGTTTTTTCTGTCCTTTAAGTAGGACTCAAACCAATTTAGAACTGTTGCCGAAAGTCCCACCCAGTTTTCTAGTCGGTCTAGTAATATGTTGTGGTCAACAGTGTCAAACGCAGCACTGAGATCTAATAATACTAACACTGAAGTTCTGCCACTGTCTGTGTTTAAGTGGATGTCATTGAAGACCTTTACAAGAGCAGTCTCAGTGCTGTGGTTTGGACGAAATCCTGACTGGAACACATCCAAACAGTTATTTAAATGCAAGAAGTTACTCAACTGTTGAAATACAACTTTTTCAATGATTTTACCTAGAAATGGCAGGTTTGATATTGGCCTGTAATTGTTCATTACTGAGGCATCTAGATTATTCTTTTTTAAGAGCGGTTTAATGACTGCAGTTTTCAGGGCCTCTGGAAAAATACCTGAGTGAAGAGATGTGTTTACTATATGAAGTAGATCTGAGGCCATGCAAGGAAAAACATCTTTGAAAAATCCTGTTGGAATAATATCAAGGCAGCAGGAGGAGGATTTCAGAAGTTGAATAATGTCCTCTAAGTTTTTACCATTAATCTGATGGAATTGTGTCATGGTGTTTGAATTGATATTAGGTGGACATAGGGACAACATTTGCTGTACCTGATGCAGAGGCACTGACTGCTTGTCTGAATTTTGTCAGTGAAGAAGGAGGCAAAATCATTGCACGCCCTGGTGGATAGAAATTCAGAGGCTACTGACACTGGGGGGTTAGTTAGTCTGTCGACGGTAGCAAACAAGGCACGTGCGTTGTTTTTGTTTTTGGTAATGATGTCAGAGAAGAAAGACTGTCGTGCGTTTTTCAATTCCAAATTATAAAGGCCAAGTCTCTCTTTATAGATTTCAAAGTGAACCTGGAGATTGTTTTTCGCACCTACGTTCAGCTTTTCGACACTCTCTTTTTTCTGTTCTCACGGTCATGGCCTTTCTCCATGGAGATATTTTCTTGCTAATCACTTCCTTTACCTTAGTTGGAGCAATGGTATCTATAACATTTTTAATTTTTGAATTAAAATGATCTACTAGCTCATTTACTGAGATGTTAGCAGGGGCAAGTGTGGATGAAAAATTATGAGTAAACATTTCCCTAGTATTTTCTGTTAAATATCGCTTTGTGGTTACCTCTTTCTGAACATTTTTGTGAACAGAAATAGAGCTCTCAAAGAAAACACAGGAATGATCAGAGAGTGCAACATCAGTCACCACAACCTTTGAGATATTCAGACCCTTTGAGATAATTAAGTCCAGAGTGTGCCCCTTATTGTGCGTGGGCTCCGCCACATGCTGAGTCAGTCCATAGTTATCAAGAACACAAAACAGTTCTTTAGCCCCTCTGTCCTGGGGGTTGTCAACATGGATGTTAAAATCACCAACAATGACTAACGGTCAAAGTCAATACACACTATAGACAGCAGTTCAGTAAAATCATCAAAAAAGCTTGCACAGTATTTGGGTGGTCTATAGATATTTAGGAACAGAGCTCGAGAGGAGCATTTCAGCTGAAGGGCCACATATTCAAAAGAAGCAAAGTCCCCATAAGATGTCTTCCTGCATTGAATGGAATCATTGAACAAAATAGCAACTCCACCCCCTTTCTTATGCATTCTTTCCTGACTCATAAAACTAAAGTTGGGAGGTTGATTCGATAAGAACAGCTGCACTGTTATTTTGTTCAATCCAAGTTTCCGTTAAAAACATAAAATCGAGATTGTGCTCAGTGATAAAATCATTGATTAAAAATGTTTTTCCTGCCAAAGACCTGACATTTAATAAAGCTAGTTTAAGTTTGTTAAATACACTATCAGTAAAAAATGTTGTGACAAGCTGTGGCTGACATGGAATCACTGCTAAATTTGATAACCTCACACAAACGTTTGAGCACTTCCTGTTTCTAAGCTGATTTACCGCTCTTAATCTATTACCTATCAACACAGATATCGGCAAAGCTACTGGCAGGCAGGGCCCCGGCATGTGCTGGAAAGAGTTGAGAGTGCCATATGCCCTTGAGCCTGGACCCAGAAACTCTTACTTTGTGTCTGAAGGTCCAGGTTCATTACTGAAGTCTGGAGGAGCCCACATAGACTGGTCACTCTTCAGAGACAGACAGCTGGGGACTGGAGACTCTGCTCTCTGTCTGTGGAAACAACACATGTTTTAAACATCATTAGTTCATTCAGAGAGCACATTTTGACTTCTGTCTGTATGTAGATTATTTACTATCGCTGATGACGCCAGGGATCAAGAGTTTAAACTGTGTTACTGTACTGTTACTAAGTTTCTTTACTGCGATCATTAAAGAACAGGTTAGATGATCAGATAACATACAAACTGGATCCTCTTCAGGTCAGGTTACAGCAGAGGCAAGGCAAGGCAAGGCAAGGCAAGGCAAGGCAAGGCAAGGCAAGGCAAGGCAAGGCAAGGCAAGGCAAGGCAAGGCAAGGCAAGGCAAGGCAAGGCAAGGCAAGGCAAGGCAAGCAAGGCAAGGCAAGGCAAGGCAAGGCAAGGCAAGGCAAGGCAAGGCAAGGCAAGGCAAGGCAAGGCAAGGCAAGGCAAGTTTATTTATATAGCACCTTTCAACACAAGGCAATTCAAAGTGCTTTACAAAAATGGAAGACATTATGAAAATGGCATTTAAAATCAGTCATTAAAAAGAAAATAATAAAATAAACATTAAAAGAAAAAAAACATGGATAAAAGTTAAAAGTTACAGTGCAGTTTAAGATGTGAATAGTTCAATTAAAAGCAGCGGCAAAAAGAAAAGTCTTCAGCCTGGATTTAAAAGTAGTAAGAGTTGCAGCGGACCTGCAGGTTTCTGGGAGTTTGTTCCAGATATTTGGAGCATAATAACTGAATGCTGCTTCTCCATGTTTAGTTCTGACTCTGGGGACAGAAAGCTGACCAGTCCCTGAAGACCTGAGAGTTCTGGATGGTTCATAATTTAGCAGTAGGTCAGACATGTATTTTGGGCCTAAACCATTCAAAGCTTTATAAACCAGCAACAATATTTTGAAATCTATTCTTTGACACACAGGAAGCCAGTGTAAGGACTTCAGAACAGGAGTGATGTGATCCACTTTCTTAGTGTTAGTGAGGACTCGAGCAGCGGCGTTCTGAATTAGCTGCAGCTTTCTAATAGATTTTTTAGTGAGGCCTGTAAAGACACCATTGCAGTAGTCGAGTCTACTGAAGATAAAAGCATGGACAAGTTTTTCCAAATCCTGCTGTGACATTAGTCCTTTAATCCTAGATATGTTCTTTAGGTGATAGTAGGCTGATTTAGTAACTGTTTTAATGTGACTGTTGAAACTCAGGTCAGAGTCCATGACTACACCTAGATTTCTGGCTTTATCTGTTGTTTTGAACATTGCAGACTGAAGCTCAGCGCTAACTTTTATACGTTCTGCCTTGGCTCCAAAAACCATTACCTCAGTTTTATCTTTGTTTAATTGGAGAAAGTTCTGACACATCCAGTCATTGATTTGTTCAATGCACTTACTCAGTGTTTGAATTGGAGCATAATCTCCTGGTGAAATTGTTACGTAAATTGTGTGTCATCCGCATAGCTATGGTAACTTATTTTGTTGTTTTTCATTATCTGAGCCAGTGGTAGCATGTAGATGTTAAAGAGAAGAGGCCCCAAGATGGAGCCTTGAGGTACCCCACATGTCATATTTGTCAACTCAGATGTGTATTTACCTATAGAAACAAAGTTTTTTCTGTCCTTTAAGTAGGACTCAAACCAATTTAGAACTGTTGCCGAAAGTCCCACCCAGTTTTCTAGTCGGTCTAGTAATATGTTGTGGTCAACAGTGTCAAACGCAGCACTGAGATCTAATAATACTAACACTGAAGTTCTGCCACTGTCTGTGTTTAAGTGGATGTCATTGAAGACCTTTACAAGAGCAGTCTCAGTGCTGTGGTTTGGACGAAATCCTGACTGGAACACATCCAAACAGTTATTTAAATGCAAGAAGTTACTCAACTGTTGAAATACAACTTTTTCAATGATTTTACCTAGAAATGGCAGGTTTGATATTGGCCTGTAATTGTTCATTACTGAGGCATCTAGATTATTCTTTTTTAAGAGCGGTTTAATGACTGCAGTTTTCAGGGCCTCTGGAAAAATACCTGAGTGAAGAGATGTGTTTACTATATGAAGTAGATCTGAGGCCATGCAAGGAAAAACATCTTTGAAAAATCCTGTTGGAATAATATCAAGGCAGCAGGAGGAGGATTTCAGAAGTTGAATAATGTCCTCTAAGTTTTTACCATTAATCTGATGGAATTGTGTCATGGTGTTTGAATTGATATTAGGTGGACATAGGGACAAAACATTTGCTGTACCTGATGCAGAGGCACTGACTGCTTGTCTAATTTTGTCAGTGAAGAAGGAGGCAAAATCATTGCACGCCCTGGTGGATAGAAATTCAGAGGCTACTGACACTGGGGGGTTAGTTAGTCTGTCGACGGTAGCAAACAAGGCACGTGCGTTGTTTTTGTTTTTGGTAATGATGTCAGAGAAGAAAGACTGTCGTGCGTTTTTCAATTCCAAATTATAAAGGCCAAGTCTCTCTTTATAGATTTCAAAGTGAACCTGGAGATTTGTTTTTCGCCACCTACGTTCAGCTTTTCGACACTCTCTTTTTTCTGTTCTCACGGTCATGGCCTTTCTCCATGGAGATATTTTCTTGCTAATCACTTCCTTTACCTTAGTTGGAGCAATGGTATCTATAACATTTTTAATTTTTGAATTAAAATGATCTACTAGCTCATTTACTGAGATGTTAGCAGGGGCAAGTGTGGATGAAAAATTATGAGTAAACATTTCCCTAGTATTTTCTGTTAAATATCGCTTTGTGGTTACCTCTTTCTGAACATTTTTGTGAACAGAAATAGAGCTCTCAAAGAAAACACAGGAATGATCAGAGAGTGCAACATCAGTCACCACAACCTTTGAGATATTCAGACCCTTTGAGATAATTAAGTCCAGAGTGTGCCCCTTATTGTGCGTGGGCTCCGCCACATGCTGAGTCAGTCCATAGTTATCAAGAACACAAAACAGTTCTTTAGCCCCTCTGTCCTGGGGGTTGTCAACATGGATGTTAAAATCACCAACAATGACTAACGGTCAAAGTCAATACACACTATAGACAGCAGTTCAGTAAAATCATCAAAAAAGCTTGCACAGTATTTGGGTGGTCTATAGATATTTAGGAACAGAGCTCGAGAGGAGCATTTCAGCTGAAGGGCCACATATTCAAAAGAAGCAAAGTCCCCATAAGATGTCTTCCTGCATTGAATGGAATCATTGAACAAAATAGCAACTCCACCCCTTTCTTATGCATTCTTTCCTGACTCATAAAACTAAAGTTGGGAGGGTTGATTCGATAAGAACAGCTGCACTGTTATTTTGTTCAATCCAAGTTTCCGTTAAAAACATAAAATCGAGATTGTGCTCAGTGATAAAATCATTGATTAAAAATGTTTTTCCTGCCAAAGACCTGACATTTAATAAAGCTAGTTTAAGTTTGTTAAATACACTATCAGTAAAAAAGTGACAAGCTGTGGCTGACATGGAATCACTGCTAAATTTGATAACCTCACACAAACGTTTGAGCACTTCCTGTTTCTAAGCTGATTTACCGCTCTTAATCTATTACCTATCAACACAGATATCGGCAAAGCTACTGGCAGGCAGGGCCCCGGCATGTGCTGGAAAGAGTTGAGAGTGCCATATGCCCTTGAGCCTGGACCCAGAAACTCTTACTTTGTGTCTGAAGGTCCAGGTTCATTACTGAAGTCTGGAGGAGCCCACATAGACTGGTCACTCTTCAGAGACAGACAGCTGGGGACTGGAGACTCTGCTCTCTGTCTGTGGAAACAACACATGTTTTAAACATCATTAGTTCATTCAGAGAGCACATTTTGACTTCTGTCTGTATGTAGATTATTTACTATCGCTGATGACGCCAGGGATCAAGAGTTTAAACTTTGTTACTGTACTGTTACTAAGTTTCTTTACTGCAATCATTAAAGAACAGGTTAGATTATCAGATAACATACAAACTGGATCCTCTTCAGGTCAGGTTACAGCAGAAACTCTTACTTTGTGTCTGAGGGTCCAGGTTCATTACTGAAGTCTGGAGGATTCCACTGTTTAGACCGGTCACTCTTCAGAGACAGACAGCTGGAGACTGAAGATTTGTCCTCTTCCTCATCTTTAAAACCACTCATCTTCTCCAGTCTGAGAGATAAACACACCACACACAACACACACACACACACACACACACACACACACACACACACACACACACCACACACACACACACACACACACACACACACACACACACACACACACACACACACACACACAACACACACACACACACACACACACACACACACACACACACACACACACACACAAAATAGTATTACACTGGAAAACTAGAACAAACCTTTTTAGTGAAAAAATAATGAAGATTGTTTAGAAAATTCAGCAGTTTTATTTAAAAAGCATGAGTAGGACACACCTTTTGGTGCTGATTTATATGAATATTTAAATGACATTTTAGCTGAAGCCACTCTCACAAAATCACAAGTGTAAAAATGTAAAAAAGTTGCAAAAACAACAACTTGTTTACTCCTGTTAGCCACAGATCAACACACGCACATGCTGTGTATCATCATATTATTTAATGTAATGTAATATAATATAATGTCGGTCTGTTACCTGCTGGTATGTTAGGGTCAGATCTCTGATCACCACGTGTTCATTAGGATGTGTCTCCCCCTGCTGGTAACACAGGAACAACACGTGGTAAATACACACAATATGTTCTCAGTTAATGAACATTTCTCTAAAGCTTCACTTCATTAAATGCTTTAATATTACCAGTGGCCGACTGTAACTAAGTATATTTCCTCAAGTACTGTACGTTGTTTGTGTTTAATCCAATACATCTTAGAGGGAAAAATTGCACTTATTACTGACTACATTTATCGAACCCACATGGTTTCATCTAAATAACAAATGATCATTATTTCATTACAAATACAATGCTGGAGACATGTCTAGAAAGGGAAAACAGATTTATGTTTTAGAAATCATTTACGTCTGAAAGCAGAAATCTAGGGCAAATAATTACAAGTAATTGCAAGTCTCTTCAGTGCCCATCTCACAAAATGAGATGCATTGTGGGACATGTAGTTTATGGGCAACGTGCTCCTGTAAAGCAGCACGCAACCTTATAATAAACGTATTATATTATTTGCAAGCTCTTGTGGGCCACATAAAATGCATCAAATCAGTCAGACTTCAGACAGGCCGCTCTCCATTTTGACTGCGCTGGGCTGTCACATGTTGCTTTGATGAATCAGAAAACAGGAAATAAAACAAGTTTACAACACTTGTAGAAGTCTCATTGGACTCTAGGACGCTGTTGTTCTGACATCCAGTAAAACAGAGTAAATAATGTGTTAGAAAGCAGAGCCTGGTGTTAACACTCACCCTGTTCTCCTCCTGCTCCTTCGAGCTGTAAAATGGCGTTTGGCACTCTGACAAGTCTGACTTCATACTTTCACTTTCAACTTCCCTCCCTCCCTGTCTGCAGCCCCCCCCCCTTCTCTGTTTCATAACCAGCCTTATCAGCTGAACCAGTTCACATACAGGGACTATGTTCAGTGAGATACAAATAAAGCTAAAAACAAGCTCAACAAAGTTATTGAAATAAATATATTAAAACCACAGTGTGAAAATAACCCAGTACAAGTAAACATGCTGTCTTCAAAACCTCACTTAAGTTAAAGTGTGTAGGTATTTAAGTACTCTAGTGTTAACATCACATTAAATTGTTCCCTATTATATATATTTGTTTCTGGATTAATAACCCTGCTGCATGTATTGCATATATTACTGTATTTTTCCCAGAATATGAATGGCGTTTTTGTTACTGGCACCAGGGAGCCATTGCATGTTCAATTTCAGACTGTTTGCAGTCAGTATAGAAACCTTGTCCGATCTAGACAGATTAACGTATTGTATTGATACAAAGCATTATATTTAAATGTTTTTGAGTTGCAGTACTTGAGTAAATGTACTTGTAATCCACAGTATGTCCACTAGAGGTCGGTGTTACATCAGTTTCTGCATTTAATCACAACATCCATATGTGCCTTTTCTGTCCTGAAGAGTGTTGTGCCAAATGATGCACCCCCGTCATGAAATGCCCCCCTTGTCACGGGAACGCGCATTTCTAAATGACACGTTTACACCTTAAAACGATGTTTAAAACGAAAAGTAAACGTTCAGGGTTTTTATTAATGGTAATTTTCAGACTGTGAGTTGTTTAGTGGTAGCTCATATAGTCTTGATTCTTGTGGTTAAACTTTTCGCTCCGTATTTGATGGTAGTGGTGTCGAAATTCATTCGTCACTTCCTTTTCAGTTTTTTTTTTTTAATCTTTTTGTTTGTTATTATTGTTACGTCCTGTCTGTATACACGTGCTTTAAACTGTATTGTTTAATTTTACATATTTGTCATATAATAATCAAAATATATGTTTACAAATGTTACATAGTCTTTGTCAGCATATTTTTAAGGGGGGCATTTCATGGCGGGGGTGCATAATGAAGGAAAGAGATATGATTCTACACTGTATTGAAGTAAACATGTATTATTTTGAATTGTATTTTAGTAAACATGTATTATTTTGAATTGTATTGTAGTTAACATATATTGTTTTGAATTGTATTGTAGTTAACATATATTGTTTGAACTGTTTTATGTAATCACAAACGGGTTTTGATAATCACTTAGAAAAAGAATGTTATTCTCACTTTTAAATTCACTGTCTTAGAGATTCTGTGTTTCACACACCCACATTGATCCTAATCATTCCTAAGAGCCAGATGGGGTTTTGAAGTCGTTAAAGACCTCATTAAATGTATGGAGAGGGTTTGGATGTCTGAGGGGGGGTGGTTTATGTGAAGAGCTCTCATGAGAAGGTGGAGGAGTGGGGATCCCCACAGAGATAAGGGTTGACTTTTGACCTTATGGAACTTTGTGGTTTGAACTGTGATTGAACTAGACCAGAAGCGAATCCAGCCAATCAGGACACCTGAGGGAGGTTAGCAGTCTAAACAGCCCCTCCCCAGGGGCTCTCTGATTCGCTTGGGAGAAAAATGGGAAGGAAGAGATGACCAATCTCCGCCCCAAGGACAGATAGAAATACTGATGATTTTGAGTGTAAAATGCTTCTTGTTTGCTGAAGGCAGGTCTAGAAGACGGTAAACCGCATCCCAAACTTGAAGTCTGTACTTCTCGTTTCCTGAAGGCTGGTCTGTCTACCTGTAAACCGCGTCACAAACCTGAAGCCCGGGGTACTCGAGTACTCTGTATAACTTGTATATGTGTTTTGATTTCCTACTAGAAGTAAACTCAGATAATTTGTTATAACTTTGATTCCGGTGTTTTCAATTCCTTTCTTATTTTAATAGAGATTTCAGCCTCATCCAACGAACGGCGCGTAGCAGAGGTGTTCTATCCTAATAATAATTTGGCACAACACCGGCGAGGTGCTTAGCCAAGTTTGATGTGTTGGCTCCCTTGGTTTGCAGGGATCTAAAACATTTCTTACAGACAGGCCTCGTGGTGTCCGTAGGCTTGCCCTCACTGTCAGAGATATAGCTCAAATACTTCCAAATTTCACTTCTGGCGTCTTTTTTGTCAACAAGCCGAGGCGCAGCGGCAGTTGCACTCCCACTTGCAGCTTCTCGTTTTCTCACATGCTCATTAATCTCAATATGGTCTAGCTGCGGCCGCGGCAAGTACACGACCTACACGACACGCCCCCTACACGACACGCCCAACTGACACGACACTACGGTGGCTGAGAGACATTAGTGATCTCCAGTGTGCTGGGCAGTGTGGCGGCGGAGGGAGCCGAGGGCACCACCGGAGGAGATGCGAGCGATGACAGCAGCATCACCGTGGTGCAGCTTCCCGCACAGACTGAGGGGACTTGTTACACGGAGCCCATCACCGGGGAAGCCTGCGGCGGGAGAAGGCGGTCTGCTCGGCCTGCCCTTGGCTCTGGGGTCCCTCCTTAAAAAAAGTCTAATCATACTTAATCCTAGACAGTAGCACATGGTATATATTGTACGACTTTGTCATTTTTTTAATGTTGATATGTATTCGCTCATAGCCTACTGTGCCTTTCACGCAGACAATACAAGTGCATTTTGAAATGACAAATAGGTTTATGTTTCAAGTTTATTTGCATTAAAAACGTGTTTTTAAATCCTTCTGTTCAAATTTAATATTTTGTTTCTTAAAAGATTCAATCTTTAAAAACATGCTGTTTGCCATTTTTAAAGTTTGATGGAAGAAATTAAAATATAGGTCACTGACGTGGAGCTTTAGGCCTGCAATGCTTTCAAAAAAAATGTTGGTGTTGTTTCAGTTTTGAGTGAATATGGATGTTAAATTCACAAATGAGTATGAATAATCTTGAACAAGAACAGGATCTTGAGCCATGATGTTTTTAAAGTACAGAAACATTCAGAATGCATGACGATTCCTTCAAAGGTTTTGTAATAGACCCCTAGTACTTTTAATTTATGAAGTAATAATAATACATGTGAATGATTGAGCTCATTAGTGGCCTGACTGGCCCTCCTAATTTGGTCCTTAATGACCCATGATGTGATTATGTATATCTTAAAACCTTTAACAACTATATTTAGATGTTCACAAATATCTACATTTATGTATAAATACATGTGTAGCAGTTAGACAAACATAATTAATAGATTATCTCATTAATACCTATTTTATATATTAAAAAAAAGTTTACTAAACCACCGTTTGTTGACTAAATGATTTGGGTTGAAAGTTATACTGTTGTGTCTCAAACGGATAGACTAGTTATTAATTTATTTGCCTAATAGTTGCTTAAAATGCTACAATAACATTTGCAATTCGTTTTTAATCTGCCATGTACGATCTCTCAGCCTGTCGTGTCAGGTGGGCGTGTCGTGTAGGGGCGTGTCGTGTACTTGCCGCGGCCGCAGCTGGACCCTTCTCATAGAGTGGCGAAGTCCCTCCCCTTCCGGTTGAGCCCCATGGGACCTTATTTCGGAAAAGTTATGCATTGAAGTCAATGGAGAGAGAAAGATTATCTTTCGATCCCGTTTGAATTGTGCCACGAATTACACATATGATGTTTGTCAATTTAAAAGATAATTTTGCAAGTCAAAAAAAAAAAAATGTGTCGTAAAACTGTGAAGTAACACATTTGTTTGTGTGAAACGCTAAATGAACTACATCTCTGGTCAACCACACACGTCACCAAGATGGCCGTCACTACTGTCTTGTCAACAAACGATTGACTATCACCACAATGAAACACGTCCTGAAGAATGTCATGCAAAGCTGCCTGCCTGCCTTCCTTTGATTCTCTCTGAACTGCCTGGTCGTTTTAATGTTTAATGTCAACCATTTGTGCAGATAGCATGAAGTAGAGAAGATCGCCGATGCTAACGTTAGCGTTAGCATTTCTCCCCGGAATTAAATGGTGTATTATAGAATGATCACACCGGTGACAGTACTATTCAAAGGGTTCACGAAATATGACTACTACTCTTACTGTTTAACATTGTGGGTTACTTAATGTTACTTCATGTTTAAGGCTAATAAAAATGACAAGGCTGTAATGCTAACTAACGTGCTAGCTACTAGCTAGGTAGCTAACTTGATCAAGCCACTCCTGGTCGTTTCATCAGACGGGAAGCAAAAGAACGAGCAAGACCCATTGCTGGTATAATAACAACGTGGTACTAAGCACACAGGCATCTTGTTAAAGTTATCTTATCTTAGCCAGCGCCATATAGATAGATTATATCTATATTGCGCTGATCTTAGGTATCTGAATGGTGGAGGTAAACAATTGTGACATCACTTACGCGACTCTGGGATTTGTAGTCTTTCTAGTTTCGTATTTTTCAAAGTCTTATATTTCAACAGTTTTAAGACAAACTGTGACTTTTTTGACATGGAAATGATTTTTTAAGATTGACAAACATCATATGTGTAATTCATGGCACAATTCAAACGGGATCGAAAGATAAGTTTTCTCTCCCCATTGACTTCAATGCATAATTTTTCCGAAATAAGGTCCCATACCCCGGAAGTAAGTGGGAGGGACTTCGCCACTCTATCCCAAACCACTCCCTCGACCCTACCCCTCCGTGGCGGAGTGAACTCCGTCTGTAGCCACACTCGCAGCTCAACGAGGCTCCCTCCTGTCAGATGGAGGGAGTAAATACAGCGGCAAGCTTTGGGACAAACTCCCCTCTCTCCGGCAGAAACAGGAAATGCCGTAACTGTAACAACGGTTTCAAATCAGCATCTCTTAGACAAAAAATGTAAATTAAGAACTCAAATAAAACTCCAACATCTTTCATTGTGTTACTTTTTTGTAAAGCTCTTTTAGTTTTAAACCTGATGTTTATAAGCTTCTTAGTTTTTGCAACAGTCTGTAAATATACACAACTTTATAATAAAATGCACACATTTACCTTTTTCTAGACTAAACACAGCACAGGTATCAAGGGCGCCGGAAGCGGGGGGGCCAGGGGGCCATTGGCCCCCCCACTTTTCAGCCCTGCCCCACATTTTCGCAGCGGCGGATGCCGTGGAACACTGTACAAATCCCGTTTCAATAATTCCCCTCTACTCTAAAGTCGCATCTAAAACGCGATCTGATATAGCTGTGTATATTTTTGTTATATTTGATTGTTATATTCAATCTCATTAGCTACAGGCATTTTTTAAGCTTGTAAAGCTCTCACTCGCCACTCTGCTGTTCCACAGCACCGCTTCCCCTCCCTCTGCTGAAATTATGAATGTAAGGCGTATAGCAGTGGCGAGCCGTCAGAGCCCTCTAGGCCCTCTGTGAGGGCCTAAGATATTCCAAAAAATAATATTTAAAAACATTAAAAAAAAATATATTTTTTAAAAATATATATATTTTTTATATTATTTTTGTTATATTTTTCATTAGTTTTACCGAAAAAAAACTTGATTTAATAAAATAACATTTCCAAAGAAATAAATCCTTCGAATCTGCCTGTTCAGTCTCTGTTTGAATGTGAAGGGTTACATGAAAGAAGGTCTGGCCCTCTCTGCGATTCACAGAGGGCCCGCTATAGTAACTGAACGAGAGAGTAATGTCAAATGACAGTACAATTGACCAATCATATCTTCCCTCTAAATGGGTGGGTTTTATTATCGCGGACTAGATGACAAGTTCCGCCCGCTGTGAAACTGTTCTTGTTTCCATAGCAACAACAACTTCCTGTCAACAGCCTGACTCGCCTTCAAAATAAAAGCATGCCAAATTACACTTAAGACATACAACTGTAACGAAAGTAACAAACACAATGCAATATCATTTTCAATGTCAAAGAACACAAATTGGGTTCACAGGTGTTGTTTTGTGTGGTAGAGGGTCGCTGTCATTGATGCGTTTTGCACCCTGGGCCGTTGTTTTGATATTCCGCTGAAGTATACGCTGTGACGTAATAACTCTTTTTTTTTTCCTTTTTTTCGAGGGAAGGGGTGGGGGTCAGAGGGCCTAGGTATAAAGCTCACGGCTCGCCACTGGCGTATAGTAATCATAGATAACACGGCAGGGTCCGTTACAGTTTGTTTTTATCTGATTTCAAATAAACAAAGTCTTGGCTTTCAGAATATTCAAATTGTTTCGGCAAATTCAGATGATAAATACAACGTTGAAGCTTGTAACGGCATAATTACAAGCGGAGAATGGAGTAACTTTACGTCACTGCAGGCATTATAACAGCCGGTGTTTCTCGTGAGTGTTTTCCCCGGGAAACAAACACAATACACACAAACGCAAAAATAAACACAAACCACGTATACACACATCTCGCGGGCTTCCCCCAGACCAGTAATCCAAACGAAAATATCTTCCCTCCGTACTATTTTGATCATTTGCTCCGCTAATAATCAATCAGATCGATGGATTCCAGAGAAGAGGAAACTTTAAAGGCCTTTTTCTCAAAATGATGACTCTGTAACAGTCATTATATAATGTTGTAGTGACCACTATTTAACTAGGGTACATAATTCACACATGGAACTACAGGTTGGGGGTATTGTTTCCGCCCGGACACATATGTTGACGGTACCTCCGGGTACCTACTGTGTGTCCTCCTCTTTCTCTTTCTCTTCTCCTCTTTCCTGCAACCCACAGCACGTCGATTTCTGCTCCCCAATAAAGAGAGATTTGCACCCTCGATGCACCGCCTCCGACTCCCTTCTCTCGGCACTACAGTGGTGACCCTGACGTAAGTTTCGGAAGGATCCGGGACTGACTCGAACACGGCAAAAAGCAGACTCTGCTTTTCTCGGAATGCCGGAGATTCTTGGAGACGTCCGTAGCTGCCACTGCGCACGGACTGAGGCTCGGTGCGCCCCGCGGAATGGCTGAGGACGTCGCTCGCCATTCCCGCTTCGTCTCGGCACTGGAAGGCAGCAAGCCTTCCTGCTACGAGGGGACGATGCACGACCTGCTAGGTGTGGAGGGACCCGACTTCTGCCTCGTGGAGCTGGTTCTTCGGGACATGCGGCTGCGTGTCCGAGCTGCGCTAGCTCGCTCGGCTAGTGTTGAGCACCGCGCTTTGGCCGAAGATGCTGGCCGGTTCCTCCTGGCCGCCCCGCGATTTTCCTCCGGGGTGCTTGCCACTGCTCGCTGCAGCACCTTCCCTGGTGGGGGCTCGCCGCCTAGCAGAGGCTCCGGGGCCGACGACGACGACAGCGGCTACCGGCCGTCGAGACCGGCTGGCCTCGACGGCTAACGACAGCTAGCCACGACAGCTAGCGGCTAGCTGCTACCAACGGCTAGCGACGACTGCTAGCAACGGCTGACGATGTCTAGCAGCTACCAGCGGCTATCGACATCCGACTGTTTTTTTTTTTGTGGTGCCGGAGAGGAGGTTCGTCTGGTCGGCCTCGTGTGGATCCTCTCACGATTTCGCCCACCTGTTTTTGATCGTGGACAGGACGACCTTTTGAGCTTTTTCTGGTGCCTGAGAGGAGGTTCGGCCATGTCTGGTCGGCCTCATGTGGACCCTCTCGCTGTTTTCACCACCTCGACGGCGGTTTCGGACGTCACACAGTGGCGCGCTTCTGGACCCCGTCTCGCCTCTTCCCTCGCCTCGGCGGTTCCGGACGTCTTCCATGCCTTCATCGGCCCGTGGGTGGCGCGCTTCGGGACCCTGCCTGGCCTCGCCTCTTCCCTCGCCTCGGCGGTTCCGGACGTCTTCCATGCCTTCATCGGCCCGTGGGTGGCGCGCTTCGGGACCCTGCCTGGCCTCACCTCTAACCGCGGCTCACGGTTCGCCTCGACGGCGCCCCGTCTGGCCTCTCCCCTGTCCACGGCTCCTTCCTCCCGGGGACGCGGCTCTTTCCTCCCGAGGACTTCGTACCCGCTGCCGCTGTGCCTTCGCCTGCGGCCGGGCAGCGCTCCTCCCCGCTGGGGACCACCGGGTTTTTCACGCCCGTCCCTGGTCTCGACACAGCGACCCTGCTTTCTACAATGTGACATATTTTGCTTAATATTTGGAGTAGCCTACAACAACAATCCTGATATCATTAGAAAGCTATGAATCTCCTCTTTCCAACAGTGTATACAACTCAAAATGTGTCTTCGGGTCAATGCGACTGATTTCGATGGAGCAGGTCACTTTGCATTAGGTAAAATAAAGCAGGCAGACATAACAGGAAGAATATGTACATTTTAACCCAATCAAATAGGACATTGTCACACCATTCAAATGTATCCATGTAAATTACAACCAATAAAAAAGCTTAGATTTGTTTATTTGTTACGTTGTTCTGTGTGTGTCAGCCGTTAACCTAGATAGAAAATATATACACTTGCAAACACGTCAGAAGAACCAGCGCAGAAGAAAACTAACAGTCAATCTAAACTTAAATTAACAACTGGAAGGTCACATCCCTGACATCCACGTCTCCGGAGCCTGGACCTTCATCAATCATAGAAACAGCGAAGCCAGATGAACCCAAAAGCAGCAGCTCTGCGGCAGAGACTGTCAAAACCGCCGCCACCGCCGTCGTTGAACCGAAACAGGCTGGTTCCGACTGCATGGAGGTTTGTTGTCGGGACATTGAGACGGGTAAAGCTGCAGCTAACTGACCGCTAGATTATTTGGGCAAAGAGAAAGGTACTTCAACGCAGAATGGTACAAAAACAGAGAGTGGTTAATTCTTTGCAAAACCACTAAACGGGCCTTCTGTGAAATATGCAGATTTGCTGTCAAACGGCTTGTAACTTTCTCAAAATGTGGAGATGATAGCTTTGTTAATATCGGAGTTAATAACTGGAAAAAGTGCCCAAGCCTCCTGGACAGCCACGAAAAGTCTCATTTCCACAGAGAGTGTATTAAAAAAAAGTGCGCTTTCTTCAGTCAAACACCAGTCAACATACAGCTTGTCAAACAACAGCGTATTGAGCAGGAAAAAGAAGAGATGGAATGATGGAGCAACTGCGCTGTCTGCAGTTTCTAACCCGACAGGGCCTAGCAATCAGGGGGCATGCGGATAAGGAGAGCAATTTCCAAAAGAACTCGTAGCTGAGAAAAACCCCACTCTGAAAAGCTTCATGCTCACCGGGAAATATGCATCATGAGACAATTAATGAACTTATAAATCTAATGTATCGGGAGTCTCTCACCACTATATTAACTGAAATTTAAAAGCAATGCAAAACATGCAGTTATTGTGCTTCCAGCAAACATCCACTGATAAACTGCGATGTTAACAACCTCATGATAACCTCATATTTTTTTAACTGAGGATCTACCTGTGTTTAGTCTAGAAAAAGGTAAATGTGTGCATTTTATTATAAAGTTGTGTATATTTACAGACTGTTGCAAAAACTAAGAAACTTATAAACATCAGGTTTAAAACTAAAAGAGCTTTACAAAAAAGTAACACAATTAGAGATGTTTGGAGTTTTATTTTAGTTATTAATTTACATTTTTTGTCAAAGAGATGCTGATTTGATACCGTTGATACAGTTACGGCATTTCCTGTTTCTGCCGGAGAGAGGGGAGTTTGTCCCAAAGCTTGCCGCTGTATCTACTCCCTCCATCTGACAGGAGGGAGCCTCATGTGTCACTCCACGGAGTTCACTCCGTCACGGAGGGGGAGTGTGTAGGGGTAGGGTGTAGGGCGTGGTTTGGGATTGGGCCATACACACGCACTTTTTTGGCCCCCCCACTTCTAAAATGAATCCGGCGCGCCTGCGGCCTGTCATTACCGATCTGTAGCCCTGCCCTATCTGCAATGAAATAGAACCAGACACTGTGGATGTATAACAATATAATTAAATAACTTTAGCTTAAGAACATAGAATTACTCTGGAACTTTTCTTCTTTTTTTTACTGATTTAGGAACAAACCTGCTGACACCCTGAATCAGGTTAAACGTTAACAACCCTAGTGACTGACCCAGTCACCTAACATTTCAGGAGCTCTGCGGAGCCGCTGGGGTCTCTGTAGAGGGGTGGAAGTCAGTAGTGGACCACTGGCCGGGGTCCTGGAAGGGCGCTGAGTCCAAGGAAGTCTGTCATGAAGCCAGCTGCTGCTCGGCATAACTGGCGGTGAAGAACCTGGGTCTCGAGGGCCTCCTCTGCGTCTGATGGGGGGTCCCACAGGTGGAGAGGCCCGATGACTGCTTCAGATGAGTTGAGGTCTGGCTGAGGGGGCGGCACCTCGACAGGTGCCCAGGCGTCTGTGTCTTTGAACACCCAGCTGTTGTCTAATGGGGTCCTGGAATAGTAAGGCTTGAGCTTGTCATGGTGGACAACTATTTGGCTCTGGGGCTCTTTTGAGTCTATAGATCAGGTCATCCAACATGCCTACAATGAAGTAAGGACCCTCGTAGGATGGCAGAAACTTTCGTACCTTGTTTTAACCCTTTTGGTGCCTTTAATCAGGTGCCAGACTGCATCTCTCACTTTGTGTTGGGTTTGACAAATGTTTTTGTCGTACTGTTTTTTAGCTCGCTCAACAGATTTCCCAAGAGCTTTTGCATGTTCAAATTCAGACTGTTTGCAGTCAGTATAGAAACCTTGTCCGATCTAGGCAGATTAACGTATAGATAAAAAGTATATTATGTTTAAATGTTTTTGAGTTGCAGTACTTGAGTAAATGTACTTGTAATCACCTTAACCACTAGAGGTCGGTGTTACATCAGTTTCTGCATTTAATCACAAACATCCATATGTGCCTTTTCTGTCCTGAAGAGGAATACACAGGAGCGAGAAGTACAGATTGAGTAAAAGTAGAAATACTCAGATCTTGTACTTGAGTAAAAGTAGAAGTACCAGAGTGTAGGAATACTCTGTTACAGTAAAAGTCCTGCATTCAAATGTTCCTCAAGTAAAAGTAGAAAAGTATTATCATCAAATATAGTTAAAGTAGCGACAGTAAAAGTAGTCATTGTGCAGATTGGTCCATTTCAGAATAATATATATGATGTGTTTTATAATGATTGATCATGAAAGTGTTCTCAAAGCTGGTAAAGGTGCAGCTAGTTTGAATGACTTTGTATACTGCAGGGTAGCTTGTGAATTTACTCCAGGTGGAACTAAAGTCTGATTTAACACTTGATTAGATTTCACATCATTCATCCACATCTGTAAAGTAACTAAAGGTATTAAATACATGTAGTAGAGTACAAGTACACCATTTACCTCTGAACTGTAGTGGAGTAGAAGTACAAAGGAGCATACAATGGAAATACTCAGGTAAAGTATCTCAACATTGTAAAACACTTTTCTGCTTTTATCTTGTATATCTATCTCTATGCTGCCTGCAAACACACACAGGTGTCTCATTGTATGTCAAAATGCTCATTATCAGTTTATTGGTGAAGAGGAAGGAAGTCACATAACAAATAAAACGTGAAGTTATCTTACACTTTCTGTCAATTCATTTAAAGTTTCTTCACACTTCCTTGTTCTCTAGTGAACACACACACACACACACACACACACACACACACACAACACACACACACACCACACACACACACACACACACACACACACACCACACACAACACACACACACACACACACCACACACACACACACACACACACACACACGTCACACCACACGGAGGGAGGTGCATTGTTATCTGGAGTTCAATTATTAACTATCAGGCAAAACTGAGACACAGAAGTGAAGAGAAACCATACAGTCATAGAGCGAGAGAGAGGTTGGGTTTGGTCAGCCACACACACACACACACACACACACACACACACACACACCACACACACACACAAACACACACACATACACACACACACACACACACACACACACACACACACACACACACACCCACACACACACTCAGAGGACGTCAGCTCAGGTGTCGGATGTGCTTTTTTCAGATGTGTTTTGGATGGTTTTGATGCAACATGGAGCTGCTGTCCTCGCTGCTCTCTGCTCTGAAGGCTGAGGATCCAGCCACCCTGGATCAGGAATACACTGTGAGTTTACACCTGTGTGTGTGTGTGTGTGTGTGTGTGTGTGTGTGTGTGTGTGTGTGTGTGTGTGTGTGTGTGTGTGTGTGTGTGTGTGTGTGTGTGTGTGTGTGTGTGTGTGTGTGTGTGTGTGTGTGTGTGTGTGTGTGTGTGTGTGTGTGTGTGTGTGACTTTTTCACAGCCTCAAGGTGCAACAGTTAAATGAATGCGTGTTAGTTTCCATTTCGGCGTAATGCTGCATAATGCTGACAGATTTGCAGAGCTTTTGTAAGACAACTATGATCTGTATTTGTGTCAAAACTAATTTGAAAAACAAGTTAGTTCCTATCAACTTCTATGAAATGATATATACTTAAATATATATTGCATACAAAGAGTGCACAGTTTCTGCATTTGTGTTAATAAATACATATATTTAGATAAAAACATCTCTCTAAATGTCACATGAGAATTCAGGTGACATTTCAAGTGAAATAAGGGCAGCCCTGGTGTGTGAGGTTAATGCGTGTAAATGTATGAAATGTCTCACACACACACACACACACACACACACACACACACACACACACACACACACACACACACACACACCACACACACACACACACACACACACACACACACTGTTTGTTGCAGCTTCCTCTTACTTGTTTGTGGTTTGTCTGCATATACTCTTACCTGCTAAATACAAACTGAAACACTCACACTCTTTACTTGCTGTAACAAATGTAAATGTCCCCTCTGATGGATAAAGGTATTATGATACAGACACACACACACACACACACAACACACACACACACACACACACACACACACACACACACACACACACACACACACACACACACACACACACACACACACACACACACACACACACACACACACACACACACACACACACACACATACAGTTGGGGTTACAGTAACTCTCTTGTGTTCCTGGAAAAAGCTTCTGTTTTAGCTGAATGTGTTTTAGTGTCTCCATTCAAATGATCTGCAGTCGGTGACATGGAGCTGCTTTGTTTATGTTTGCATGTTTTACTGAGTGTGTCTTCTATAGTCCAGTTCATGTTGATTGCGCGTATAATCTATTCGACTCAAATTAAAATGAATAAGTAAATAAGGAAAGGAGCGATAGAGATGAGAAGATAAACTTTATTGATCACAAATTGGGAAAACATTTCGTCACAGCAGCATGTTAAAATGAGGAAAAAGAGCGGACTGCCGAATGTTGGAAATTCAGCTTCGAGTATTCAACTAAGCCGTGTATTAATAAAGCATGCTAGATGTAAATACACACACATTTTCAGGAGTGCTTCAAGGATGTAAACTAAGTTTGTTTCATGTACTCTTTGGATAAGGATACATGTAGATACAAATATATTTTTAAACAATTAAAAAGCCTAATTGCATTGCCATGTTTGACCTAAAATGTGTTTCGATATCACGTCTTCAACAGGACTATGCAATTACAATATAGACATTTTAGTTGTTTATAAAGACAGTGCCTTAGAGTTTTTTGTGAAGATTTGAATATAGCTTAAGTGTGTGTTAGATTTGAATTGCCAAGGTGCCGTGGAAACAGGTGTTTTTTTTTCTGTCCTGATATCAATACTAAAAGTTGAACAAAAAAATGTGTGATTACAGATCACTCCTTTATCCTAAACTATCAAACACAACAAGTTAACCTTTTGCTTTCCAAGCTTTCTTGTTTTTTATCAGATACAGAAAACATTACGTATCCCAGGGGGAAACTTTGTGACAGTTGTTCCATTTTTAGAATGAATAAAATAAAAGAACATTTATTTAATAACATATATAATATAAACATAAGAAAGGACAAATGTGCCATCAAATATCCAATAAGAGGAAAAAAACATAAGAAATTAAATATGTGCAATAAAGATTAAAGGAAAGAAAAACAATTACAGTTGAAAATAGTTTAGATTTTTTACCACAACTTTGAATTTCATGCTTCTTAATCTTACTTGGAAACTAAGATCTTAACAGACAGGATAATTAAAACGTCTGTGTAGGTTTGCGTTGAAATTAAACTCTTTATATTCTCTATTATTACACGGCTTAGTTGAATACTTGATTCTGATTGGTCAATTTGGACATTCCAGATGTTCCTAATACTCAGCTAGGAGATTGTTGCTAAGGAGAATAGACTGTTGCTAAAGAGAACAGACTGTTGCTAAGGAGAACAGACTGTTGCTAAGGAGAATAGACTGTTTTAAGGAGAACAGACCGTTGCTAAGTAGAACAGACTGTTGCTAAGGAGAATAGACTGTTTTAAGGAGAACAGACCGTTGCTAAGTAGAACAGACCACTGCTAAGGAGAACAGACCACTGGTAAGGAGAACAGACTGTTGTTAAGGAGAATAGACTGTTGTTAAGGAGAACAGACTGTTGTTAAGGAGAATAGACTGTTGTTAAGGAGAACAGACTGTTGTTAAGGAGAACAGACTGTTGTTAAGGAGAATAGACTGTTGTTAAGGAGAACAGACTGTTGTTAAGGAGAACAGACTGTTGTTAAGGAGAATAGACTGTTGTTAAGGAGAACAGACCGTTGCTAAGGAGAACAGACTGTTGCCAAGGAGAATAGACTGTTGTTAAGGAGTAATAAGGGACTATGTGCAGTCATATCAATCCACATAAATAAGTCTGGTCAATTTAACGTCAGCTGTTGACAACAAATATCAGTTTTCATTCATCACAAAACACTTTGTAATACTTTTACACAGTTTACACTTTGCTTTATTTGCAGGAGACACACTTTAAAAAACTGTAAAAGTTGTTGTTCAAATGTTATGATTATATATTTAAGTGTTCAGAATATATTTTGGAAAAGTAGACAGGGATAAATGACCAAAGTGGACAATAGATCACATAAACTATCAGTACAAACATTCATTAAAACACAAAGAAGGATTCAGACAAAGCAGCCGTTTGCCATTTGGTCAGCAGACAGTAAATAAAGACAGAATACATGGAGAGGAAAATAAACTCTGAGATGTTTCTAGACACCAGAAGACAATGTTTACTGCTTAGTGACACAAACAGAGACGGAGAAGAAACTGCAGGTTATTTCTGCTCGTCTCTCTCTCACCGCACAATTATATATATAATCTTCGCGTTATGTCGAGAGCGGTTGCTGCTGACGAGGCTTTATTTTCTGAAATGACTTCGATATTTTAAGAAGTGGGAGGTGAGAATTTGACCACGCACGTTTCTTTACATGCATGCAGGCTGTTAACACTTTATACTGACAGTGGTGGAAGTAAGATCTCTTTAAATACAAAAGTATAAGCATTAATAGACAAAAAGTAAAAATACTCAATTTGCAGAATGGCTCATTTAATAAAGATGCATTAATGTGTCTATTACTTTTTTTAAATATTTATATATTTTACATGTAAGGGGGTTACAGTGTCAATTAAATTGTACGCATGCACATGGCGTTGTATTAATACTTAATTAACTTCATAACCTAGATATACTTTAATTATTAATAAATTAATAAATGCTATATATGTGTCCTTCGGTTCTAAATGTACTTTCTCCATTTGTCTCACCTGTTTTATTGACCTGTTTTGTGTAAAGGGGAGACGCCAACATGGTTTGAATCCAGGAATGCCCTTATCGTATCCATAGCATAATATGAGTTTCATTGCGAATGTATGTGTCTATTAACCCTTCTATTGTCTTCGTTTCCCCCCCCTTACTTTGGTGTTCGAGGTCAAATTTGACCGGTCCTGTTTTAACTGCTATTACATTAACACAAAAATCATTAATCACCACCACATTTCATTTAACACCCTTTCAAACTGTAAATATTGTATCAGACTACTGGTATACATGAAAAACTGCAGTGAATATACAAAGAATAGACAGTGAACATGTATTGCGTGTGCCAGGTGTGGTCAATGTGCGGGATGGGCACAAATTGTTCTGTGTGTGTGTGTGTGTGTGTGTGTGTGTGTGTGTGTGTGTGTGTGTTTGTGTGTGTGTGTGTGTGTGTGTGTGTGTGTGTGTGTGTGTGTGTGTGTGTGTGTGGTGTGTGTGTGTGTGTGTGTGTGTGTGTGTGTGTGTGTGTTGTGTGTGTGTGGGTGGGTGGGTGGGTGTGTTTTATCTGATCCGGGAACACCATGGGTTTTACAAAGTTGACTAAATCATCCAAAGTTCAATGAAAGTGGTGATCAGCAATGTTATATGTTCAAATGTCTGTGAAGGATATCATAAAGCCTTAATGCAATCGAATGTAAAACAAAAAAGTTATGATGAAAGTAGTGAATCGGTCAGATTTGACCCGAAGACAACAGGAGGTTAATGTGTCTCTATTCTACTTTAATGTTACAGGAACACAAGCTTATTTAAATACCTTTTTTTAGTAGTTTATGTATAATTCCACATCATCATTTGTTTGTTTAACTACACTTTGTATTATTTATCTAAATCTAGCCAATGCCAACAATAAACTCTCCAAGGTAAAGACATATAACTTCAAATGCAGTAAGTACAGAGGTTACAAACATTATTATAAACACATCTCTGCAATAACATTAATAATTTACTACTGTATATGAGGCGTTCTCAACCTGTTTCCTTCATTCACATTACTGTGTAAACTAAAGATCCCTCATTAACCCACATATTTAATGGCTAAGTCATATTATATTCAATGCATATCAATAACCGTGCAGACTAATTGATAAAATGCACAATTAACCCAAACAGTAAAGCAGTAACTTTAAAAACAATACATTTTGAGCGATCTATTTCCTGTGAATACTTTATCCTGTTGTTTTTAGGATTAATTGGAATTGGGCCTTTAACACATAAGACTGCTTAACTCCTTCACCTTCATATGTTTATAACTCGCTCTGTTTACAGCTCATATTTGTATTCATTTGTACAAAAAGCAGTATTTTATTCCACTGTACAGTTTTTACTTGTATATTATTTTAGCTTATTTTAATATATAGTTAACTTGTTCTCCGTTTACCTGAACACATTTGTCTATTTCTGTTTCTTCTTTCTTGAAGCTAATACAACTTGTT